>NW_027019317.1:8041057-8608050 GCF_013076305.1 Rhopilema esculentum
AGTCATTCTTAGAGCTGTAATGTTCATTTTAAAGCACTTCGTTCAATCTTTGTTCACTTGTGATGCTGTTTTTAGACATAATTGAGGGCCACCCTCAAAGCTCCCTGTTTATTCTGAATCAAACACCTCTTCTAAACCCCAAAGAGTTATAAAGTTATTACGCAGTTCTATACATTTGAGGTCCACATATCATATCTTCGTCATAATTAGCTTTTGAAACACTGCAGCAACAAAGCACTT
Organism: Rhopilema esculentum; assembly: GCF_013076305.1. The sequence goes on from NW_027019317.1 coordinate 8,041,298, forward strand.
AAGAAATGGAAAGATAGAAAACAGCCAAAGTTTCGTGCATCAGAAATGATTCTTACTCCAACAACAAATTAACAAAATACAATTTACGGACAACAGCTAATCTATATAACTTTAGTCCTTTTCTCCACAGTCAAGAATCACGTCTGGGTCATAATTATTGCTTGAAACGATCTTTGATCTAGATGAAGAACATCACAAATAATTAAGATGTTATTCCATGGTTAATGAAAGCACTTTTTAAGGAAATCCATAGTAATAATGCTTTGTAAAAATTTCAGAAAAAAAGGTTCGCCCCGAGGGTTTAGCCACCCCTTTATGCGACCTGTTTTTAGTGAAATCTCATCAAACTAAGCATAAAATCATTTGAACTTGTTCTTGTGAAGCGAGCAATACAGCAAATCCATCTTCCTTGAAGGACAAAACTACGAAGAGGTAAAACATTAAGAGAAAGGCGTTCGTGGCGGGTCTAGCGACTCCTTTTAGCAACCGGTTTTTAGTGTAATTTCACCCAAATAAGCATAAAGTCATTTGAAATGGTTTCTAGAATAATTGTCACTCAAGAGGCAGGCAAATCCCATCTCATTCTCAGTGGGAAAATCTCACAAAAAGTGAAATTTTAATAGAAAAATACTCACTTGTTGAACCAAAAAGTCAGCGAATCCGATCGTTTATCTACAAAAAAGGAAGGCGGTTAGGAAAAGTTGCTGCAAAGGATTCTCGATAGGCATAAAAAGTTGGGGGCTGGCGGGATTACATAATTCGCATTACAACCGGTTTCCTATGAAAATCAAATTTTCTTGCATCAAGAATAAACAGCAGGAAAAATCTACCACAATTCTTCATACTTTGATTGCAATAAAGCCAATCCAGTTTCCTTTAAGCACAAAACCACGAGAAGAGGTAAAAAGTTTTCGTTCGCAGCGGGGGTCTAGCAGCCGGTTTTTAGTGTAATTTCATCGAAATGAGCACAAAATCATTTGAAAAAAGTAATATCGAAAACACGTAAGAACAACAACAGCGCTTACCTGTATTCACATGCCATCGATTCTGATGCCAGTGAAGAAGGGGAACAGCCAGCAGCCATCGCAGAACCGAAAAACGGGCAGCAGTGTGCGTACCGTACGTACGTAGCTACTAAAACGAAGAAAAGGAAGATTGTCAAAAGCACGAATCACATGGCTCTTGCAAACAAAATAAGAAACGGGGTTCAATCGTCGATCGATAAAAAATCATCAGTTGATAAAAAAAGCTAGCAAGACTCACCTGAGGTCTGTCGAGAGCACCCAGCACGATTGACTACTGGAGCTGTAGCTGTAGCACAAGACACCGACCGTCGACGACCGCTTCGAGTTCGAAAAGGAATGCCAACCAGCAGTGCACGTAGATTTATCATCCAATTCCAAATCACCTAAATTATCGGCACACAGTAGATTCTTTGTGGAAAGCGAAACGAATTTGAAAAGCCTCCGTTCAAATTGAAGGGTTGCTGTTGGAAGGAGTTTTGAAACCTTTTGTAGAGAGCAAGAGAAAAGAGAGAGAAAGAACCTTTAGAAAGGCGGGACAAAGACCGCGGAGAGCACTAATCGTGATCGAGAGGATTTCGAACGAACCCGAGAGAAAACCGTAAATATCTCAGGAACGGAAGCGAAAAGGAGAAAAAGGAGACCGTAGTATGGTGAACCAAAGATCGAGGATGAAGGGGAAAAAGGAATTTTGAAAATCGGCCGAGCGGTTTTGGCTGGAATCCCTCTTAATCGCCGGGCGGTGGGGACCTTTTGTTTGGGGTTAATTTGCATAAACGAATTTTAGTTATGGTGATTTTTCTTCCTAGCTTCATCTAGGAATACCAAACCGATTTTTAAGCAACGAGACCAGTTTTTGAGCGCCCCCTAGACACTGCATATCTGCTCAAAAACTGGTAGGTTACATAAAAATGTGTGCCTTTGTGCCTGACACTTTGGTCATCAGAAACATTTCATCAGCTGAAACTATGGATTAACTGCTCTCAAGATTTGACTTAAGCCAAAAGAATTAATGTTATCATCTCAGGTTTGTGGTCCATGGTTTCTGCTCATGCCAAAATCTACCTTTTAGGTCCATCCTCTTTTAATCTGCAAAATATGTCGTTCACATACAAATCCTCTCTTTAACTACAGTATGCCCTTTCCAAAACATTCACAGCCTCTTTTGCTAGCAAACAGCTAATTTTTTAAGGTTTCTCTTATCACAGCTACAACCAGGAGACACTAAAAAGTGTTATGTTTGTTTGTTCACCAGTATGTCTTCAAAAGCGATTCATCTTGAATTAGTAGAGTCATTAGAGGTTAATGCGTTTTTTTAAAGCATTCCGAAGATTTTGCGGACGTAGAGGGTTACCTTCTATCCTTTGGAGTGATAATGCCAAAACATTTAGGTCAGCAAGTTTAGAGGTTAAGAAGTTACTAAGATCACCCAGGTTTTACGAGTCCTTGTCTCTGAGATGTGTTGAGTGGAAACTTATAACGGAAAAAAAGTTAATTAGAAGTGTTAAGAGCTGTATCATAAAAGTCATTGGTCGAGCCCTATTAGACTATCACGAAATGCGTACAATATAAGTAGAGGTTGAGGGTGTTATCAATTCACGCCCCTTAACTTACGTACACGACGATACCGAGGGAATCTCGTATCTATTGACCCCCTCACATCTTATAAACTGAAGAAATTTGTTGCATTTGCCTCAATCAAGCAGATACCTAGAAATTGTTAGTGTTTACGAAACTTTGTCTAAACGTGCAAGATATAATAGACTTCTTTTAGGTCAGTTTACACGGAGATGGAGAAACGAGTATTTATAAGGGTTAATGGAAGAATACAGACCAACAAAAAATCAATCGAAGCCAAATGTTGCAATTGGAGATGTAGTTTTATTGAAGGATGAGAGCAAGAAAAGGAGTTTTTGGAAAATCTGCCGCGTAGAAGAGCTCATAGTAGGTAAAGACGAGGTGGTAAGATCAGCGGTTATCCGACTAGGATCAGACGATGGCAAAATAGGTATGAAGACTTTACGTCGCCCATTACTAATACCTTTAAAAGTAAAACCTAACCATTTGACGGATTCTTTTCAAAATCCTCCTACGCAGTTGCCATTGCAGCCAGCAGCGCAATCGCCTTCGCAGCAGCGTACGCAGTTACTTAAGAAGGCAAACAGTAGGCAAGACTTGATAACGGGCTATGCTCGAAACGTCGTTAATTATTTTAAAAAAATTTCCTGGTACAATTTACTTACATTGATTGTTACTTATTCATCATATTGTACCGCACGCATTTTAGTATATTTATAAACAGTAGACCTAGACGTAGAGCACAGTTTTGGGAGAGACAGTTCGAAGACAAATTATGCATTAACGTTTTTGCAGCATATAATCTTTAACTTTGTTATTGTTCTGATTTTGTTATATGTAATCAAGTTAATTCAATGCTAATATCTTTAGTTACTTTGGGTTTGATCATGTCACGAATCAAACCGGGGAAATGTGTTATAATGCGTACGTCACAACCTCGTTTTCGTGCTAATGCGAGATGTGGCAGTTTTGAGTTAGTTGAGTTTACGAGTTGAGTCGAGTCGAGTTCGCAAGTTATGGAGTTTACAACAGAGTTTTGAGTTATTGCTTTTATAATGTAAATAGTTGCTATGTTTATGAAAATGAGATAAAACTAAGTTCAAGCTCATCATTGCAGCCCACGTCTTACAATCCTCACAACAGCTACAGCTTTTCAAGGACATCTGATTTTAAGATACAGGAATTTCAACCATTTCAAAAATGAACACCTACATCATAATCCTAAATAAAGTTAATAATAATGAAGATATTTTTTTAACAATCATCGTGTTATGTATGTTATCAAATAGATGAAATATATACATTTCTTTAATACCTAGAGCCAAGGCTGAGGGCAAAGAGGGTTGAGGGGGTATGAGGGGTTTGGGCCTCAATTTGTGTTGTTTCCACCTTGCTGTTAGAAAGTCCACGTCTTACAATCCTCACAACAGAGGGCATTGATTTCTTTCCCAATGTTTTCTTTGAAAACATTTTGTATCCCACTAAAAAGGCATTAATCGTAATGCCTCTCCCCACGAAAGCTTTGTTGTTTTGAAACTAAGATCGCCATTTTCATCTTAAGAAAACCACACTAATAACATCGCATTATTGGGAAAGGGGGAAGGAAGGGGGGAATCAATGCAGTCTCGCAATTTTAGTGAACGATTGTAGATCCTAAAAAACATCTAGACCACAGAATAGGAATAACAGAATAACAATAATTTTTCTAATTCTGTGGCTTCAGTGATCAAGGTTATCATTTCCTCTTTTCTTTAGACTTTGGATTGCCTCTGAAGTAAGACAACATAAAATGGCCCTTCTGTCCAGCCTATGTACAATGGTTGCCAAAAGTCTTGGTACACTAAGCTAAAATATCGCATTACTTCAGTATCGCATCCCCCTCTCTCCCTTGAAACGATGTTGAATAACAACAGTTTCAAAGCTTGAAATTCATCCAATGTCACTTTATCAGCTAGGGTAAGTAATAGGCTTTGCAACCAACATCGTTTTGGGGGAGAGGGGGGGATATTTCTGTATCTTACGGCCGGAAACCTTTATTTCATCAAAATCTTTCATTGACTGCAGAAGGGTGTTCTAAGGACTTTCGGCAAGAATGGTAGATGTGAAAGTAGTGCAATATTGAGGAGGATAATGTAGAAAAAACACTTTAAAAGAAATGAACAGATATAAAACTAGCTAACCTATTCCCTTTTGTCACCAGACATCCCATGCAATTTTGTATTTGGATAAAGTTCAATGCCAAAACAAATTGAATTTGAAATACCTTTTAAAACATTGGTATATATGTCTGTTGATTCTCTTCAAGCGCATGCGTTAACTTATACGAGGACAAAATTTTTCAGTGGATGAGATTTCTGACAATTAACTTCGGCAAAAATACTTTCGAACATGTTTTTGGCAGTTCGGACAAATAAATTTTCGGACAAATTTTGACCTGTCATTTGGATGTTAAAACGAAAACCACGTCAGGTTGTTAAAACTCTTGAGGAACTTGCCCGAAACTCTGAGTAACGACCTTAACGAGGCAAGTCCCCTTTCGGGATCAAGTTTTTGAAATACATAGAAGTGGAAAGAAAAAATCATAAATTTTCTTGTGAAATCAAGCTTATGAAAGTTTTTGGATGAAGTCAATTCTCGCCTAATCCAGTTTTCTCTAGACACCGTGACATTTATTGCCATTGTGCGACAACATTGGCAGAAAAAAGGATAACGCGAGCGTCATATGAAAACCACTGGCCCAAAAAAATCAAATTAGCTTTCATTGGTTATCCACTTAGCTATCAAAAGAATGCAAAACTATGAGACAATAGAGTTCTAAAGTATGACGCCCCAATACCAATTTATGGAATTTTTGAATCAGTCCGTCTTAAACCAATTAGTGTTGCAGGGTTATAGCACATGCGCATTAATAACAGAATTCGCACAGCTGTTCTGTCTGGGGCCACACAACTCAAGAACTTCCCGCCAGGGCTTCGAGTGACAATGCGCATGTGCAATGACCTTGAGACGGGGGCTAGTGCATGTCTGGAAGACGGGCATGATTCATCTTCCGTACAAATAAAAGATCACCATGAAATACATCCAAATTTATTCAAATATATCAAAATCAGTTGAGACATTGCCGATAAAAGATCTTAAGCTTGTTGACGAATCACTGTTATTTTGGCTCTGTTCATCAAGTTATGGAAGTATCAGACGGCATCAGATGAAAAAGTTGAGGTTTTTGTTGTGGGGGCCAAAACATGTATAGATCAAGCCTCATCCTTACTGAAACTTAAACTAAAGATGGCAGACCTAAAAAAATGCAAACTAAAAAGGACGGTACAACGATTCGTTTTGTAGAAGTTGTGGCTCACATGCGGAATACATTGAACGTCTATTGGATTGTACAAATTTCTATCAAAAATTCAAATTGGAAAACCTGTTTAGCGACAAATAAATCTAAAGCGAATCATTTCTATATACGAAAATTTGATATCTTAATCGTGATATTATAGCTAAATTATAGCAAGAAGGTTCCCTTTAATTTTTGGTAATCATTCGCTAAATTGGTTGCTTACAAACTATATTTTTCACAAAACTTTTAGGTTTATCATTTCGAAAACAATTTCAATCAAATGTTATCAGAAGTTTCATTTTCCCTCTTGATAAGGTCCCCTTTCCTCTTTCATTCTCCTTCGCAATTCCTTCCCCCGTTCTTCATCCTTTGACTCTCTGCGGCTCTGGCACCCAGGGTATGATATGTTGAGCTCTGATATGTCATACGCAGGGCCGTAAATCTCTCCTGTCAATTGGGGCGGGGGAGGTAGGGTCAGCAGAGCGAATGAATTTTAAGTGTGCAGCTGCTTATGGCAGTAACAAAACAGATAGGTATTATATAAAACAAAAATGAAGACTTTAAGATTTGGTAAGATTTTTTCAACTCTATAAAAGGTATTTACAGATATTTCTGAGAATTTTGACTGTTTTATAATTAAATTGATAAAATTTTCAGAGACAGGGGAAAGAAATAAATTCTGGGGGGCTGAGAATCAAGTTTAGTGACGTATGATGACCCACCATGGTTGGGTCCGACGTGGAAGAATATTTTTGCAATCAGACGTTCTAGAAAGGCCAAAATAGCATTTCCTATACCAAGTTTAACAAAATACTATACCGTTCAGGATAGACAAGACGACGTTTCTTAGAAAAATACAGATTATTGTCTTTGGAAGAAATTGGGGAGGGGAAGAGTCACGCTTAAACTCTACTGACAGACGTTGGGGAAAGAAAGAAAAGGTGACCTTTGACGTAGAGGGCACATTTTTCAGAAGTTGCTTTTTTCACAATATTCGCAACTGTTTTCTATTCGAGAGCAAGCGATTTTTTTTTGAAACCATATCGGATTCGAAAAAATAGGGATATATCTAAGAACATATTCGGGCTCAAAGCGAAACTTTTCTTAGAAAAATCGAGGCTGGGCAAAATTTATTGCAATTCTATAATAAAAAGTGTAGTCCTTGCCTCTCTCTTTATTAAATGCAAAGGTACTTCTTTATCGACGTGGTACTTTTACGCAAATTATATTTTTTTCTTGCCCTCTTTGCCTTTTTGCCTTGTTCCTAGCTACCGTTAAAAGCAAAACTCAGAATTTTTGTGTAATGTGGATTGATCGAGATTTATGGCTACTTAAACGATTCTTTTTTTACATCTTTTTGAGATTTTTTCAAGGGGTGACTGTTGGACAAAATATTTGGGGCTAATCCCCCCATGGGCACCGTCACCGACTTGACACCACTCTGCAAACATAAATAACAGCCATCAACAATAGTCAACTTGCACTTGCCACCATGACATAAATAGTGGCTGACGTTTGTTGCAATAACCTAGAAAACTTAGTTTGGTTCTAACCCAGCTACCAGGGATTCCTTCCTTAAAAAAAATGACGATAATTTTTCAAGCAAAATCGTTTTGCTCCAGATATTTTAGGGGGGCCTCCAGTCCCCCTGTCCCCCCCCCGGGATTCACGGCCCTGGTCATACGCCTCAAATTTTTCATGCTACAAATTTCATCTTGGCATGTGCTGCTGTTCTATGTGTTTCCGCTTTTCCTTTATTTCTTAACTTCTTTTTTCATTTACATCGACATAACCTTCTTTATGAAGTAGTCGATTAATCGTGTAGAAGACGACGAAGCAACCCCCGTCGAAGTATCATTCGCATCGCATTATCTTAATGGACAAGAAAAAGTTAACGCCGAGTTTGTTACTGAATCACTCCTTACCTTTTGCTAACTGGCATAAATTTGATTGAACTCTACAGCTGATGCCGTACAGGTTAACTGAACTTGGGTCAATGAAAAATAAAAAATTTCAGAAAAATCTATCATATTAAAAATTCCAAATCTCTATTAACCTCTCATAAGCTAAAAAAGTCATTCTTTATTTAGCTTCGACCCAATCCATTTTATGACCATATGTGTTATTGACGTCTATTCGTAATGGGATATCTTAAGGCCCCACATTCCTAAGATTGGGCCATTTTTTGCAAAGATGGGACCCTTTTGGCAAACTTTAAAGGAGCCGGTGGGACTATGGGACGGTGGGACGGTGGGACGGTGGGACAGTGGGACAGTGGGACGGTGGGACGGTGGTCCGGTGGGACGGTGGTCCGGTGGGCCAGTCCGCCATTGATCCTGGCTGTGGGATATTCCTATCCCTATAAACCGTAGCTGGGAACATATGAAAGTATGAAACTGGACCTGCTTAACCCTGGAGGAAGTCCAGTGACTTTCTTGTTTTTCCAGAGCAGCCTCTCTCCTTGCTATATCCTATAAAATATCAGCTTTTCGAGGTAAAAAAAGGACTTTGCATGCAATCGCCTTTTGTACCTTTTGAGTCAACGCTACACAATAATCGTTGTTTGTCTTTGAATTCAGGTAGTTACAATTACAAAACAAAACTTAAATTTGCCCTCCTCCTGTGCTCTTCATCAGTGCTCCACGTGGGATCGCAAATTCTGACAAAAAACTTTTTTTATTCGACAGCAGGTCTTTGATTCGAATCTTATTCAGCACAGTGTTTCCCCTGCAAATACATTCATGCAAGTGCTTGAAATCAACAATCGTCAACATGGTGGCCCAAGCACATCTCGGTGCTGAATAGAACAGGGGCGTTACATGTGGCCTTTAGGAAACGTTCAACTCTCTCTAATTCATACTTTATCGTCTATTAAAAAACTACGTATTTCTGAAAGGGAATAATTTGCACAAGATTTATATACGGAGCTCCGACCGTGTAGACAAGGCACCACCACTAGACTTGCATCAAGAATCGGTAAAGTAGTTAAAAAATCGCAGAATATGCAAGAACTGTATTTACCGTATTCCGATTTGTTTTGGAGATAAAGTTTGGTTCTCCTGAATTACACCCAAGAAGCAACGATTCCCAAAATTAGTCATCCAAACAGGCCTATTAGCGAAATCCTTCCAAATGAAACTTTCTAATAAAATAATTTGTGGGTCTTACTTGAGAAGCCATGAAATGACGGGATTTTGAGCTGCTTTTTGTCCATGTTCAATCATTCGTAGAAAACAGCACTTTCTTTGTCAGTGTGCATTTAGGAGAACAAATGGCCATTAAGCCAGAAGCTCCATTAAGCCTCGCCCTCAACTAACTCCCAATATCTCCAAATCACTTTTAGCAAGTAAGCCCCCTGCCCCCGAATATTCTACTTTATTTTATTTTATGACAGCTCCATTCAATTGAGAACAAAAGGGATTGTTCATTAACAACAAAGAAAATTCGGGAGGAAGGTGCATAAGTTTATGAATACTTATGCAAAGATATAATACTCATAGACGGCTCATGCGTTAGCTGTACCCGTTTTGTTCTATTACGTAGATTACGAAAAGGCATTTGACACAAGGTGGAGAAAAGGTCTCGGGATGATCTTGATGAAACTTGAAAAACATGGCATTACTGGCAAGTGTTATGATATATAATGATTAAAATGTATGCCAAAATTAAATCATTAATAGAAATAGGAGGAACATTAAGTGACATGTTTCCATGTAATATTGGGGTAAGACAAGGGAAAAACTTGTCTTCCCTATTTTTTGCGATATTTCTCAATGATCTAGACCATTTCTCCTCCGAAACTGGTTGCGAAGGCATAACCGTAAAACTGGATGATGATCAAGTATTTCTTTGTACACACTGTTATATGCTGATGACACAGTCTTATTTGCTACTTCTCAAAAAGGATTACAACACTCGCTCGACTCGTTATCTAGATACAGAGACACGTGGAAACTTAATGTTGGAAAAACCAAAATTATGATATTTTCAAAATGTGGAAGGTGGAATAAAAATTCTACTTCTAAAAATGACCTTTTAGAAATAGTGAACGAATTTGAATATTTAGGCGTCATCTTTAAGAATAATGGAAGATTTTTTGGGTGCACTCAAATACATTAGATTACAGGCAAGGCTATAAGATATGTAATTTCCAGAGCTAGGGATATGAGCTTGTCAGTAGATATACAGCCGAAAATTTTTGATGCATTGGTCATTGCGCTTATAACTTATACAGCAGAGGTATGGGGGATGGAGAAAACAAACCTACTAGATCAACTAGAACTGCAGCATCACAAATTAATTTTGAACATTAAACATGGTATATGGGGATTTAGGGAGATTACCAGTATCAATAACGATTGAATTAAGAATGATGGGTTTTTGGGCCAACATGGTCAGAGGTAAAAAAAAAACTAACAAATATTTTGTATAGTAGTTTAGTGACAAACGAAAATATTAAATAGATCACGTATGTTAAAAATACCCTTAATAGCTCAGGACTGTCCTTTATTTGGATCACGTATATGTTCAATGGACCTGAAAATTTAGGTGCAGTAATTAAATTGAATCTCAAAGACTAATTCATTCAACAATGGAATTCTGATATGGAAAAATCACACAAAGGCCAAACGTATAAGCGTACGAAATCGTGTTTTGAAAGCGAGAATTACCTGAATGTACTACCAATCTATCTATCACAATATCTTTGTGGGTTCAGAACTTCGTATCATAGGCTACTGGTAGAAACTGGGCGATGGAGAAACATTGATTATAATAACCGAAAATGTGATATGTGTGCTTCAAACGAAATTGGAGATGAGATGAGAATCATGTAATACTTAAATGCCCTGCTTTGTAAGATTCAAAAACAAACTACATACCTGATTATTTTACCCTATATCCATCAGATCATAAATTTGATTCTTTGATGAGGATAAGTGAACACAATAAACTAACAATAAATGTTGCCAAATTTGTAAGAGAAATATTCAGACAACACAAAAAATTGGAAACTCTTCTGTAAAAATGAATCGAATCTCCATTGCTAGGCATAGATTTTCACTCATTGCTTTTGGTTGTACATAATTAATTCTCACATTTTTTACATATCTATTGTTGCTACTGTTGTTTAATCCGCGGTAAATTGTTGCTTATTTTGTTTGTAAAAAGAACCTCTCAAATAATGTAAGTAGTTGATATAAGAGTGGCTCTTCAACGATTTATGTATTTAGATAATTTGATTTTTCATTATGATGATGACGATGATCTTATCTGTCTATTGGCAGCCACATAAAAATACAGCCAGGCTCATTGGTTTGTGGCCGTTGCCTGTTGGCCGTTGCCTGTTGGCCGTATCAATAGTTTTGCTTCTCTTTTCACGCGCTATGTGAGTGACCTCCCAGTCCCTTATTGACGGAATAAGCTGGAACATATCCAAAGGTATTATCACTACATTGCGGAGTTTAATAATAGGAGCAACATTTCCATTTTAAACAAGCAAATATTCTTGGATTTATGACGAATTTCTTTTTGCCATGTTTGGTTAAAGGTGATTTGTCAAAGGTTTTATTTTCTCACTAAAATCCAAACTATTTGGAGTGATTTTTCTTCCTTTAGTTAATGGTTGGACCTTTTATAGACAACCTTTGACTCCTAGCCAGGCGACCCTTCAGCAAGAATAGACAGCCGTTGGTCGGTTTATTATGTAACAGCTGGCTACTCTTAATGATAGGGATTGCTATGTCTGGGCTATGTTTTTAATGAATCCAAAAGTTAAAGCGTTCATATTTTAGGTCATGTATGCCTAGAGGTAAATGTGGTGTTTTTAGAGAATCATTCCTATTAATCCAATAATAATATGCAACCTATCGAAATAAGGCAGTTTTTCTAGAGCAAGTTGTTAAAAAAGAAACTTCAGGACTTTTTAAAAATTAAATATCGCTTGCTGCTATTTTTGGCATGCATATCCCGTTGTAAACTAATATAGGGCCGCAAACGTGGTTAAAATTCAACCAGTTTACAAATATAACTTGTTTGTGTGTCAAGAAAAATATTGCCTAAGTTTTAGGTCGTTTTAGTTAACTTCAACTGAGACACTTTTAGATAAATCTTGATAAAATGATTTAAATTAAATTCCTTCTATTAAAAAGTCAAAATAACTTTGAAGTTAAGTTAAAAAATTTAGTTAGCTTGTGAATGTGAGCCATTTTGACAATTAAAGGGAGGGGGGTTGTAGGGCGATTCCAGACCTCTTGGAATCTATGACCAACTTTTTCCTCTACCAGCAGCCCCTGCCATAAAATCTAAGATGCAAGCAAAAACAATATGAAAAATAGTATCCGGTCTAAAATTATGATAGTAAAACCAAACCTGGGCTTTAAAAAGTCGTATAAGGAAGTTTGGAGAAATTCCCAAAACGAGGCCATAAGTTGAGTTGGTGCATAGAATTCATATCCTTTATAAAAGTTTTATCTTTTGTCAGTTAAAGTTTCCTTGTAGAATTTTTATCAAATGGCAGTTAAAACTTACCATAACACAGACACCGCCATGTTATGGGGCTCAAACCCCTGACATGACCAAACTTTCACACATGGTGTGGAATCGCATTGTCGTGGTCACGTTGGTAGGAAGGACCAGGGCACAATTCGCTAATTATACCATTTGTTTATATTGATTAATTATATCATTATTGTTTATTAATGTTTGAAACATATTCTGTTATTGTTTCTCTTAGATCTTCTTCATCGAATTGATCATTTCCCCCAGATATAACAACTTTGGTATTTTTTGGCGGTACAGAACTTGAAAATGGCTTTGAAAAAAGCAAACATTTCACAATATACTACTTGAAGCTGTTTTGTCTGACACTCCTCAGACTATAAAACGTCAGAATAAGGTCCCGATGGAAAAACACGATTGGGAGCATATACCCAGTTGTGGATCCAGTGGTAATTTTTCTACAGGCACCCAGCACTGATTAGACAATTATGTCGGTCATTTGCTTGCGTCTTTCTGATTGGCCTATATCCAAGAATTTTTTTCTGCCTGGGGAAGCTGCAACGCCAGTGTCAACTTTGCTTTCTAGCATTATCAATAAACATCCGTGAGTATGTCAAGGAAGGTCGAGAGAGAAAGTTACTGCTCTGCATTAAATTTTCAAAACAGTAAAAGATCGAATCCAGATGTCAGTTTTCATCGTTTTCCAAAAGCATAAGAGCGATGGCCTAAAACTGGAACCTCTTTGGGTTGCGTAACCTCGTTTCCATGTCAAACACGAAATATTTTAGGACTAAAGAAAGACTAAAGCTTCTTGAAGGGAGTGACCCTTCTGCCCTAATTCTATTCTGTGGTTCTAACCAAGAATAGGGCAGTCAAGAAAATATCCAAAACATTGTTCTTAGTCTCGATTTTCTTTTCTGTCGATTGCAGATAATCAGTTGGAGATTACTTAATTTGTTGTTGGTGCTGAGCTGAATTGGGAAACTGAATTCAAAGTCATATTGATTGTGTAAGTCCCTGCGCAAAAGAATCTGAATACATCTTCCTCGTCTGTGATGTTATAATAAACGCTAAAGTCAGTGCTAAAATAAAAAAGGATTATCTTAAAATATTTCCGTTCCTCCGTTTGGATATTATATATAACTTTGAATTAAAATAGATCATTTTATTAGAAATTAGAATCGAGTAACATTACCCCAAAAATAGAGAGACTACAATATAATAGGAACCCTTGTTCCATGTGGACCAAGATATTCTCTGGGCGCCAGAGCCTCGGAGAGTCAAATGATGAAGAGCTGAGGACAGGAGTTCCAAGAGAAAAAGCGAAGATACAATCCTAGCCACAGTCGTTGGAACGACTAAACAAATTTTTAAAGTTGTTAAAGTCGTTTCCTCTCCTCGATTACAATGTTGCACTGACCAAGGGCCCACACCCAGGGGGGCCGGGGAGCCAAGAGGCCATGGCCTCCCCTCTTTTTCGCTAAGTAAAAGAATATCAGCTTAAGTTATTTGAATAGATAAACCTTTAGATAACGACAACTACATTGAACCAAAGTCCACAAGTAAAACAGTGTCAGCAAAATGTTTGCCACAATTAGGTCTAGAGGGGGTTAAAGGTTATTCCTATTTATATTTGTGGCTCCTCCAATTTAGGATCATTGGTGCAGGCCCTGAAACAGGGCATTTTTTAACATACTCAGTGGTGGGGGAATTCCCCCCCAGGCCCTACGATTTCCCCCCCCCCCCACCACTGAAAAGCAAAATCCTACTTTTTCCCTGGTTTTAAGAGCAAACCTAACATAGATTCTTAAGGGTTAAAAAACCTTTCTTTAAAGGGGTAAATAAACAAGATTCCAGAAGGTGAAAAAGCTTTGTTCTAGATTGCCTAGTACAATGATATGGATAATCATTTTCAAGGCTTAGTGTGAGCAATGCCGCCGGACAGGTTTTAAAAGCCCTGTGGCAACACCGAAAGATAAGGTCTGCTACGAGCGAAGCGAGCTTGAAATTTTTGGCGACCATGCCCTTTAGATAAGCTGTAAATGCATTTAAGAATGTTTTTGCAGTCATTTTGTTGCAATTGTTTAAAGCGTTGTACCATTATTTATTGATAATTTTGTAACTCTGACTGATTTCTTACTTAAACTACTCAAAAATCCTTAAAAAATTCCCTGCCCTGAATTCAATATGATTTTCCGTGAAATGTTTTTTTTATCGCATAAATACTTCTACTGAAGGGATCAGTGTTGTAAGGTAGTTAAATCTTGGGGCTTTTGAACGTGAATGTTGTGACGTTCCAATTTTTTTTTGCAAGAACTGTAGCTTTTTCAAGCCATTGAAGGGAGCCTGTTGTATTTGATAAAGTCGATCTAGGCTGAAGAGAGACCTGTTAAAATATTGGGCCATATAATGGTTCCAATGAATATGTTGCGTGTGTATCGAAAATCTTTAACAGTTGTACGATCGTACACATAGGCGTAAACTTAGGGGGGGGCTTCTGGGGCTTCAGCCCCTCCTGAGGAAAACCGAGGGGGGGCTGAGCCCCCCCCTGGAAAATAAGGAAGTGCTTCACCAATTTTTTGGTTAGTTTGTTATATTATTGGTTCAACGCATAAACATTTTGTGTGCCTAAATAGAACTGATGATCTCAACCTAAAGAAACTGATTATGATTCAAAAATACACTTTCCATCATCTCATGTGTGTTTCTTCTTCCTCGATAATAAAAAATGCACGAAAAAATCACCTTTAAGCCCTTAGCTAATCCATTTTCTATCCTATGACACCAGCAGCTGCCATTAGGAATTGTCATTAACTTTTTGAGCCCCCCCTGAAAAAAACGCAAGTCTACGCCTATGATCGTACATACCTAGAAGGAATGGAGTCAAACAGATATAGAATAGAGGGATCAAAAGAGCTGCTTTCTTTGACTCAATACTTCCTAAAGTTTGTTCTACGATTTCAAGGAATCTGCATAAGCCTTCAGGAGCAAATCAGGTCCTTTACAGATATAATAGAGGATGACAAACAAAGTTTATGAAAAATATTATGTGAAAAATTACGAAGCTTAAACGTGGCATAGTTGTGTTCATGACAACGCTTTGACAAAACGATTATACTCTCGCCGAAAGCAAAATAACAGGAGAAGGGAGAACATCATGAAGGGAGAAAAACATTCTCTCGTGACTATGACAGAAGAAAGTAAACAGGAGCGGCTGAACAAATGGGCATTATGCCTCTTGATGACCAAACTTTCCAACTCCTTGTCCCCTCAATTTAAGTCCTTGAAGAGTAGAGACGTTAGTCTGGATGATAAAAGGGTTGGTCAAAAAATTAATTCATCTGGTGTAATTTTGCAATTACAACTATCACTTAGAGACAATTGATAACATTGAACAAATTTGTACTCAACGCGTCTTGTCGATATCGGCGTTAAGGGTCTTGGCTTTCTGGTAACCACGACATAATCAAATTTCCGTTGTGAGCTTTGACAACCTTAAAGATCTTAAAACTTGAAAAAATATGCTTTTGAATATGAAATTTATCCATTTTAGCAAGCAAAATGATGTGTTTTAAAGCGGTTCAAGTTGTGTGTGATTTTTCGGATGATTTATTTGAATTTCCAATGTTGTTCCAATTGCGTGGGAGTTGTTTACATCCGAGAATGGAGGCTCCACAACAGGACAGGGCATTCGTGTCTCTTAGTCACAACCTTTGGCCAAACGATGAAATACATAGGAATATCGTCATTAGGTCTCTATTTATTTCATTACAGCTAGCAGACTCTCTGATGCATAATAATGTCAATATGGCTCTGTGTTCTTGCTAGATCGGTTCTACGATACAGAATGTCCTACTTGTCTGTTGACAAGAAACAGAAAGCGATTTAAAAAAATTGTAGTAGCATGATTACATCGAAAGCTAACCGGACCCATGAAACAGTTCGCAGCTAAAGTGAGTTTCGAACATTCAGAAGAAGTTTCTCATTCATTACTGTACCCTGTCAAGCCACTGTAGTAGTACCCTAGCCTAGAGAAGTCAACTTCGAACGTAGAAACTTCCTGTCTCTCGTTATCCATTGATAATTCTGCGAATTCCAAAAACTAGAGTACTAGAATACCAGACTTCGTCTTATCAGAAGCCCCTAGATAAAGTGTCTTACATCACAACAGAATGTTTTCTTTCTTACGGCTGCTCATTTCGCCATATCTATTAAAACGTTAACTCCCTCACCTTAAAACTTCGATTGCTTGAAAAACGGACTTCTTTCGTCTTGGCCTTTCCTGCTGGTACGCCATTTTCGATAATTTACTCGAGAGAATTACTAGTCAAACGCCTTGCTGGACCGCTGGAATAGCTTTGGTTGCTTTGCTTCTTCCCGCGGCAAATTTTGAACAATGGACTAACTATGTGAGTCTTGGCAGTGTGTATCTCACATTGGTAAATAAACAGTCCATGGGCTCCGACGCAGGTTGGAAAGTGGGAGGGGGGGGCCAAGGAAGATTTTAACAATCATAACAAAAGAATTTTTGTTATGATGTTTAAAAAAGCTTGTTTTGCAAAAAAAGGGGGCCATGCCCCCGGCCCCCCTTCTTCAGAGGCCCTGCAGTGGTCCATTCGTGGCATTTTTTCGACTGAAACACGGATTTTAAGGTAGTAAAGAAGGAAGGGTTAGGAGAAGCAAGACTGAAAATATATAACCGACATGCAACAGCAGGAGCTGGAACATTTTCAGTTCCGCCTAAAGAAAAGGGGGGTTAGGATATGCTTTTAAGGGGGAGGGGTCGAACATATGCTTTAAGGGGGGGGGTCGAACATATTCTTGAACTTGGCTTCCTGTTATGAAGAATCGAATCTTTTGAATCTTTGCATCTGGTTTATTGGGCCCTTTCAATTGACACCGAAGAATAGATCCTGTACAACAGTAACCTGAATCTGACAAGCGTCATTGTAAACTGGCCTGGTCTGGTTTTGTTTCCACAGAACCCAAATAGCATTCTGACTACCTCAATAATCTAAGTTCGTAGTGAACCACTTGAGACAATTTAGGATCTTTAAACCAGCAAGTGGTTTTGGCTTGTGGGCTGAACACGGTGGTGTAGTGCCTGTGCCTCAAAATAACAACGGGGGCCCTTGCATACACGTTGTAAAAAGCAATAGCAAAAGTAGAAACTTGTCAATTTCCGGCATCAAAAAGGGGGGCTGCCCCCTTAGGCCCTAGGCCCCTAGCACTACACACCTCTCTGAACAGACATTTTCCTTTTTGCAAGCTACTCACACGATTAAACACTGTTTGCTATCCACATATCATAGATTCTGTTTCGAGAAAATGATAATTCAATGAAACCGACAACACAACATAGAGAACCTAAAGATATTTGTCTCATTAAATGGATTAAAACTTTATTGGCAGGGACAAAAAAGTCATTCCCCTTCTTAGAATCCCCCTTTTCGCTTACGATTTTCCATACAGATGTTGACTGGCATTTTTCATTTCTATTAGGATGATTGTGTGTATGGAGGACCGTTGCAAGAGCAGGTGAAATAAAGAGGACAATAACAAGCTGAGTTGTAGAAGAAAAGAAATAAGATTAAGGACTTAAGCCTGAAATACACGATCAGTTTTTATCGTTTTTCACTGACAGTTTTCAGTCAAAAATTGATCGTATATTTAGCAAAAACTGACAAAAACTGATGTATTAATGAACGTCAGTTTTTGACTGAAGAAGTTGAACACGTCCAACTTCGTCAGTTTTTAATTGATGGGGTTCTATTCATTGGTTGCCTGTGTTCCAGACCCCTAACTTGAAAGTAGAGGGTCAGGGCCGTCGCGAGGCAAGCCTTGTTGTGAGGGTGTGGACTACAAATTTACCTGATTAAAAAAATTTTCATGAAATTCTTTGGTTGCTGTGACAAACCTCTGCAATACATTTTGTCAATCTAACTCTGAATATAATTCGCAACTACTTTCATTTCTATATGATAAAAACGGACTTTCCTAATATTTTTGTCAAAACTCTATATCGGGACGGGCAAAGGATGTAAGATGCTACCCGAGGCGGCACCATGGTTGCCGTCGAAGATGAAAGAAAATTTTCGAATTTTGATGCTTCTAGTTCCCTGGAAAATATACTCTTTTAAGCACATTTTACTGAAGAAATCCTCTTAGTCCTATTGAAAATTATTTTTTGGCAAAAAAATTGAACAGGAAATAAAAACAACAGGCACAATTTCGTCGTGGTCTCGAAGAATACCATATTGTCAGTTACTAAGCAGAACTGGTTGTGGATTCAGATCCCTCTTCCCATCTTATCATGCCTTTTGAATGTTAAAAAAATCTGCAGCTTATGTTGAATTGCAGTTGACGCTGCTACCAAGAAAATTTAGGGGAAACGGACACAAGACACAATTTTACCTATTTGACAAACTTTTTATTTTGTATTAAACGTCGCCCTCTGAAAAACGCCACCCGTTATTGAACGCTGCATCGAAAATTTGGTACGGCAAACATTGTGATAAATGTCGCGGCAAACATTGACTATGCATCACTACTTGCAATTTGCATCAGTGGCAATTTTCAGATTCTGCCTCTCCTTTATCATCAGCAAAATATTCCCAGCTCATCTTCACTTTTTGTTCCTTCGCTCTCTTCCAAGTAATATAAGCACTCAAGTGTGTTTCTTCCCACCAAAATGATTCAAGCTCTCGCCCAAATATAAACCGAAATTTCGAAATTTGACATAATTTTTTCCCACCTATAATAAATTCAGTGAAATTTTTGGCATCTTGGTTTTTGATACTTAATATATCGAAGCAACAGAAGAAGAATTTATCTTTCAATAAGATACTTTTTAACCCGGGTAACTTTATCTTGTGATAAAATGCTTGTTGAGTACTTGATAATGACAAACCGTTGTATACGATATAAAAAATAGCATATGAAGACGTTTCATAGTCAAATATACTATATCCTGATAAACTATGATGTACAACAGCATACGATGATATACTATCGTAGTAGGTCATATACTCTAGTAAACCATTCGATATACAACATAATACGACAATCTACTTTCGTATATACGACGATTATATAAGATTTTCGCCAAAGTGGGCCAAATATGGTCCCTGCTTTTGTCCTGATAACACGTTGTTAATAAGTTACGCGACCATATACTTTTTGAATGATTCTATTTGAAGTATCTACAATATACAGTTAGATCCCAAAATAGCCCCACCACAAGGCGCAGCCCCGGCCATACATCTACAAAACCTTAGTAAGATAACAAGTCAATATAGAACTTACATTAGCATGGACCCTTTCCTCCTGCTTGAAGCGGGGGACTCGTCCTTTCAAACGTCAACAGTACTTAACTTTCTGCGTATTAGAGAATCCTGAAGTCTGCATTGTCAAGAAGGACAAAGATTGGTAATAGCACTTTGAAAGTATTCCAGGCTGCATAAAGGGGGATTCAAAAGATAACCAGCTTAAGTAACAATGTTTATAAAATCGTCTAAACAAGTTTCTTAGAAATAAAAGCATGGACTGAAAGGCAGCAACGTATACCAAAGAGGGATGCTGATGGATGTTTAGAGCACCCCTAACAAAAATTGACCATTTTATGGTGGCTCAATTTTGCGTGAACATCGATTAGCAATTTGCATTGTTTCTTTCTATTTTTTATTTTATTTGCAAATTATAACTTCTTTCACGACGTATTTTTTATCTAGAAGAAGTAGGAGTAGGACAAAAAAAGCAGAATAATTAGAAGAACAGACAAGAGAAGAGAAAAGAAATGGACAATAATGTTTCTTTTTTACCCCACCCAGCATTACCCATACCCCTACTGAGCTCTCCACCACAATTCCCTTTGTTAAAACACAGCAAATATTTACAAACACTATTTGCCACAAACTGCAAGGGTGATTGCTTTGAATCGAGCAAGAATATCCTTCCTTAGCAACCAATAGCTATTCTCAACAGCAATTTCCAAATATTGGTGCAGTTTGCAAATATTTGGTTGCCTATGCATCAAAGAAACAATCACACATTAACTCAGGGTGAGCTTCAATTTATCAACTTGATCCTAGATTTTTATTATTTTAATTTAATTATTATAAAAATGTATCTTAATTCCAACCAAAGCTTATAACATGATCGGGGTTATCACGTGCTAAGGAACAGTTGCCTGGTGATCGCATTAAGCGAGAAACTTAGGGTTATCCGTCCTGTTCTTGGTCATGTGTGTGAGTGTGTCTACACATTACATCATATCACACATGGCTACAATTTGGGTATCGTACTGTTTACAGGAATTGTATTTTGGCCATTGCATTGCGTGTGATCCCTGAAAATTTCTGTAGACAAATTTTCAGCTTGAAAACCTCCTTAATTGTCTACTGCGGTTGTTAGGATCACTTTTTTCTAGCTTATCTCCAATAAATACGGATAAGAAAATTACTGTTTTAATTATCTTGATTTGTCATATAGTGCTTGATGCGATTCAGGCAGAGCTGCACATGCTTTGGTATATAGAACCGGACAGTTCTATATACCAAAGCGTAAATACTAAGTTGCACATCTCATTTGACCCCCTCAAGTCTTAAGTTTAACATTGAATTGCCTTAAAGCCAGTTAAAGTGTTTGTGTAGTCTTAAACTTGCAATGCTATTAAAAGTAAATTTGTTTATATTTTCCCGTGATTGACGTTGACTAACTCTACGTGAGTGAACTTCTTAGAAGCTGCTTCATACAGCTGAAGATCACAGACCATTGGTTGAACAACTGGTAAAATCCCAGCCTATGTGTAATCTTTGCAGCAGAGCGAAAGCCCACCAACCATTTTTGCCGGATATAAATGAAAAAGAATAGCAGACATTGAATAGCAGCAAACCTAGGCAAGAACCTTGCGTCACACTGAATTATTTTTGCCAAGTCGTATGAACCTTATTGTGAAAACTAGTTACAAGTACAAGTGTTAGAAGAACAGTTATAAATCAGTATAGAAACTAAAGGCAATCGACCGATACTAAAGGGGCTTAACAGGGCCTCCGACGAAGGGGGACCAGGGGGGCCTTGGCCCCCCCCACTTTTTTGCAAAACTATAGAGTTTTTTTCAAAATCTTTTGTTATGGGTGTTAAATTTTCCCTTGCCCCCCCTCCCCACTTTTCAACTTTTGTCGGAGCCCATGCTCAAGCAATCTTTCAATCAAAAAGTGATCAATCAGTCAGTGCAATTCCACTCACACGCTCATTGATTGGCTGATATTCATTGACAGGTGGCTCAAGCCACTTTTATATCAGTAGATTACCTTTAAGTTTCCTTTAAGCCTTCGTGACTAAAAATGGAGGTTAAAATATTATTGAAAGATTTAAAGTCATTTCATTAAACGATTATTATTCTTTAAAAACAAAAAATAGAGATAAAAGCATTGTAAACATTGGCAAATCTTTGTTTGCAAAAACTTAAATCCGTTGAAGAATTCAAACTGCTTTATTTGGATAGCTCTTGGAAACGACGCGAATACACTTCTCAGCAAACGTTTAACAAGGCCCAAAGAGACTTAGTAGCAAATATTTTAATCTTAAGCCAAATTGAACAAGACAAAGATAATCACAAAGGTTACCTTCATTTGAAAACTTTCGTTTCAAATTGAAAACTTCCAATTGAAGATAATGTGAAATACAATTCGTGCGAGTAAAGGCGTCATCAAGACAGGACACATACACTAATGCAAAAGGAATGATCTATAACTTTATCAAAATGTTTATGAAGATTTTATAAAAAAACTTTTCAAACAGATAGGAGTTTCAATAATGTATGGAAGGACATGGTAAGCAATGTTATATGATGGTCAGGCCTCTTTTATCTCAGTATCTTCCACCAGTATCAATTATCAGTAAAAATGAAAGCTCTTTATTTTCCTAAGAGGAACAAAGCATATAGTCCCCTTAAAAAGCCATCTAATCATACATCCGGACACGTAATTTTCTCCATTCTATTTTCCTTCTAAAGTCCATAGCATTCCAATCCTTACAACATAGCGGATTAACTTCTTTTTATCGTAGTAGACTGGCAAAGGATTCTGGGATGCGATTGTTCTTAACCTGCCATTCATGGCCCCATTTGTTATAGCATCGCCACGGGACAGTAATCCTGGTTCACCCGTGCCTGCTTAACAGGCCTCGATGATCCCATGCCACATATGAATTTCGCTACGTATAGTTGTTTATATTGAAACCCTAGGAAAACTGTACATGAATAATCAACAAATTCATTCGTACGAAAAATGTCTTCAAAATTAATGTGTTACAAGAGCCCTAGCTGCTATTTCTTGATCTTCCCAAACGTTATAAAAATCATTTGTTGTAACACCTTTGTCACTATTGTTCACAAAAAAACTGGGGTCCAAAATTGATCGATTCCTCCTACATTGTTTGCTACTGACTCTTAACATAAAAAAAACATCAGCCCACCGTGCCTTTTCAGCAACAAAAGTTGGAAAAAGCGAGCATCTTTATACATAGATCCAACGTCTTTACACATGGAAAAGCAGTGATATACCTGCCTTCCTCATCTCCTCTGTACTGTACGTCACAATTCAACAGAACTTGATATTTCTAGCATTTTTCTGCATGATGTTTGAAACTTCAACACTTATCTATGACTACCTAAGAAACCATCTACAGGTCAATAAGATACTGTTGTTAACAGTTACAAATCGTGTGTGTATATTTAGGAATGATTCATGCTCTTTAGAAGGTTTCTTTGGTAAATTTAAGCCAAAAATAGTAGTTTTGGTGGTTTGAGATCTTTGGATCAGAGTCTTTCATGAGAAGTTAAAAAGAAAATCGTATTTGGTTCGTTTAAAATACGTGTTTTAAAGTTAGTTATTCGGAATTTCGTAGCGAATCGAATATCGAATATCGATAATTACCTTCGAATTCGAAGTGGTTGTTCTTGCCCGCCTCGTTCTGCGATAAAATTGTAACGCAACGCAAACTATATCACAATATCTGATTGGGTGGTCAATTACAGTTTCCAGCGCATTTATTGTCTTATTAAATTTCCAGACTTTCTGGGGCTGTTAGCAGCTGCACCCAGAAGGATATGTTATTGAATATTTGTTAATATCTAGGGTTTCGCAAATATTTGTTGAGATAACCTTCAAGTTAAGCAGTGCGAGCAGCGCACCCTTAATTCAGTCTTCCAACAGAAAACGCGCGCAATTTTATGCCAGTGGGCCTAAACATAAATGAGAACATTAACTCCATCATTGCTACATGTTCTAAAATCATTCAAGGAGAAATAGGAAAGAAAGAGTGAGTGCAAAAACTACTTTCATGAACACGATGAGTATGTTCACTTTTGGTGTATTCTTAATCGATACACCCTACCTACACCTCCCAGCACAACAACAAAAAATGTACCCAGAAACTTTTAAGGCAATTACGTAATGACGTCATCAGACAGTCGGTATCTCTAATGTCTACATTTCGGATATTCAGATATTTGGAATAATATCAAATCGATTTGATTTTTTTTAACATGGAATACCCTTGAGGCATTATTATTATCATCATTAATTTGTTTTCTGTTGGCAAACAAAAATTCGTTGTCAGATATGAGCTAATTAACGCCAACATCTAAAAAGTCTAATTACAATTTCAACATGAAAATATTAATTAACAATAAGAAACAATAATAAAACCTAAATTACAATTTTGTTTTGAAATATGATGCAAAATCACTGATTTAAAAAGAGACTTGAATGATCTTTTTTTATCAGTGTGCAAACTGCAAAAAACTTCTTACACAAGGCATGTTACACTTCAAGTTATTCTATTAATTGTATGTCGCACACATAGCCGAAGAACATCCTGAGAACGTCAAAATTTCGGGCGTGGAAATGAAAGGAAGAAGCGGAGGAGCGGCGAAACTCCTTCTCAGCTAGACGCTCCTCCGCTATTCCACTCAAATCTTCTACCTCCGCCATTGAATTCATTCGGTTCTGGCCGGGTACCCTGGGGTCAACGCCATCAATTTCTCGAAATGCCATAAACAGGCCTCCGAAATCACTTAGGAAATATAAAAAGAGCCACCAGGAATAGGCCTGCATAGTCCCTTAAAAAACAAAAAGGAAAAGACAGACAAATTGAGCCTATGCAGTGTTGCTTTCCATACCCTCCTTTTTATAAGAATACTGTTTTATAGGAATATTCAAGCTCAGAATCATCCAATTTTTAAGAATATTATGCGTCGCATCCTTTAGTGGTTGCCAATTTTGTGATGATAATAATCGCAGAACTGACATATCTCGCTTTGAAAGAGGGATTTTATTCAGGAGCAGGGGTATTCCCCAGAAACAATATCAAATATATTTTATGCTCTAATTTAATTTCATATCTTATGCTCTAATTTAACTTTATATAATTTTTTTTGTTGTGTCCCCAATTAGCTTGTAAGCTAAATATTTTTTGACACGCTAATAACATTTTTGATTTGATTTTTTTTGAGTAGTTTAGTACTTGATATTTGGCATATTTTTCATAAAGTATGTGGGCTAAAGCCCCCCAGCCCCCTGCTCCGCGGTGCCTGAAATGTGTTTCGTTTTTTCTTCTTTCTTTTTCAATTGCTTGTATTTCAATCTTTTACCTTTCTTGTCTCGTTTTGTTTTGTTGAATTATGTATTAAATTTTTTTTTCAAATTCCATAAAACTTCAAAGTTGTAAACTCGTCATTTTTACCTCAATAAAAGTTATCATTTCTATTCATACAACATCGGGCACTGGACCTGAAAACCGTCTGGTTTATCTCACCGTCCTAGGCAAGACTTCTGTCTAGTCAAAAATATGATATAAGAGGGCATTTTTAAGAATTTTCCACTGGTGAGGCATTTGAGAAAAGGGCATATAGATAAAGGAAGAATTTACAGATAAACAGGCTTTCAAAAATAGACTTTGTGAATTAGAAGGAGAATCACATATAGAAGCAGCAGTTCCAGGGGAAAGTGAATTGAGTGAGATTTGAAACCTGTTCAATAAAGATTTCATCCACAAATTTCTCAAATAAAGTAAAAAGTAAAAAAGTAACCGAATCATAAGGGCACTTAAGTGGTGGGGCAAGTTTAATTAATCAATTATAAGGTCCTAATTTTTATCAGAATCACCAGAACCGATTGATTATCCTGAGAGATCTTCTAAACAAATTTCAACTTCTAAGGCGTAGATGTAAGTTTTTATATGGGCTGTAATAGCCGTATTTAATGCACACGCTCTTATTATCATCACACCCGTCAAGAGACCTACTAAATACGCGTGTTTTCTTTGTTTGGCATCAAAGGTTAAAAAGGGAGGGCTTTTAAATTTTTGCTTGATAAAGGGAGCTTAATAGATAGGGGGGCTTAAAGGAGATTTTACGGAATTCAACTTTGCAACACTGAAAATTAAAATATGAAAGGGAGAAGGACATGATTTTAAAGAATGTGATATAATCTAGGGCGGCATTCTGAGGCTTTTACAAACATGAGCAGTGATATCAAAAAGTGAATTGAAAATAAAATATATCTTTCAGCACAATAGATAATGCCTCTACCAAACCGAGGAGAAGACATCGTTAAAATGTCAATTGTGCACGAATGGCATATAAATTTACTGAGTTCTGCATAAATTCAGCAAAACAAGAATTCTCAATTGTGTTCTTTCAAGATGCTTGTGTTAATCTTTACTCTGTACGGAAAGTAGAAAATTTCTACTTTTTGCAACAATTTTCGTGACAGCCTCTTGTTCAAAGCACTAGGCCCCAGATTTAACTCTTTTTCTTATTGTGCAGTTCAAACATATAACGTGACAGAAGGTTGCGATTGTTGTGGTCAAGTTACTTCGCATTATTCTCGATTTTTATTTTCGAGTTGTTCTGCGATTTAGCTTTGAAAACTCACAGGAAAATAATTACATCTTCAATTAAATGGTCACAATGCAGGAAAATATTTTGGCAACCGTATTTTGTAATAATGGCGGAAATTCAGGCTTTCATTTTGGGGGGCCCATGCCTACGATTTTCCGACAAGATGACATTTTGGATCATGTCTAATTTCAAAGAAACTGCACATTTTGATAAAAAATAGATGATTTTTTGACGGGAACCCTTTAGAAATCTTTGCTGACCACGCCATAATTAAGTAGCAAAAAGAACAATCCATTAATGATTTTTGATATCGAGATCGATATCTCATTTGAGACAATTGATGATACAACAGGTCGACCGATTACACTTTTGACAAGTCGTACGTTCAGTTTATGCATTTTATCTTGTTTTCGTCAGTGGGAAATATGTTTGAAAATAATTTTTATTCGGAAGAATCCGATGAGAACTTCAGCTAATTTTTACGAAATTGAAATTAAATATACAATTCACAAGCAGGGTCCGACCCCCCCCCCCCCCAAACCCCTATAATTTCCGCCACTGTTTTGTAACAAAGAGAAATCCCATCGACTTTTTGGCAGACATCAATAATCCAATTTTTGCTTCTGTATTTCTGTACATTCTGTGACAAGCTGTCGTTTTTTCAGACATCATTGAGAAGGGCTTAATAGAGAGAGAGAGAGAGAGGGGGGGGGGGGATTATTCTAAATATATGATGCTTGAAGTTCACATCCACTCAGGACTCGCTAGTTTCGCGGGAACGGGTTTAAAAGAGAAGAGGGCTTAAAACAAAATTTATGGTATATGGTGGAAGAATACAGGGAAACATCGAGTGAAAGCATGCGACGTGATAGTCAATACCCAATGACTGGCAATGTATATTCCGCTCCCCTTTCCCCCTGAGAGTTAATACAACCAATGTCACGCGAAAACACGTTTTCTGCCATCACTCGCCACTTTGAAGCAACATTTTTATAGGAAGTGTGTGGTGGCTCAATTCAAACTAATAATTGCCCAACTTCTGAGACTTACAATCGCTGTATTTGCAGATTCTGAAAACTAAGAAAAAAAAAATTAAGTCTACTTACGCTTTTCCAGCTTCAGCTTTCTTATCCATACCTTGCCGGGTTTGATGTCAAATTGCCGTGGTAAACGACATGGTACGACGTTTTAGTGCATTCAGATGGATTCGGTTCGACCCGTTGCTAGGCTTCCCAGATTCAGCGTGTGGTCACGCTTTTGCCTTAGATTTGTAAGCACAACTGTTTGTCTGATAAGGCAACGAATGTTTGACAAAGGTCGCAAGTGTATCAACTTACACGCGAAATTTCACGAACAGTAATTTTCTTCAATAGAAGTAATTTCCGGTTATTTAAGAGTACATTTATGTTGTCTTGTGTACATGGAAACAATGAACCGGGATGCTGACGTGTCAATGAGCATGGTTTTCTCGTTAATGACTTTTTAACGATTTATGAATAAGTTACCCAGGGCCCACGCCACAAATTTGAAAGTTAGCAAAAGGCTAACTTTGTTAGTTAGCGAAAGGGGCCAAGGCTAGCAAAAGTAGGGGGCCACGGCTTCTTCCCCTTTTTACTCCAGCTTTAGAACTACTTGCTTCGTAAAAAAGTGGGGGCCATGGTTACGGTCCCCCCCCCCCCGGTAGCGTGGGCCCTGTTACACTGTCAGACTCAACCCTCAAAGTTGAAACACATACTGTCACACTCTCTGATGCCCAAAATAAAATACTTTTTATCAAATTTCGAAAGAGATGTTGACCACATTTTGTCATCAGATATCATGTGATAAGACATCGGAAAGATTTGACGATTTCTAGCTTTTGTTTGTTTACAATAGCTCTTGCCGAGACACAAGGAAGCTGCTCAGACCAATTTGTGCAGTGATGAAAGGGAAGTGTGCAGCAATGAATCTGAATTTGTGCAGTGATGAAATTTTGCTAGTAATCAATTTGCTAGTAATCAAAATGTATAAAACAACCACCAGCTAAACGAAAGTTGCGATTTGTTTAAAAATTGTCGATAAACTCTTAAAAACTCTTTTATGTTGATATAAACCTAGGTATTGGCTTAAACTATTTTTAGGTCTGTTGTGTGCTGAGACTAATTTTCTGCAGTCTGCTGAATGTGGCTTATTGTAATTTGCGAAATTTCACCGAAATTTCGTTACATGAAATCCACCTTTTATAACTGAAATCGAAGCATAAACCAATTGAAAGTGATATTAAAACCTTGCATTCCTTGTCTACCATCATAAGAACCCATATTTATTGCATTAAAGCGACATGTTTCTTCTCAGTCTCCAGCGGTAGAAGCCATGCTTTCCGAGCCCGTCCCAAAGAAGACGGGGGTTAAGTACATAGTATCTGGTTAGCGAGACACAACGTCAATGCCGCTGTGACTGCAACAGAGGAGACAAAGTGTAATGAACAATTAGGCTGTCATTTGCGAATGCAACCTTTGACTCAGCCCTACCCTTGGTTCTTTGCTGTGCCTAGACAAAAACTTATGATGACGACCAATACTGATGACAACCCCTTTTTCATTAGTAACTGGTAAGCAAAAACTGACCCTCGCCATGGTTGTAGCTACTATTTTCTTATTGGGGCTCGCGAGCCTCTAGAAATTATTGAAATCCTTTTTTCGGCGGCTCCTGTCCTGCTCAAACAATGGTACCCTTCCAATAATTTTAACTTTCTCTTGACACTGCTCCTACAAACATCTAGAGGCACACCAGAGACATTGTACACTCTTTTGTATAGTTTGTAATTGGGGTCTGAACACTGCCCTTGAGCACAATAGCTGATTATTACACTGCTTACCTTCTAACATTTTATGATCAAATTCAGAACATTTCAGCTTCAAATTTTTGGAAAAATAATGAACAGCCAGCCTGAACTTCAATTTGCTGGTCTTATAAAAGACAGTGCAACTTTGCGAGATGCGTCATGAAAACTTTGACTGTTATCTCTGTTGTTATTTTCAGGGGCATTGATATATTGATACATTTGGGGCCCTCTCAGCTCGAGGCATTGAATAACCTGCCCCATCCCCCTCCCATTGGTGTCCCTGCCAACTAGTAGTTTCACATATCTGTTGTAGTATTGTAATTCCGAAACTTTTCAATGTGTGCCTTCTTCTCTAGCCTAATTGATTTAGTTTGCATTTTTCGGAATAATCTGAAATTTGATAATGCTGGAAAACATGCCTTTCAAAATGATCATACATACGAGGGGCGAATCACTCTAAGAAAATCTCGTACACCTTTCGTGAATGTCCTATTGTTTTATCTGAAAATCCCCAGAAATCCTTTTGTTTAAGCAAAATCTTGACGCTATTTGCAAGGGTGAATCGCCCCTCGCATACATACATACTTAAATGCAACATTGGAACAACAAATAACATAATTCTCTTTGCTTTTGTTTGAAAACGAATGAGAACGGCTTCTTTGTATTTGTGAGTGCAAAGGCAGAAATAAGGGAATCTGAAGTTTACAAGAAGAGGATTTTGAGTTTAAAGTAAATAGAATAAAAAAACACAGACAAATCCTGTATTGGCAGTAGATTATCAGGTAAAACCGCTTTTTATCGCATAATCCTCTAATCGGTTGCTTGCAATATGCTTAATAAAGGCGGAATAAAAACACCATTATCGTTGTTTCAAATGCCGCTGGAAAATAAAGTTACTTTTTTTGTTGCTTTCGAAAATCGCTAGCATTAGTGCAACAATGACTTGCCGATTTGCACTCCACGTTAGAGCATTATTATTTTTTCACCAATCTTTAAAAACAGGAGGAATTTTCAGAGCGGTACTGCAAAAATGAGAAAACCCTTTGGATTTGTGAGCAAATGTTGAGCAAATGCCAAATTACATTTTACTTCATGCGTGTACTTGTAAGTGCAAAAAATATCTTACAAATATCCAAAAGGTTATTATTACAAAAACATGTATAAAAACTTTAGTTAATTATTGTCTATAAAAGAGTTTCAAAGCAGGAAGGCTGTTTGCTACCCTGGGTACCAGACTCACTATATAAAATAATAGAGAGTCTGGTACCCAAACTAGCTGTTTGCCTGCCTGGTGCTTGAAATTAAGTTGTTCCAATCAGCGACTGAATAATGAATAATGACGGCTTGTTTATGGGTTTATTTACGAAGTTTTATAGAGGGAGCGAAGAGTGACTCTTCCCTTGCATAGAGGGAACCTACCAGGTATGGACCAAACCCTTAGTTTCGATGCCACTGGAACACTTGAAATACATCGCCTACATTTGATATTGTCAAGGGTGTGATATGAGAGGGAGCCCACACTTCATTTTACTTCGTTCAGATAGTCGTTGTAAAAACAAGGTTGATTTTCTAAGTTGTATAAATCACAAATAGAAAATTTGGGGCGATGGAGTAAGGTGAAAGGCTATTTCACCCACATTGGATGTTATTTCACCCATATTGGGTCGTAGAGGCTAGCACCGAGTGAGGTGCTGCTAAAAATTGAGCATAAAAATCTAGTAGATCTTTTCAAACTTGTTATTGATCGTATACCACCTCCATTCAAAATTTCCTATGATGTTTTCTATATACTTTCCTCGAATCAAAATTTTGTTATTACGGGGTTGACTTGTGTTCCCTTACATTTTGTATGCTGAATTACCTGAAGCTCCTTTTTTTGAGATCATTGAATATGTATGCCACATAGAGATATGGTATACCCATACTGATTTATCAAAGGTTTTCTGAAATCCAATGAGCATACACCAATTCAATTTACCGCCTCATTTTGAAAAATTCTTCAAATTCTTTTGTGTAAACTTTTTGACCTCAGATTTCGATCGAGAGCAAGATTTTAGTCTTCTTGGAAGTTTTCATTATGGTTTCGCTCACGATATTGATTTTATGACGACATAAAAATAAAGATTTTATAAGGGATTTTTGACCCTGATTGGCGACTAGGGGGGTAAAGTTATCCCTGGAATGATTTTTGCGGTCAATTTCCTTACAAGTTTTCAAACTTCAGTTCTCCGTAAAAGCTAAAATACAAGCCTAAACAATATGAAAAATGGTATCCAGCCTAACATTATGGTAACAAAACCAAATCTGAGCTTAAAGAAGTCGTATAATGCAGTTTGGAAAAATTTGCCAACGAGGTCTGATTCCTTAAACGAGGGTAGTGTGAAGCGAGGTTGGTTGCTGCCATCTTGTTCTCCAGGCTGAAAACAGTTAGGCCGAAACCGAAGATGAAGAAGAAAGATTCAGCGGAGCCTGAGACTAAAAGACGCAGGAAATCTACAAGATCAGAGCAAGCTGATAAAGATTCAACTGCAAGTGATGGCAATGTATCTGTCTCGAAACCAAGGTGAATTTAGTAAATGCCTAATTTTTTATCGTGAACATTCATATTTGGTCAGGTCGGTATCATCAATCAGGCCCTCTTTTTTGTGGGATAATGTCAATTTCCCCGAGATCTTGGATCTACACGAGACTCTGCGATCATTTTGAAGCGTGCCCATACTTTTTCTTTAAAGCTTGACCGTGCAAGTGTCACTCTTTCCATTCAAATGGTCAGAGGTAGGTACCAATGGCAGCAAAAGTATTGCACAGGCCGAGACAGAAATGGCGGCACTGCAGCAAAAATTTTTAGCGAGCTAAAATTCAAATAGCTATAACTAGGTATATAAAAGTTGTAAGATGACTCTTTAGTTAGAAAAAAATGGAAAATTTATCAAGGTTTAATACTGAAAATAGCAAATGGAAGAAAACTCTTCATGTCTATTTCTAAATAATATCAAAATTTGGAATAACAATAAATTGAGCCATGATGATTGAATTACCTCTGAAACTGTAAAACATTTGCAATACAAAGGTTTATCTTTGCACCAATTAACGAGATCTTATAAAAATTAACTCAGGGACCAAACTTTCGTATAAATCCTGCGTCAGCCTCATCTCAAGGCTTACAGATGCTATTATTACCTGTTATTTGGCAACATGAATTGTTCCCACGCAAACATAGCCGGCAGAAAATAATTCCCATGCACAAGAAAAACTTTGCATTCTGGCTTTGGGATACTTACTTTATGATTCGGTGTCTAGAACTGTTCATTTTCCTCACTGTTTTTATAAAATATGCTAAACTTTTTGGTTTGAAACTGTTGGAGTTGTAATGGGCCTAATGGCAGCAACTGTTGCATCAGATTTCATCAATAAAAAGTGTCACAAATGTTCAAGCCCGTCTTTTCCAACCAATTGCTGGTAAGGCAACACATAATGCTTCAATTTTCTTAAAATAACAGTTCATCTTTCATTGAATGAAAGACCAAAATTTGTGCAATAAACAGGTACAATCAAGTTTTTCAACAGCTGGGAAAGTCCCGGCATAATATAATGGCCTATAATATGCCACTTCCCACCACAATAATGTCCATCTTGGCACTCCAACGACTCAGTGTGATCTTGCAAATGTTTTTCTGAGTCTATTATGTCAATTTAACAGAACCTGTTACTAAACTTTTTGTTAAAGTTTTAGCAAGTCTCACAAAGGTTTCAAAGCTGCCAGACTGTCCAATAAAAAGTTTATTATTAAGACAAAGTATATATTAATCAGGCCTTTCCCAGAGACGAGGGCTATAGCCCACGCCTGCACAAACCCCACACAAAATAAATTTGCGAGAGCTTTTTTCTGTCATGAAATTTTTCAAACCAACATTTTCATATAATCCACGCAGTTTAGCTTCCCAATATTTTTACTACTTACCGCTAGATATCAGGCAGGCCTTGCTCTAAGTAAAATGAAGGTGCTCCATAAAAAGAGCCCCTTAGAAACTCTAGGCGCTCTATTTCGCACCTCTAAGTAAATTTCCTTGAGAGCATCCTTCGAGAGCTTTAGAAGATCGAGAGCTTCATATTAAAAGCTTCGGAAGAATGTTAAATATGAAATTCAACGGTGATACCAGAAAGCACCATAATATGAAATAACAAAACATGCAACAAACACTATGTTAATGTAAATATATAAATATAACAGAACAAAGTCGCAAAATTGTTCAGATTTTTCTAGATATGTAAGTTGCCATCATGCGATGAGCTTTTATCAGTGTCAGTATCACTACTGTTATGCTCAGCTTCACATATTGCTTCATCAAAACGCATATGGCTTTAAATCGAACATTTAACTTTGTTTCCTTTTTTCATGTTATCCATTCTATAAGAAACGCTAGAACATCTACTACTCGCAAAAGCAAATGAAGAGCAATGCGATAATTTGGACGGAAACGTGATCGCTGATTTGCACAGGCGATTTTAAGTCATTAAGAAAAACAGAAAATAATATTTACTTCAATAGAAGATTAACGCTTGCTCAAAAATCAAATAAATCGCTTGATGCTTGATGGCCTGTATTCTTGATGGTTATTAGAGGGTTATTAGATTTAAAATGATATCGAAAACCCAACGTTGAATTTGCTGAATTTTTTCTCAAGGGGTAATCTTACGCAAATCATAATATTGCGGTCTGTTGGGAAGATTGTTTATGCTTGATCAAGTTGATTCAACAAATTCCAAAAATTTATTTTGCTCCGTGTTAATATTGTTTTTACGTTTTGAGGGGCTCTATAAATCGCTCTCCAAGGCTTCTTTTGGGTGCACTCTAGGCGCGCGCGCTCGATCGAGCGCCTTTCCGGGCAAGGCCTGATCAGGATGTTAGGAAATAAAGAGAAAGAGGTGTTACATGTCTATGTGTTTATCAAATGACGTTATAAATAGAAGATTTCCATTTCCTTATATAGGAAATGTCAAAAATCTATTGTATATATTATCTGCTAAAACTTGCAATTGAATAGGAAGAGGCCTGATATTAATCCACCATGTTTTTTATTGTGTGAACAATAATCCTTCAAATTAACGATGATGTTTGCTTTGATATATCTAAGGTTATCCTGTAGCATCAAATGTTCTTGGAATAGGCAGGTAAAGTATTACACAAGCACTGCTGTCATAAACCTACCCTTAAAATTAAATTTCATAAAGGAAATTTCATGTTTGACAAGATCTTTATAATAAAATAAGATCTTTGTAATAAGCAATAGCACTATTACATACCAATTGATCAAACTGGGCTAAAATAGCAGTTAAGATCCAACGTTACAAATACAAAAGGCAGTAACAAGTCTAGGACAGGTTTGCTCAACTTTTACAATCTTAGGTGTGCTACAGACTTACTTTCTGGTTCTGGAATTTTGAGGCAATTAATACAGTTGAGTTGATGTAATTAACAATTTTGTCACACAAAGCTTTCTAAAATTTATTAATTTTTTTATACAAATCTTTATTGTATTTGGATATATTTTTAATGAAAAGCCAGACAGGCAAGTGCTAGATCAAAACTGATGACTTTAAACTCTTTAAACCTATTTGAGAATAGAAATGGGCACTGAATGGTCTCCTTTCATTGAGCAATAGTATCTACAATTGGAATCCATTGCTGACTGCCAATCGAAATGTGGCAATCTTAAGAGTTTTTCTTTCATGTGTAGCCCAAAGTCCCCATTCCCTCCTCCAGTCAGGTTTTTTCTTTGGACATATGCTTGACACAAGCCAGAAATAAAGTTGAATGAACCATCCTAGCCACATAATTAAACACTGTATTTTACCTAGCCACCTTAGCAATCCACTTTCCTAATGGGAATTTCCTCACAAAAGCCTGTTTATGCAAAATGTTTGTAAGGAGGGGTATCCAAAGTTTTTATAAAGAGGGCAAATTGATGATGTGAAAGTGCCTAGAGGCCAGCAGTCCCTGCCGATTTTGTTTTGAGAAACAAAGTACCAGTTGGATAAATTGCCTTTCTGTAGTGTCGGCTTAACATTTCCATTTTAAACAGGTCTCTAAAAAAAGCAGTAGCCTCTTAAAAAAAACTAGACAGACCCAGTTTTGCACTTAAAAACATTTTGATCTCTTCTTGCCTTAGAAGCACTGGTTGTAGTGTCAATTTTCTTCTCACTTCTTGCAGCCACCAGTACAGAATAAGCACATTTTGTTGTGGCAAAAATTTGTCTTATTCCAAATTTAATCAAAGAAAATTTTCTTCAAAACCTTTTTCTAAAATGTTATCTTAAAATGTTTGTTATTTATGTATTTTGCTCTATCTTGTGATCTTTCTTTCTTTTATTCCTAAGTTTGGCTGTGAGTTCAAAATAGTTTTTTTCAAGTGGGTACATGTAATTCTATGGTGGATGTTGAACATATTGTTGTTAGGTAGATAGGATGAATGTGCAGAGAAATCGCTAGCAGATGTTACTCAAATATATTCATTTATGCAATAGGGAGCCTTCATAGTCATCATAATCACAACCTTTGTCTTTATAATCATAGTCATAATCGAATTCTTCATCACCATCATCATCATCAACAACATAATCATAATAATCATGATTTGATAATCATCAACATAATCAGCATCATGAACATCAACATTGCCCAGCATCGTACCATCCATCTGTTGTACATCTCAACTGCATCACTTTTTTAATAAATATAGAAGAAATAGGGGCTGGGAGGGCTGCAGTCCCCCCTCCCCAATCGGCCACATTTTCATGGGCCAATTTTTCCATGGATCAATCCAATTCCTTACTCAGACTCTATCGTGTAAAACGTGTAAGATATTCTACGTGTAAAATATTATTGTTTGAGTATGTGTGGTCTCCCAGAATGTACCATTAAGAAGAATGCATTGAATGGTATTAAATGCTTCCTTGTGTATTACTTTAATTTTTTGTTTATCTGATGCCAATGAAATAGAAACCCAACACTTTAATATTATCTGAGACGCTCCACTGGACTTTAGTATTAGCTGGTAAATATTAACATTGCGAAAAGCCATGCCTTTTTTTATTTACAACTATGTCTAATATTGATTTATAATTTATTCTCCGCGGTGCGAAGAGAGCTACTTTGGGCTAACTCTTCCAATAGATGCTTCTTTCTCTAGACCATGCATTGAGCCTTTTAATCCCACACACATCCTCTTTGTTTGCCTTTTTCACCGTAAATGGTATTCAAAGATAAGATATTTTATTGCATTCAACTGAATCTTTTGCGAACGTAATTAGATACGTTGATCACTATTTGAGAGCTACATAACACCAACTGATTAATGGTGTTTGTTGGCCAGTTAACCGGCGAATAAGTTGTTGCTTGTATGATGCTGCAAATGTGAGAGTTTTTGAAATACAAGAATGTTAGTGACAATAGTTAATGAAGCATTCCCATCTATAGAGACTTTTATTTGGTGTATTTTTAGACAAATTCTGTTCCAGTTGTATCAGGTATTTAGTTCAAATAAAGTTGAACCGTTTGCCGTAATAGACGAATTGTTGAAACTTACAGAATAGAATATGAAAAGAATCTTATTTTATTCTCACGTAGACCGTGGCGCGTCTCAGATAATATTAATCTAAACCACAAAACTTGCTCACAATCCCACACTTTGATTGAAAAAATCATTTTACCACATTTAAGAAAGTTTGGCCGTACTCTTTATCAAGCTCCTTGTACCTAAAATGTTATCGTACCTTACAGATCTGGAGAGGGAAGTTCGCCGTCTCAGGCAAGGAAGACTGCAAAAACAACGACCTTGAAAGCTGAGATAAGCACTGGTGTGAGGGGAATATCTGTGATGGAACTGGAATCAAAAGAAGCTGATGGAAGAGATTTGTTAGAAGATGTTGAGTCGTATAAAAGGACCTGTATCCAGATAGAGAAATTAGTTTCTGAGATAGAGCAGCTGAAAGCAGAAGGAGAGAAATGTGATGTAAGATAAACTTTAGGATTTACTGTTTATCGATAAGCGGAATTTTTGTATACGTCCTTTAACAAAGATTCTAATTGTTGGAGTGACCGTAGTAGTACTGTAGAAAGGATATAATTGTTGGGGTAACACCCTTGTTGAGAAGAAAAGGAACAAAAAGATTTTTCATTAAAAAAAAGATGTTCATAATTTTTGCAGAGGCACGACTCCCTTGAGAGCTGGAGTAGTTACGGCCCTGACCACAGTTGTAATTTCGGTTAATGAGCGCTAAGGAATTGCGGCGCCTGTGTACTGGCAGTGAGAATGGCAATATCAGTGTTTAATGGTTTTAATAAAAGCCAACACGTTTACAGAAATGCTGTTGAGAGACAAAAAAAGGTCGAAAAAGACACAAAGTTTCTTTTTTAATATTTTAAACCAAACTCCCCAAAGGTACACGATCAATCGCTCCTCAATACCTATTCAAACAAAGGAGAGATGTTGCTATATTTGATCATATTTCATAGAGAGGTGTTCCACCAGTCACACTGTCCCTTGGTGTCCCTTTTGAGAACATCATGTCTTTTTAGATAGCAGCTCTCCTTCTCCTAACTTAATACTTCTATCATTACCCAATTATTACACAGCCTTTCTTAGATATTACCCACAGTCTTTGTGAGAACGTATTTACTTTATTAAGACATGTCCTGGGGACATACTCTATCAAAGTTTTTTATGGCAGTTCAAGTTTCTACTTCACATTTCTTCACTATACAACCATATACAGCAATTTTTAAGTCGGGCATGATATACCTAAGCGAATAAACATTCAATTTTTATAATTTTTATTTCGATTATTTTATAAGCAGAGCAGCAAAATCATGGAAAGAAGAATAAAAGCGACATTGTTGACAACAAGTTTGAAAAAGCTTAACAGACTCTCTCTTATTAGAAGCAAGAATGCAAAAGAAAAAACACAAGAGGTGCGAGCTTTTGAATCTATTTCAACTTAACTAGCCGTGTTTTTAGTTGAATGTTTTTCTGTTTGATGTAATGTTTTATCTCAATTCGACACCTCTTTATGACATTGATACACAGCCACAAACCAAGTCTCTTGAAACCAAATACCAAAATGTAACCCTTTTATATAAGCAGATTTAATAAGGAAAGAAGCATTAATACAAATTAACCAGCAAGTTTTTCCAAGCTTTTCCTTATAATGTCTTAGTTATTTGGTTAAGTCTAGTTTAATCTGAGGTGAAGTCTTATAAAGTCTCAAAATAGCACAGTGATAATGTAAGTGCGTAGCAACCATAGACATGGTAGCCACTGATCGAACGGGTTGTGATTCTAGTTCATTCTGCCATGACACATTCACTTACAGGCCCACTTCGCGTTTTAATTACGTAAAGGAGCACTTAGAGGATGGTTGCAATGTTTGTTATTCAAATTTGAATTTCTATTTGTTTCTACCAAGCATTCGCAGGTAGTCTTTAGGACACTGAGAAGCTTATGCTTATCAAGCAATGTCCTGGTCCTTGCTCTCGATGTGACCACACCTCGTGATTCCTAAGTCTGGAATTACAGAGAGCTGGCGACTCTCCTCACCCTGAGTGAAAGTAATATTGTATTACTGATAATGTGGAGTAAGCGATTCATGACTGATGAGCCTCTTGTTTTAGATGAAGCAAAAGGTCGATGCACTCCATCTAGATTTGCAGAATCTGTTCTATGAAATAATGCATATGAAGAAGGAGATCAAGAAGTGCACCGACTTCACGTAATTTATATTTCTTTTTTGCTACCCCCTTCTTGATACTTCCTCATTTCCTTACTTAACGCAAGACGCAAATTTCCTTACTTGTGAAATGTCCTTGCGCTAATCGTATCTGAAAATGTTATGAGTCGCACCAGATATCTACTTATGATTCTTATTGGTCTATAAACTGGCTACTTGATTGGTCAATTGAACAATCAACAACACACACGTGACAAACACTGCATCTGACAGCCA
This sequence comes from Rhopilema esculentum, assembly GCF_013076305.1. Next base: position 8,080,465 of record NW_027019317.1, read on the forward strand.
GTGATTTTCAATTTCTTTGACATAAGAAAATTCCCTCTGTCTTTAAAAAACAGGATTTAACTGGCGTTGTCAAGAAACCAATGCTCAAATTCTCTCCCCAAAATAGCATCAACTTTGATATCTGCTAAAACCACACAACTAAGGAGAGGGCAATTGTGTATAGAATGACTCCATTATTTGAATTCTTCTTAAATTAAAGGAACAGGAAATTCCATTTTCCGTCGCACTCTGTTAGAGAATTGTGAGACACAAGTTTGTTTTAACTATTTAACAGGAGAATATATTCAATAATCGACAACACGTAGTTTATTGTAACCATTCTTTATTTTGGAAATACGACCATAGAAATGTGTGTTGCTAAGAGACCCATAACACGAAATTGAGTAAGTGCTTTATATGCTGAATAAAGTGTAGGTTAAATCTCACTTGATTAGTAGGTCGCAAAAAACACCATGCTACTTTGAAACTTCAATGGAAAAATGGGAAAATATCTTCGTCTTATTATGCTGTGTTTTGTTTACCTGTCTTAGAAGTTTTGTTTTGCTCAGAAATGATTTTGCGTTGTCACAATTATTTTTTTATCTTTAACGCAAAATATTGCCAGTTTCTAATAAAGAATTAACCCCTTTGATTTTTTATGAAAAATGTTAAGAGACCCTTATGAAACTTCCGGTAGTACTGATCCAGATTTCGAATTGCTTCTAAAGAATACCTGTGTTCTTGCTGGTAAGTGCAGAAAACTTAGATTTAGGCCACACTCATGTTAAATTTCAATTACGCATAGCAGTACCTGGACAAGAAAATGTATAGAAATGTATATAATAGATGATTTGTTGAATATTGACTGGCCATTGTGTCTGTTATCGCGTCATTTTTCAAAGTTTATGCAGGGACCACATCCGGTCTTGCAGGTTTAACCCTAGTTGCATGTGGTTTAAAGTCTCATTGCTAACAATGAGCCTTTGCGAGGGTGGCAAATTATCCAGGCGACAATCCAAACAATGGCAGTAAACTTCTACGGATTAACCATAATTGATTTCAGACTGTCTGAAAATGCATTATGGGATGCTTGCGTAGCGCAATGGCTCATTGTTAGCAATGAGTCTTTAACAAGGTATCTTCTTTCACATAGAAATAGACTTCCATTTTTAAGTTGCTGTCTAAAGTCATTCTTATACGTTAATCTATCTGTGTGTAAAAAAATTCAAATTGCTCCTTTTCGACAGCTCAAAGGATGAAGAAATAAATTTAGTCGACGTAGAACAATTCTACAAGGAAGCTCCGCCAGAAATCGCAAAGCCTGTAATTATTTGCAGTGTCTTCCTTTTTTTGTTTCGTTCTTTGGGATTAACGAATCTAGCCATTTCTTACATCATAGCAGCTCATCTAAATTTAATTTAATATAAATCTGGCTACAAGAGTTCAGGTGAGATTATCAGGAGATTAAGAAATGTCATGATTGGGAAACCTGATCTGGAAAGGATAGGGGCTTTTGCACCTCAGTCCATCACCTAGCTCCATTCCTAACTATTAGAAGGCCTTTCTAATTTTATAAATTCATATTTCTATAAAATCAGCCATTCTTGGAAAGAAGTAAGCTGTCAGCCATTCTTGGAAAAATAAAAAGACATTTTAAAGCTTATTTTATTAAGGAGGGGCTTCCGTCTGACAAAAATGATATTCTTGTAAGTTCTGTCAATATTCTTGATTTCGGCTGTTTGTGGAATTTCAATAGGCAGTTTGTTTTTTCATGTCGCCAGTAGACTCGGGCTACGAACACAGCGATCGTTGAAAGCGCTTGGTTACAAATTATAACGGGAGAAAAAACGAGCCTATTGTAAAGTTTGATTTTATTGAGTGGATTATTTACGGCATTGTTCAATTTTTAAAGCTGCTTCAAAACGATATCAGCAATTTTCAAAGTGTTATCTATCGATGAAACATTTTACAGACTACTCAATGAAATTTAAAAAAGGCTGTTGATGGCATTATGAGAATTTGCAGTCGGAGATCCCTTGAAATATCTGTGTCAGCTGATCACCACGCCCCCCCCCAAACCCCCCCCCCCTTAATATATGAAATTATTATGAAGTTAGTGATTCAACAGACTTCACGATGACTAATTTTAGATTTATCATTTCATATTTAGGAAGTCACGAAATCTGATAGTCACCAACTGATGCTTGCCAGACTTGAGTGGGAACTTGACCAAAGAAAAAAGTAAGAATTTCTTTCTACCTGTACCGAACAATCTTGATTTTCAACCTTCAGTGACATTGTCAACATCCGGGCTAATAATAGCTCATTTCCATATTTCATATACTCCATATTTCAAAGGAGGGCTATTAAGGAGGCTAGGATTCTTGTCTTTAGATAAGCCTGCATTCGGAGAGGGATAAGTGCCAAGAAAAAGGGCAAAACCATCGTAAAATGAAGAAAAAAGCTAGATTTTGCGAGGTCAAAGGGGTCCACTGCCCCCGCTACCCCCTGGTGCAGGTATTCTTGCTCGTCTTCAAATTCATGTGAACTGCGCCTGGGACTGGGATCGGAATGGGATAGCCAGAAAGCACCGGGAAACCTGCTTCTTCAATGCTAAAACATCGGAAATATTTTTGCACAACTCCTGTTTATTTTAATTGCTGATTTTATGATACTTCTCTAATAGCTAATTACAATGCCTGCCAAATGACACTACAGTAAATTTTTGAATATTTCATAATGCATCCCTCTCTCCCCCTCTGAACAATTTTTTTTGATACAAAGTGTATTTCTTACAGATAGCTATGATATATAATTCTATAGCTAATGTTGTTTTGGTGGAGTAGGGATACTTTACTTTGAATATTCAAGATATTTCAATTTCCTTAGGTTAGCGTCAATGAAAGATCAGTTATTGAAAGAAAAAGCTGATATTGAAAAGGATATATCAAATCAGGTGGACATGTTAACAAGCTTGAAACCGTCACTAAATGGAATCCTGAAGTCGACCTTGCCTCTTCAAGAAAAGCTTAATTTAAACATCGACTCAAGAAGAGTGCAGTATGAAATTGCATCTTACCTTCCCAAGTACGTAGAAATTCTTCTTGGTTTTGCTTAAGCGGAAAAATATCTCTCTTGATTGATTTGGAATTACCTAAATCTTTCGACGTTTCCTATGGATTATGAAGATTCATAGGAAGCCATCAAGTGAAAAGTAGTTTGAGGTTTGCTGAGCTATGTTATCCAACAGCGTTTGATTCACATCTTGAATCAAATAATTTTGTGTGTTGAATGGAATAATTAAAAAAACCAGTTATAAGGAAATCGTAACTTTTGAAAAATGCATGTGGCTTCATCTTTTTATCAAATGAAATTCAAAACTGAACATGTTGCAAAATATCTCGTAAATCCTGTTTTATTCCATGAACGATACTAACTTAGACATTTCTATTTCTTTTTCACTTCTAGACCTTTCTGTATCATCTAGCCTTAATTGGAAATCTCACGTTTCTTTTATTTCTAACGTTTATCTTAAAGACTTAGGCTCTTCTCTAGAGCACGCAGATTCTTCTCGCCATCACAACTCTTAACAATTTATAATTTCCAAATCGTCCTTCTTTGGAGTACTGTTTTCATATTTGGGGTGGTGCTCCTGAACATTCTCCTTGTCAAAATCCAATCCAGAGCCATTCACCTCAGCAACAACTGCAACCTCACATAGGCACTTCAACCTCTTTCTCATGGGCGCTGTGTGGCCGATCTTTCATGTTTTTATAGATTTTACCACGGACATTGCTCTCTGGAGATTAGAAGTATAATCCTAGGTCCCCTGATGTATGTAATACGAAATACTCTTATAACATATCAAAATATGAGATATTAAGTCTCTTTGCCAAATCCATTATTCACTTGTCCTTTTTTTTCTTCATCTTGTTGTTTATCTTTTTCTTTTCATTATGCATCTTTCTATTCTACTTCTATCCATCTTGTTGCTTTTGTTCTTCTTCTTTATCTCATTTTCTTCTTCTTCTGTTCCTTATTCATCTTCTTCTTTTGTTCCTTATTCATCTTCTTCTTATTCTTATCCTTCTTCTTATTTGTCCTCGTCTACCTCTTCATCTTAGCTCTCTTCATCCTCATCTTCTTTATATTCTATTTGATTGCCTTGAATTCATTCTCCTTCGTCTTTTTCTTTTTCAGTTTTCTCTTCATCTTATTCTTATACTCCTTACCTTTCCTACTGAAATAAGCAAACTACCTGCTCCTGCAATCCCGGACAGCTTTGTCCAAGATCGTACTGCCTGCAGTATTCCACGCCATGTCCCTTCTTCGTTATTCCCATCGCAATCCTTAACATTATAAATTTCTGCTACCTTTGCCCCCTGAGAGGTCGCTATTCTTAAAATGCCAAACATTATATGTTCCTTATCTTCTATGTTTTCGTTCTAGGCCACTGTACGTGCTGTTTGTTCAAGTCAATGCTTTTTGTGATACAGCTGGTAAGAAAATTACAAGCAATTTTCTTTAACTTTCAAAACTTTTATTTTTTACATCTTGACTGAGCTGCAATAATAGTTTAGCTATTCACAGCCCGTTGTAAGTTATTGTGCTTCTTAAATCATCTTCTTTTTCAAACAGTTTCTTAAATTCTTTAAACCTTAGACATGAATCGCAAAAATCCTGTTGGTGTTCCAAGATTTTCGGCAGTCACAGTAGCTAACTGGTTGAAAATTTTTATTAAGTGTTCCAGACCCTAATGTTCTATTTTGTGAAGAAGTAAGGCAAGTTTCCAATACTGCAATGATTTTTTTTCATGTAATTGGTATCAAATTTCTTCTTTCTTTCACTTGAGATGAAAACCGTACCATAAAGAGGAGACATTTTGATTCATTGCAGATCAAGGAAAATTGTCAGTCACTATCGAAGGAGATGACCAAGCTGCAAAAGCATTGTTTGAAAGTGGAAGCGTCGCTCAAGGTTTTTTGATGATTTTTTGTTTGTATAGAATCTTTCTTGTTCGATTTCTCCTTTAGGAGCTGCTTTAATTGGGGGGGGGGGGGGGCTTGATGACGGCAGGGCATAGGGTAGGGTTGTGCTGCTGAGGGTTTGAAATATAGAGTTAAGAGCGTGTTGCTGCTCGCTGTTAATATAGTCGAATACGAGGGGCTTCTGCAATGCCTCCTATAATTGAACAGCGATGAATTCCGACCTCCCCCTACCCCAACTAGCTTCTCGCTACTATCTTCTTGATTTCCATATCCAGAATCTGGTAAGCGAGCAAGTCTTCTCCCAGATTAACAACACTTTACTTCCAAAGGGTTTCTTTCAGAAGAATATTTATCCATCCCTCTGGAGGATAGACTGCACCCAGGCTATACTCCTGTTGTTACGACAAAAAGTTGGAAATACTGAAAATATACTTTGTAAGCAAGATATAGCTTTCTCATTCTTTTGTTTCCATCACAGACTGCAATCGTGCAACTGCTATTTTTTCTTGCTCAGTTTTACGTTAAGTTCTGAGGTCTGTGAAGGGTGGTCTAAGAGGTAAAATAAGCTGGTAGAAGGAGATTTTTAAATATTGTTACGCGGATCTCAACATACGTGGAGCTATTTGGGAGGATCCCAGCGACAGTGTCAAGGATGTATAATCTAAAATTAGGGGAAAAGGAACCTTCGAAGATTTTTGAGGCTCATGGAAAGGTTCTATGTTTTTATAGAAACAAATGATGCCCAGTGATCGCATTCTTATAACCGTCCTTTTCCCGGAGTTGCAACTTTGAACCGTCCTGTTCCCGATAATCCTGTATAGGAATCCGGAGTTGAAACTTTGAACCATTTTGTTCTACACGCCCTAGTTTGCGAAAGTGCTTTGTTTTTACGGCATTCACAACCACTTAACAGACCGGTTAACATAATATGACCAGAATGCTGGGAAGTCATTTTGAATGCCTCCACATCACCGGCTTTTGATAATCTTCACATTACTCGTAAGAGGATTGCTTAAATTGCCAACTAAAAATATTGACTCGCCTTTGAAGATTTTAGGTAAATAGCAGGAGGGGTTCTTCAAAGAAGTTAAAGATGAATAAAACCAGCTGCTTGAATTCGTTCACGCCTTCCATTTGATAATCAATAAGAGCAAATAAATATAAATTTTTCCCCATTACGTGTGTCAATCAGGATAATAACAATTGTCTCGTTTGGCTGAGCCATTTGCCATCAACTCCATTTCAGGGCAAGAGCCATTATGTGGGCAAAGAAAATGAAGTGAATTTAATTCTGCGATGAGATATGTTTGCCAGGTGTCTAATAGACTGTTCTTTTGTTGAACAATTCCCTTCCTTTGATATGACTTGTTCCCAGATTTGAGGAATTTTCGTCGGTTTTATTTTTCCCCCTGCCATATCCAGCTTACATCTTTATTGGAAACTCTCAAAATATTTTTGTTACATTCGCCATTCATTATTTATGATCCGATTCCATAGAAAGCTCCTTCTGATCAAAACTTTGAAAGCTTTATCGACTGTTGTTGTTATGTTCTGTAAAACCTCATACAAACTGTCTTTGCCATTGGTCTTACTGATTTCGTCTTCTGTCTGTGAAATAGAAGAGGATGAGGAATCAGACATCGATGATAACAATGAAACAGGTGACAAAGAAGAAAACAAACGGAGGGTGAGGACATATGATACTATTTCTGTACTTACGTAAAGATATCAGATATGCTCAACGACATACCTTTGTTTGTTTACTCTCTTTAGCTACATAGGGAAGGCACCCATCTATATTTGTAATTCGAATCAATTTGAAGACTATATGAAAAGTTGTATTTAGCTTTCAATGTCAGAGAAATTTGTCTGAAAAATTTCTTTTGAATTTTGGAATTTCTGTATAGCTATTAAAGCAGTAGCAGAACAGTCGTCTGATACTCGTATTGAGCTTAAAACTCGAAGTTGCAACTTGGAACCGTCCTGTTCTATACACCAAAAGCGTGTCCAGCTCTGCCTATGCGGCAACGAGCACTTTATGACCGCCCAGTAAATATGAATTTTCATTAGCTAGAAAAACATTAACAGAATTGATCTTAACCTGGTTTTCAGTCTTGTGTATTGTGGTTTAAACCTTGAAATCTGGTTTTATTTCTCTAGAAACACAGAAACGAAAAGGAAAAGGCAAGACTAGAAGAGAAGAGAAGAAGCATTTTGAGGAAACACCCGCTTGAAATCGATTTAGGAATTGCATGTCAAGGTTTGATGCTTGTATCTATGAATCACATGTTTATGATTATTAGCTACACCTTAAACATGATTACCACCTTATCTATTCCTACCAATTCAAGCAACTTTCAATATTTTGACTTCCAATGTTTTCAAGTAACCCTGATATTAAAGCAACTGGGCCTGGCCCATATTGTAATACCAAAAAATGGTAAATAAATTGTAAATTTTGATTTTGTTTGTCCCCTGAAAGGTAGCTTCGGCTAGTTGGTTTACCCTACCTTAAGGATATAACAGAGCCCGGAAAACATTGCGACCAATTAAGACCGCAAGGAGGGCTCTGGAATATACAATAAAATTAAACTTTAAAAACACGAAGGCCTGCTGTTTTTTCCAGCTATGTTTTTCGTTCAGTTATCAAAATAGAAACAAAACGTTTACAACCTTTTCTCTCTGCATATTTCTAGTGCCGTTTTGCCATCAACGTATTTTTATGCTACCAATAGTATTCCTCCTTTTTTGCCTGTCAGAGAGATCTTTCTCAGCGTGTTTTTCCAATAGAAGCAATGCATTATCTATTGTCTGACTTGACAGTTTTTCACTGTTTTCTGTTTTCTGTTGTAAGCAGTCAACCTTGCTGCCTATTAACATTCAATTCATTCTGAAATAAATCATGTAATTTTTGCTAATCTTTTCAATAGATGCTGTTCAAGTCAGTCTAAGATTTTCATACCTGACAGAGCTGCGAATAATTACAGTATCTACAACAATAGAGATCCCCAAGGAAACTTCATCTTCAGTACCCATCCAATCTACAAGGTAATTAGTTGTTTGATAGTTTATATCACATTTTCCCAAACTTTTAAAACAAAATTTCACTGAACCCTTGATTTCTTGACGACTGTCTTTACATGTACAAGTAAAATGTTTATTGATAATGATGCAGAAAAGATGCTGTTTTAACATACATCTATCTATGGCCCGGCAAAGAACTACCAAGTATATCTTTTACAAGAAGAAAATTTTAGTATAGTCAGATTCTCGTTCGTTTCAAGTGTTCTCAGATGCTTCATGCCAGTTGAACTCTTAAAGCAGTTGTTTTCAATATTGCGATACTCATATAATGAATTGCTCTGTAGTTCAGTGAAGTGAATCCCCGACAAGAATTTTTAAGAACCTAAGGAGCATTTCTTTATCAAGCTCCTTGTGTTTAAGAACCCATTTTTGTCTAACTAATCAAAAAGTTTATTTAAGTGGGCATTAACCTGAATCAATTATTGTCACATGATACACCTATTGCTAGAATTACAAAATGAATTCTTCATTAAAATATACATTCCGTGCTATAACCAAATGCAAAAGCCTTTGACCCTGCAACTACTGTATGCCTTGTATAGCAAAAACTGACTTGTTTCTGGCAGGAGATTTGCTGTAGTTTACTGTTCAGATAAAAATGTTATATGTTTTAGTTATTTTTCAATATTTCCTTTGATTTGCTTTATTTTTCAGTTCATTGCTGTCAGCGGATACCATCCTTAGAAATCTTTTTGAGGACAAAGATGACGGCGAGGACAGTCCCAACCCGTGCAACCAATATCAGTTAGAGAAACTGGGGTTTGTAAAACTTTTGGCTTTATACTCAAGTCAAATTCCTGTTCATTAACTGCGAAGGTACATACCCCAATTAGCCTAAAGAAGCATACAGACAGCATGATATATTGTTAGCAATGGGTAGCTGCCTGCGTGTGGAGCAAAAACAATTCTACACGTATGTCCTGCTGAACTTGTTACGATGTTTAAAGTGATAAGCATATTGCAAGAATGGACGGCAGTGGTTATAAAATACACGATTGTGTAGCAGCGCGCGTTACGGGCTTGTACGAATACAGACACCCAGAAATCATTTTGAAGTGTAGTAGGAGTGATGGCTTGGCCAGAGGTATTACGATCGATATGAGATACATAGAAATATTTTCTCGGGTTTTCCACTGGCTTAGGCACAGCTTTCCGACGTCTGACAAAAAATACCACATTCGGAACAAAATTGTTTTTCTATTGGCTACTCATGTGAATGTCAAATTGGTCATCTCTGAAGTATAATATATTACTTGCTTATTCAGCGAATATAGAAGACAGAATAGAAGTAAAATGTGTTCAACGATACATTCAGCTTAGCTCTAGTACGAGTCTTTAACTTCTCTGCTTATCTCATTTTGATCTCGATTCTTTTATCTCATTTTCAGGTTGCAAAGTTTTTCTAATTATATCGCGGATATTGGTCGACCTTATCACTGGGTCCAGAGGCTTGCAGGCTTGAACTATTTACCAAAAAGCCCCCAAGAGGTATGTAGTCATGTGACGTCATTTTAGATAATCAAAAATTAGCCACCATAGTCACCATTCTAATTGTTTTTAACAACATTGTTTCTTACTTCCGCCTGCTTTTTCTGTTCTAGAGTTCTAAGAATAATGACGTCATTCACTCCCATAATATCGAATCAATCGTAACAGCAATCAAGTCAAGAATTGCAGGTCGACTGTCACTCCAAAGCCAACTAAGTGATTTAGGTAAGGGGATAAGGTTTTTTCGATTCACAGTCATGGCAGTTATGTGCCTAAAACATGCTTTTGCAGTAGAGATGCGTTGGCAGGGCGATGTAAAACAAGAACGCATTTCCCTTTATCGGTCTTTCATGTGGTCACAAAGTATGTATGTGAGCTGTCGAGCCACCCTTCCACACCCCTTTCTTAAACATTCTTGCAACATAACTGAACTTGGGGCAACAATTGACGGATTCCAGTCACCAACTATAAGAATTTCTTTTGACCAAAATATTGCGGTAACTATGTTTAATACATGACTGGAATAAATTTATTCTTGGTTCTTTTCATTGAGAAAAATAAGCACGATTTGAAATGTTTATACTCTGAAGAGACATTCGTATGTTTAAGGATCATCAGACTAAAAGTGCTGTACTATGAAGTTTTATTTTGTCTGTTTTTTTTTGCTATTTAGAAAATTTTCTTGGTTGCAAGTCGGGAAAGGTGTTTTATAATTCAGTTCTCAGATTATTGGCTGGCCAAAACAGCCATGATTTGGTCATATTATTGGAACGGTCTTTGTTAACCTAGAAAACATTCCATTTTCAGAAAAACTTATTGTTCCTGAGGGCAAGTGCATGGGACGGTTATTTCCTCAGTCGACAAAAACAAAGTTGGTTCAGTGGAAATGCATCACATATTCTGATGTTTTGGTAAGAATAGACTTACGTTCTACGTACAATTTGCAGCCCCTGCTCTTTCGACTTTTTATTTCAATCAATGATTTGAAACACTTAGATATTGAATCCAAGAAAGCACACAACAAACCTAGCAAAAGACATCCACAAAAAGCTCAGCCACATTTGTATTGAGTGCTGCATTTTTCCTGTTGAATGTACGCATGTAAAGACTCTCTTGCATTTTCAGGAGCTACATTTTGTTGAAGATCTTATCACAGCTGACATGATCAACGAAAACGATATATTCTACTATGCAGTTTTTAGAAGAGAACAAGGTATTGAGTGATTTCTTTTTAAGAATATTGAGGTATATTAAGGTATTGAGTGATCTGAAGAGCGACCGTTTTCAGCATTGATAACAGGGGTGGAAATGAGATATTTTAATGGACTATTGGCGCAAGAGTTCAGAGATGTTGAGTTCCACTGTCGAAGGAGGTTTATAACCTTGTTTATAATTCTCTAGGTAACTTCATCTTTCCTGACCCTATGATCTTTCACCGTTGCCATAAGTTAATGAATTATTTTCTAATCAATTGAAATAGAGTTAAGTTAGTAAAAAAAAATCTTTTTGTAATATCAAAACCATTTCTTCGTTTATAAAACCTTTATATTGTACTCCCTTTGTACAGTTCCCACTTTGTTAATCCTCACAGTCTTTTGAGAGTTGTGTTTTTAAGAGTATCAAAACTTCTCAGAAACTGGGAATAGCTCTTAAAATGATATTGTTTTTTCTGGGTTCAGTACAATGTCAGCATAAATCGGAAGCCTGTAGATGTTATTTGAGTTACTACAACATGCAATATTCTCCAAATTCGATACAGCACTCAAGCACATTTCAAAACTTGGTCTATACGATCCCTTATACGCGAGAACGTGAGGAATAGACAGTAACATTGTTATTTATCTTTTCTAGAAGAAGTAAAGGTCATTATCTCCATTGGTGTAAATTATCCAAGTCAGCCGCCTCTTTTTGCGTTGTCTTTTGATCAGAAGCGAGGCAAGCCAACCAACAACATAGCTAAGGTATGATAGCAGCATTAAAAAATTATTTGTATTAAATGTATTCAAAAAGTTGAATCCCGTTAAGTCGTTCCCGAGATAACTCGGACTTTCTCTAAGTCGGACTGATTTTCAATGACCTCTGGATATCCCTGCTTTATTCAAGTCGAAAATCGTACATTCGCTAAGTCGGATCACTGCCTTGACCGCCTTGAGATCCGACTTAACGGGATTCAGCTGTAGATTGAAAAGCAGAAAAGTAGCCTCGCGTAGTATTTTGGATAAGCTCCATTCGCACAAATGTTGCATTTGTTTCTGATATGAGACCTTTTTGTGGCAAGGCCTTGCGGATATATTAAAAGAAACGCTTGTTTAGTGTTCACTCGAAATGTCATAAGTTCATTTGTTTCTTTTTGTAGCTGGTGTAAATGCTGCTCGATATTCTGAAGGCAGAACGAATTATGATAAGAATGAGGCTTGAGGGAAAATTTGATTGAAATGAAATTTATGTGGAAAATTGTAGACTACCGTCTGCTTTTGGATATTAAATAGACTCTAGTTCTTTCAAACCAATTATTTTTATTAAGACAAAAAGTTCTAACTGAAGTTAGTCGAAGTTTGTCTCTCCCTTGTTCCCTCCCTTTTTCCCTCGCTATTTTTCTCTCTCTTCGTCTCTTCCATCTCCCTCCCACCCTCCCACCTTCCATATGTTCTTTCTCCCTCCCCTTCTTCTACCCAACCTCTTCATCCTCTTCCTTACACTAATTTATTTGCTAAATCATTAATCTCTTTGACTTGCAGGAGATTGAGCGGGAACTAAATCTAAATTTCTTGGATTTGACAAACATCGATCATCCGAATCTGTTATTGACGAACCAAATACATAAACTTGCGGTAAGAGCTTTTCTATTATCTAGCTCGAGTCTAGGCCCTCCATTACCTTACTAATCAGTAATGTAAAAAAAACTAGCAAGGCTCCAGTAACCTACATTGAGGAAGCCCTCGACAATCTTCGACGAAACTATGAGAACAAGCCACAAATGGAAGATACGGGGTAGCCTGCGTGCAGACTTTACTTTCTGTTGTGAAGGAGAGCAAAGACAGAACTTGTGAAGTAGCGAAGTAGCTAAGTAGTTCCGTCCTTACACTCCTTCAAACGGAAAGTAAAGTCTGCACGCAGACTAGATAGTGGGGGTGGTTGATAGTCTTTTTTAGAGTTTTTGTTTCATAAGGAAATTGATTTGAGTTATCTTGTGGATGTAGCCGCTCTGATTTCACAAATGAGCATGGCCTGTGTTATTCGTGTAAATAGTTCAAATCTGTATTGAGCCCGGGTTAAGAAAATGTTGCTCGGAGTTTAACCTTCCTTGAACCTAGGATGACTTCCATATAAATATAGCTTAGGAAGATCCCGGATTCAATAATCCTTCCAACGCCTACGCTCTAATTATTTAAGATAGTGCCTGTTGCCTCTTTTTTAATCGTAGAAGCCTATAATACAAACTATTCGGTCAAAGGTTTCCATTATTTATGATTATCTCGCCGTTTTTAACCAATTTGATTTCTTAAATCCAGATGAATAATTTTGCAATTGTTTTCCTGTAGCAGCTTTTCACTTCTTTTTGTTTTTCCATCAACCCACCTTTTGGCACGAATGAAAAGGCAAAAAGTACAAGGGTGCTGAAAAGAGACACTTCTTGCATGCAACCCGCTGTTCTCTTTACACTGAACGGATGTGCTAGTTGCCCGACTCACCCCAAGTTCAGTTTACACGAGAAAAACATTTTCCAACTCGGTTTGGGTTCGACCCGGGGTAAGGAGCACCATGTAAAGGGGGTTGTTTCTAATTAGAATAGCAGACAATAAGAGATAACTGACTAAACGTCCAACTTGTAGCTCTACTAAGAGCTCTACTATGAATATCTTAATCAAGTGCATGTCATCGCAGATGAATGTTTGAGGATACCAATCATGTTAATTTTTCAGGTATGTTTTGATGTGTTTTACGAAACAGAGCAACCAGGCTTGTCCCAAGATCGTCTTTACATGCGAAAACAAAGGTTTGCAGCTACTTATGCCTTTTTCGAGCGTCAATATGCCTCTGATAGTTTTTCAAAGCGTCGAAGGCGAGAGAGCTTGTATCTTGCATTTTTGTTGATGAAAATATGGCCAAGTTTTATGTTAAAGTCTCAATAGCTAGGGTTGTAAATCCTTATGAAATGTTTTCAAAAGGCATGCTTTTTTGTTCAAATCAACTTTTATCGGTTAGCGAAAGAAAACTTCTGATTTAGTATCCGGTCCAGTGCGAGGGGAGCAAGGGAATGATTCTACTCATGTCTTTGGCGATGAATGAAGATTATGGGGCCCTACCAAAGTTATTTAATTTTTTTATCACTATAAATAACTTCATTTTAATGTATACTTTGTTTCAAAATATGCTTTAAACTTTGTCTTTTTCTCTAGGGGTAGAGACCGCTCGAGGCCCTTTGTCTACGTTCAAGAGAAAGGACTTTTTGTACATGAAGTGCTGTAAAGACTCTTTCTAGCTTGTTTTCTCTGTTTATTATCCAAAGAAGTCTCTTTTTATGTCTGTCTTTTTATCAACTTATTCTCTGTCTTTCGTGGATAAAACTATTTGAAAAAAGATTTTTATCTCAATGCATTTTCGATAAAACGTGACAAAGATTTTCCCAGGAAAACGCTTGTAGTTTTGCTGGCTTAATTGATTTCCTTGTAGTTTTGAGGACGATTTTGATATCATTAAGTGTAAACAATACAAAAAATAAGCCCTTGTTCAAGACGCACATAGCAGATCGAAATGAAAATATCAATTTTCAACCTCTGCGAATCGTTTTTCAGATGTAATCACTGCCTCCTTTTCTTTGAGTTACGCAAAGACCTGCCCCAAGTCTATTTTGTGCTTTAAAGCAGTGAGTATTTGATTTTGTTTTTGGGCAAACGGATGTCTTCTATGTACCGTATATCCTCGAATCAGTTCCCCGGGGGGTTATTCGAGGGGAGGCTTATACGAGGGGAGCTTATAAAGTTATAGTAGACATCAAGAAGACATTATTAAAAGACCTCGAATATTTTAGTAGGAATTTCTTTAATAACGTTTAATTAATTATTACCAAAAGTATGAATTTTTGTGGTACTTCAATAAAACACCAAAAGCAACCACAGATAGCAACAATAAACGAATCGAGGGGGGCCGATTCGAGGATTTACGGTAGCAGTGGGGGCTTATTCGAGGGGGGCTTATTGACAATTTGTAGTTCAGGCTGGGGGCTTATTCGAGGGGGCTTTTCGAGGGGGGACAATTCGAGGATTTTCGGTACGTATCCATAATGATCTTCGATAGAGTCAGGATTTCTAGAACTATAATACAGTCATTTCAGAAAATTTCCACACCTAGGTTTCAGAAAAAACTTTCTAATCACAAAGATAACTTCTTGACAGCATGACAGAGGGTTCAAACAAATCAAAGAGGTCTGGGAAAATCTGCTCTTGGAAAAACTGAAACCAAGTGATTGGAAAGAATTAAAATACTCCATTTGTATCTACCTTTTTCAAATGGCTTTTCATCTGGACGAAAAATAGACAAGTTTCTAAGAGGGGCAGCTTGCAGTTGAAACAGAAGACTTTTTAAAATCTTTGAGGTCACTCTACTGAACCACTCTCGAACACCACAATCAATTGAAGCCCCATCTTTCTTGGTAAGGTTTGCAAAAGCCCGCGATCTTTTGAAGTACTCTATGTCCAAACATTTTTCAAGATTTTCGCGCTCTTGCATTTTGTTTGGGGTCAAAGCCTCGTTTCCAATTCCATTTACTTGGAAGTGACAAAATGGCGGGTGAAGTCAGTGAAAGCGAGTCCTATCTGCACGGCGTTTTGGTGACATTCTTCAAAAGGTTGGATGATGATTTTAAGCCAGATGACCAAACTAATCTAGTTGTAACAGCTGATGATAATTTATTAGTGTGGAGTGAGCGGGAAAAGCAAATTGTTGTGGTTCCAGCAAATGGTGTTGTGCCAAGTCTTGCATCGAAATGCCAAAACACGCGTCCAGTTTATCAGGTATTTTATCCTAGTTTTTCGCTTTAAAACCAGAAGTGCTTATTATATATTATGGTGTAGTAAATTATCCTAGAAAAAATTGGTGGCCCAAACAGCAGTGCAGTTGTTAATGCTCAATTTCTAATAATTATTTTGAAGTACCATTACAGATTCAATTAGCTACCTGTCTTATTCTCTAGAAAATCGGCTGCTCACATCCAGTTGTGTTTCATGTGATTGCCATGAAAATGAGCTTATCTTCCCATTTTCTGGCTATTATTGGATACAATGGCGTTGCTGTTATGGAGATGCCAAGGCAATGGGGGACCAACAGTCTGTATGTTGGCGGAAAGGCAAATATAATTTGCAGGTAGTTTTCTTTTATACAATTAGATTATTTCTGCAATTCAATGCTCAGAGTATTATATGTATCATTTGCATAGATTCAAACCGAATTCTAGATGAGTTGTGCCACTTTCTGGCCAAAAATAAGTGTTCATAAGGTTCAACAGGGGTGGCGCTAGACAAGACTGGAAACTTTGTTGTGCGCCCGCAAGATATTGCCTGCACACTCAACTGCACGCTTTTGCATATTGGCTGCGTTAAATCCCCAGACAATAACATTTACCATTATTAATGCTAAAAACACTAACAAATTTAGGCTTTCGGGCGCACAGTCTCAAAATTTCAAAGTAAACTTGTCCGCGCAAGAGACAAAGTTTCCAGTCTGGGTGCTAGAGTCAAACATTCAAGGTGCCAGCGTTTATATTCAAGATAACTGCCGACAAAGAATGTATCAAACTGCCGACAGAAAAATAAGGCTCAGAATCATCCACTTTTTGAGAATATTAAAAGAATTTTGCTCAGCCTAAGCTCGCATATTTGTGTCCCATTTTCCAGTAGTTGCCTGTTTTGCTATTGTAAGGACAGAGTATTGCATGATTGAGATATTTCGTTTTTTTTCAAAAAACATGATTTCTATTCGAGGATGGCTATTTCCTTTAATTTAAAACATTTTAATTTTTTTGGAACTTTGTTCCCCTGAAGAAATATCAGATTTTAGAAAAAAAAATACTTTAAAAATATTAAGGCTCAAAGCGAAAATTTGTTAAAAATTTCAAGGTTGGAAAAAAGTTATAGTATTGTTTAATAATTCTTTCCTATCTAATTTACAAATAAAAAGGAAAAATATAAGCTTTGGAAAGATGGATTTGAAAAGTTGATTGATGTGTTCGTTCAGGAAGACATTTTTGAAAAATTGTAACACAAAATGTGCTCTCGATCGAAATTGGCATTCAATAATACTGTCCAAAACAAAAAAGGAATCCCTTAGCAACAGAATTCATTATCTGATAATTCTGCTGTTAAGATACATTTTCTTGAACAGGTTTCCTGAACCTGATACAAATCAAGTATCTCTGCTTGTTTTGCATGTATTACAAGCAGGGCCACCAAGAGGATTGGAAGGCCCTGGGGCATAAATGAAAAAGGTGGCTTTTGTGAGCGAAGCGTGCAGAAAATTTTTGCAACCACGCCTTTAGATTAGCTTAAAAAACATTGCAGAAGATTTTTCACACTCATTTTTTTATAATTGTCTAAAACATTGTAAGTATAATCTTTGATACATTTGCTAAGTTTGAGTAATTCCATTCATAATTAGAATTCACTACTTTATGAGGCTTCCTCCCTCTCGGCGGTCCTGATTCCCAGCAACAATTGAGAGTCACTCATTCTGCTTTTCATGTAGTTTTTTACAATGTGTAGAGAATTATATCATGCCAGTATGCTTTAAAGATGCCAAGTATAAAGAAAAAATTCATAAGCCAGCCACAGAAATTTTCATGTTAGATGCCATTCCGACCTATCTCTTAACTGGATTACATGCCGGTGCTTTCAAACGTATTTTGGCCTTGTAATTCAAATGGCCAAAAACCCATTCACCTAAGACTAATAATATCAAAATATGAAATAGGTAAATTGCTATGTCAAATCGTTTAAAACAATTTTTTATTCAAGCAATTAAAAAAGAATTTTGAAACAAGTGTAATTTGTGGTCTTCAAAATGTTTTCATTGCTTTAAAAACCATTGAATATATAGTATTTACTTTGCAGTCTCATTTCTTATCTGAAGTGGAACTACCAATTTAATATTTCTTTAGTTTGTACTCTTAATATCTTGGATATGATATTTCTGTTAAAGCATTTTTGACCTTGTATCTCATTAAGTATAGGCAAACCTTTCCTTTGTAGGTCTGTGTTGTTGGGTGAGAGCCTTTTCAGAAAGCAAATAAGCTTAAAAGTTGTTCAGATGGAATGGTTTCCAGGAAGTGAAACAGATTCACATGCCATCTTGCTGACAAATGATAACTGTTTAAGGTAGCTCAAATTTTTTTGATTATTATAGTAGTTATGTTCATTCATATATGGTCATTGGTTGTAATACATGCAATGCCTTAGTGGTTTTTTCTTATGAAGTTATGAAGAAATGTTCTTATTTTTAAGATGTTTTCATGTTGGGGAGTATGATACACCAATCAGTACTATTTCACTGTCCAATGGACCAAGCACATTAAAAGTCAACCCATCATTGAATTTTGCATCTGCCCTTGGTGAAGAAGCTGTGTCATTCAGTATAACGCCTTCAGCCACCAGCCTAAATGGACCATCTATGTATCCAATATTTGTTATGCAAGAGAATGGCAATGTGTTGACAGTGTGGACCAAGTTAGATCAGAAGAGGTAAATTTGTTTTGTTCTTCTTGGTATGTAGCTTTGCTTTCCCTAAAAAACTCTTTCTGTTTTTTATAGCTTCTTCAAAGGAAATATGTGTATAAATTCTCAACTAAAGCAGCTAAAATTGTGACAAAGTCAGAAATAACCAGTAAAGCAATCGATCAACACTGCTTTTCAAAATGAATACAATAACTTTTCTCCATGTTCTTGATATTGCTAGTTACTTGTTCTCCTTTCAGCCTTAATGATATTACAGCCTTTTACACACTGTAGAAACATTAAGAGGTGCAGTCCTTTTCGTTTAGCGCGTGCGATCGCACCCGCACACGCCTGCACACGCGCAAGTTAAATTGCGCGTGCTTTTGACCACACGCGCAAACAGGTGTTTTTGCAGTTTTCTGTTAAAGGGCCTCTCCAGCCAAATTTTGCACTTGCATTTTATTGGCAATTTTTATAAAGAAATTGAGCCTGCTGATCACGAATTCGTTATTTGTTTTTCGATATTTTTTTACAGTTTGTGGGATATAAGCTCTTGCATTTCGATAACTGAATTGAGTTAACCGACAAAAATTGTTGGTTTGGTGACACTGTGACGCAATTTTGACGTCACAGTGTATTTCGGATAGTCTCGCCTCAAACCGAATCAAACGACGGCGATTCGCAAATTGAACACTGCAAGTGATGGCACTTTCAGTTCTGTTCCGCCAGCTTTTTGTTTGAGCATTTCAGACACCAATTCTGAAGCCTTTAGTTGTTCATCGTTTCTGGAGAACAACTGAAGTGACAATTTCGATTAATTATACGCGAGGGAAGAGCTGGAACAGGAACTGGAACTGGATGCAGTTATCAACGCGTGACCATGAGTCCTTCACGCTTCAGTGGAAGATATACGAAATTCATGGCGAACGAGAGCCGCACATTGTGACGTCAGAATGTCACCAAACTGATTCGGCTTTTGTCGTTTTTTTTCTCGGAAAGGTGCAACTTTAAAGCCTTACAATTTCTAAACTAATTGGAATTTTTCAAAAACAATGACTTTGTCATAATACACGCACCAGATGCTAACTTTTAAGTCATTAATAAATTTTAAAGTCATTTTGCTGGAGAGACCCTTTAACATCAATTTCCCATGGTCTCATGATTGTTTATCCTTTCCCTTGTTACTTGATTCGCACTTTTGACCACAATATGATTTTTCCAATTTTCGGAAGTGATGTTTGGCTTTTGACTGAGTGCTCCATTCAACTTTGCGTCTCGTCTTTCAGCTAAGTCGCCATTAGCATGTTAAGTGTAATAACTGATTTCCTGTCAAAACGTAATATAGGCTCTGAAAGCAAGTAGCTGTTGGAAACAATTTTTACTTGCTCTTGTAACTTTGGAGAGTTACGACGACTTTTAAAAGATGGCTGCTAAGGGCAACAAAATCTGTTATGTATTGATTAATTGAGTTTTGCTCTTGCACGTATTCGAGTGGCTTTTTCCTTCTTGCTCCTTTTACCAATTTTATCAGGTTTGTACTTCAAATTTTCTTACAAGTGCGATCGCACGCGCAAATTTGTTTACATGTGCGATTTGCCACACACGCGTAATTTTGCTCACGAAAAGGACTGGAGGTGCATGCACACAGAGATTCAATCATGTGCCATTTTGTTATGTTACGTTTTTTTTTGCAAATGAAATCGTGTCTTTTTATTATTCATTATTATGACTAATAAGTATGAATATTTAAACTGGATAGCCAATACAAGTTATCAAGAGCCTTTTTCAATATGTCTCCAATGTAGAAAAGAAAGCCTCGACATCTAAAGACAGATTTAACGAACACCGACGAGACATTATCAACAAAAAAAAAGACAAGTCTGGTGTTGCAGAACATTTCTGCAGCCCAGCACACACCATCCACGACCTTGCCATCACACCACTACTTAGACTTAATGACAAACGAGAGAGTGTTCGTCAAGCTAAGGAGCAATATCTCATTGGCCTGGCGAACACCCTTACCCCCAACAGCATGAACAGAACCACCGACTGTTAACTTTACAAAACAACTTATCACGTATCACACCGCCCTCACAACCCACACCATTGTTATGTTGTTAAAAAGGGCCTAATCATGTGCTCACATGTAACACGGTTTACTCCCTCGCCTCGTGCTCTACAACTACCTCTAAGTACCGTTACGTCATAATAATATGTTAATTTATTCAAAACATTACATCTCCCCTTTTCTTCAGATTAGTGTCTGGGGCTAAAATATAAAGTTAATTAAAGTTCAAATTATCAAGTCCAAACTTTCTAACAGTAATATAACTAGGTCTACACGACAACAAAACATTTTTTTTTTTAACTTCTGAAAATCGAATAAAATAAGTGAAAGCGTTAAACTCACAGTACTTTCTGCTTACGTATCGTAAATGTTTTGTCCATATCTTTGAACTCTTCTTCTAATTCTTTGTGGATATCTGGCGTTATTCTGGGTGTCTGCTTCTTCTTGCTGTCCTTCTCCGGTCGCAGGTAGTTCTAATGATTCTTCATCATCCGCATCATTGTAAAATTCCAAATCCTTTCTTTCCTGAATTGGCTTAAAAAATGAAATGTTCCTTGTTACGTAATGTCCATTTCTACAAGCTGTGATCATCGTTCCTTTTATTCGTACTATACGAAAAGGCTTCGGAGCGAATTTGGATGTTAACTTGTTTCTTTTTCTTTGTCGAATTAGTACCAGATTGCCAATACTCATTTTACGTTCCTTAGCTCCTCTTTTCCGGTCCGCATTTTGCTTCATCGTTACCTTTGCCTGTGTGTCGTTTTTGCGAATTTCTTCGTCCAAGGGCGATAGACTCTTTTCCACTGTGTCTGGCAACTTTATCCGAATTTTGCGATTAAAAAGTAGCTGTGCTGGAGGATATTTTGTTGTTGTATGTGGAGTGGCACGGTAATTTAGAACGAATCTGTAAAGCTCTTTCTTCCAATTTCTCCCCTCCACTTGTGCTGCTTTGATGGCTTTAGTCATTGGTTTGTTAAAGTTCTCAGCTTCGGAATTGGCTTGGGGCCACAACGGTGTTATGGGTTGAAAATGTATGCCATTTTCTTTCATGTAATCCTTGATGTCAGCACTGTTAAATGGTGGGCCATTGTCACTTTTAACTACGTGGGGCAATCCATGTGTTGCGAAAATTCGATCGAGTTTAGCAATTGTCGCAGAGGCTGATGTGGAATGCACAATGTCCACTTCTGGGAATCTAGAGTAAGCATCGATGACCACGAGAATATATTCTCCGGTAGGAAACGGTCCACAGTGATCAATGTGTACAGTATGCCAGGGCTTCGGAGGCAATTCGTTCATATGTAATGGGGCAGGCCTATTTTCCGGACCAATGGCTTGGCAGGGTAAACAATTTGCAAGCACATCTTTGACAGATTTATCTATGTTAGGAAACCAAATTTTCTCTCGTAGAAGTTGTTTGGTTTTGACGATCCCTTGATGTCCTTCGTGAGCAATTGCTATGGCTCTATGGCGGAGAAATTTAGGAAGAACAATTCGTGATCCTCGCAGAATTAGGCTTGCATCATCATTGACAGTTAATTCGCTTCTTATTTTAGCAAATAAGTTTAATTCCTCTTTATCAACGTCAGGTGATTGCATACTTCGAATGTTGTTCCACGAATTATCATGAATAAGGCGTATGAGAGCTTGCAAGGTTTGGTCTGCGAATGTGGCATCTTGAATTTCTTTGTAGTCCATAGACTTCGGAACAGCATGACGAGCGAGAAAATTGACGTATTTGTCGGCTGTTGATGACTGAGATTTACTAGTTGTATCCGTAAAGGTGTGTCTTGACAAGAAATCCGAAGGGTTTTGAGCTCCTTGTTTATAAACAATTTCAAAATCGTAATCCTGAATACGTAAATTCCAGCGTTCAATTCTAGCGGGTGGTCGTGATTTTTGGGTTAGACAAAATAAGTTCGACTGGCTTGCAATCCGTAAAGAGCTTGAATTTTGCACCATATAAGTAAATGTGAAGGCGTTCAATAGACCATACTATAGCTAATGCCTCTTTTTCAGTTTGCGAGTACCTTCTTTCTACATCTGAGAGCGATCGGCTTACGTAGGCTACGACTTTTCTGTCTTCTTGGCCAGGTGTAATTTGCGATAAGATAGCCGAAAGGCCTGTAGGCGAAGCATCCGTAAACAACTCAGTTTGTTTTGTCTGGTCAAAATATGCCATCACCTTGTCACTAGTCAATGCCAACTTGATGTTATCGAACGACTTTTGTTCCTTAGGGGTCCACCGGAAAACACTGTTTTTCTTTGTTAAGTTTCGCAAGGGCTCGCTGATATCACTGAATTGTGAAATAAATTTTGCACAGTAGTTTGCCATCCCTAAGAAACTGCGAATATCCTTGACTGACTGTGGCGGCGGGGCGTTGTGAATTGCATGAACTTTCTGGGGGTCGGCAGAGATTCCTTTGTCAGAAAACACATAGCCAAAAAACGTGATCTCCTTTTTGTTTAACTCGCACTTTGCCTTGTTTAACGTCAACCCCATATCTTGGAATCGTTTGCATACCGCATGTAACGCGCGGTCGTGATCGTTTTGGGTGTTACCATAAATGATAACATCGTCGCTGATATTTACGGCACCCTCAATATTCCGAATTTGTTCGTAAACGGCGTTCTGAAAAATTTCGCTTGCTGACGACGTTCCAAAGTTAAGACGTGTATATCTTCGTAACCCTTTATGAGTAGCGAAAGTAGTGATGTGACGGCTTTCTTCTGATAAAACCAGTTGATGGTAACCAGAGCGAAGATCTAACTTGGAAAAAACTGTAGCACCATTTAACGCGTGTATAAGGTCGTCGATGGTAGGGCTAGGGTGGCGTTCCCGTTGAATCGCGCGGTTAGGCATTCTCATGTCCACGCATAAGCGAACAGTTCCGTCGTTTTTTGGAATTACGACCAAGGGTGATATCCAGGGGGTGCTTGTTTCTGCCACTTTTTCAATAATGCCTTGGTCTTCCAAATCACGCAGAGTTTCCGACACTTTCTTCCGCAAATGAAATGGTATACGTCGAGCGGGCTGAGCCACCGGCGGAACGGTGCTATCGATATGCAGTTTGATTTCACGGTCTTTAAGCTTTCCTATTCCATCAAATAGTTTTGGGTATGTGGCTTCCAAATTCTCGGTAGTGGCAGGGGTAGATTGTCCTGTTTTCACTGCATTTAGCTTAATCTGAATCAAATTTAAGTCAGCAGCCGTTGTGTAACTGAGCAAAGATCCAGAATTTCCCCGAACCACATGTAGGCAAACGGGCGCGATTCGGTCCTTTGTTTCGATCGTGGCATGAAATTTTCCCAAAACTGGAAGCTGTTGTTCAGAACCATATGCAAAAAGCTTTGTCGTTGAACGAGAAAGATGGATATTCTTAGCTGCCTTGACCTGATGAAATGTTGATTCATCCAAAATATCGATCGATGCTCCTGTATCCAAAATCATTTTCACAGGGGTGTTATTAATTTTTACACGGACTTGTGGCATCTTTATTTCGCGTTGATCATCGCACGTAAACAAATAACCTTCGTCGCTGCTAGACTCTGGAGTAGGCTCTTGTGTATGTTGAGGTGCTTTTCCATGTACATGATGTATTTTTCCTTTTTGATTTGCGAATTTATGACCTCCTTTCTTATGGTCTTGCGTAAGCGGGTCATTAACGGCACGCGGTTGTTTCGCGCGGCTTTTACAGACTTTAGCAAAATGTCCAACACGCCCACATTTGCGACAACTTTGAGTCTTGGCGGGGCAAGGGGAAGTACGGTGAGGCCATGAAAAACCACAGTTGAAACAGGTTTTCAGCTGAGGCTTACGAACCAGCTGGGCAGTTTCTACCTGCATGAGACTTTCTTCTATATCTTTAGCTTGTGTATCGCTGGCTTCCAGAATACGTGCTTTTGATAACAACACGGCAAGTGTAAGCTTCTCTTCCCGCAAAGCAAGCCTTCTGAGTTGCTTAGACGAGCAGTTTTGTATAATCGCAGATTTAATTTCCTTATCTAAATCTGTAAATTCACAATTTGTAGCAAGTTTGCGAAGTCGTGTAGCAAATTGATCAGTAGTTTCTCCAATCCTCTGTTTGGCTTGGCGAAATTGAAAAATTTCAAAGTCGACATTTTTCTGCGGGGCAAAGTAAGTGTCAAGTTTTGCCAGCGCTGTCTTGTAATCTGTAGCTTCATCTTGCTCAACTGGGAGAGAATCGAAAATTTCTTGAGTGGCGGCACCTGCTTGGTACAACAGTAAGGCACGTTTCTGAGCATCATCAGTTATATTTACGGCAAGTAAATATGTTTCGAAACGGCGTTTCCAATGTTGCCATCGTTGGCTTATGGACGTCGGGTCGGACACAGGGTCGAACGGTGGAAGCGGTAATAAATCTAATCGTGCTGCCGTCGCCATCTTAAATTCTGAAACTTAACAGAAATGGCATGTGCTTTCCCTCCACGTTATCTGCTTTTTGTTTTAATCCTCGTCGCCAAATGTTATGTTGTTAAAAAGGGCCTAATCATGTGCTCACATGTAACACGGTTTACTCCCTCGCCTCGTGCTCTACAACTACCTCTAAGTACCGTTACGTCATAATAATATGTTAATTTATTCAAAACATTACAACCATATTTTCCCTACCATTATAATCATCATCACCACCATTACTATCATCAACATTTCATTATTCTCAGTTCCATCACAATTATTATTATTATTATTTTTTTTTTCATGTTTATAGTCATCATTATCATCCCATTGCATCTATCTCCATAGCACCACCCACATCCCCTTACATCACCCACCACCTTTCCCTCCCCCACTTCCATCATCCCATTTTTTCTCCACTGCGCTGCATTCACACCATTCAACATCCACCAATCCGGCACCACCATCTCACATTTCAAATCCATTCACTCGTTCGTTTCATTTACTCTGATGAAGCCCTGTATGCTGGGGCGAAATATTAGTATACTCTTAAATTTAATTTATTTTGAAAATTTATTTCGTGACATTGGATTCTCGTCGTCGTATTGCTTTGTTCCTGTATACCTTTAATCTAAGTAAGCGGTGTTTGAAAATGTAATTATAATTTTTCCAGACAAAGCATAAACCCATTTCAGCTTAGATATTTTTAAAAGAAAATATCAAATCAGTTCAAAATTTGAGATGGGGCCATGTTACACTATTTTCCACAAGTGAATGAAAACCTCTGACATACCAATTTTACAAAGCAATTTTGTAGCTTTGCAGTAATGAACAACTCCATTTTCTCTAAAAGCAAAATATGCTCAAAGTGTACACAGACCATACTGAAAGCGTTCAGTTGGGATGCATGCCAATGATTGCAGTCTCTAAGACGTACATCCAATCATTGACATTCTGCAAATTTCTCTACCATGATTCCAGATTGCTCCAAACAGAGCAAAGTTATATGCTTTAATGCTGATACTGAATTGGACTGAATTTTCGGGTTTCAAAGCAATCATCATAAAGAATTGAATTGTATTTCTATTATAATTGAACTTATATATAGGTAATATTTCAGCCCAACCACATAGCTGTAGGTGTCGGCTAGGGGGGCAAACTCGAGCAAGAACCATACCTTAGGGGGGCAGGCTTTAAAACAAGAAAACATATATATATAACAAACAGATATATTTGGACAAAATCATGGAATTATAAATATGCCAAATTTTCAAAATATCATTTGGAAAAACTGTAGCCAGAGAAGACAAGCTGTTGTCAAAATTTTCATTTGGGGAGGGGCACAGCCCCTCCCCCCATGCCCCCCCCCCCTGCAGCTACATGGCTGTTTCAGCCACCTAGATCACTAGAAGTAGAGAAATGAAGTCAATTATTTATTGTTAAACATTACGTTTTTATTCCTAGGATTTTTTGGAAAACTCGTGGACCACTTAAGATGGCTCCAGAATCCGAAGATAACTACTCTGGAGATTTCTGCTCAATCTTATGTCTAAAAACCACACCAACTGTTGTTGTCTTGGCAACAAGGAATGGGATAATTCATCATTGTATCGTATTAGAGGATGAGGATGTTCAGGATGGAGATGAAGAGGACAGGGTTTGTATTTCATATATACAGAATTTTATATATGCACAGAGGGCTTCGAATTACAGCTGGCTGCTGACAAACTTAATAGGGCCTTTAAAGGCCCTTCACATGAGAAAAGAGAGCCCAGTTTAGCACACCCCCCCTCCCCCTCACCCAACTGCTGGCAAAGCCTTTGTTTTTGGTTTAACCTTTCACAACTCAAGTCAGGATGTGTTGAACAAACTTTGTAAGCCTGAGTGGAAATTTCAACATTTGTGATGGTGGATATATCCCTGTGAATCAACATTTTAGTTTCTCAATCTGCGGGAGATTTCGCATTAACTAAACAACGGAATTTAGAGTACTAAAAGTCGCCCTGAGTGTACAAAAACCAAATTTTTAACGCCAAATAGATCACAACTGAGGCTGAATTTAAACTGGGTTTGATTTTTCTCATGTGAAAGCCCTCCTAGATTACCTCTTTATTGGTTGTAATACGCTAACTTCAAATCACTGCTGACAATTTCTCTTAATGCCTGCCACGTCTGATGCCATATTATGATTATACCAGCCCATTATAACAACACTGTTTGCTACTGTACACAGTAAGCTTCCCATAAGTTCCCTCTGATTATTCGTCTGCTTTGATTCAGGATGAAATGCGACAGATGCAGAGATCAAGCTTATGCGTTATGGGGATGACGCTGTTAGTTTACGAAACGATTGAGCTGGATTTCACACTTTTGCCTTCAGAGGATGGACACCTTGAGCAAAGCGAAACAAAGCAAAATTTTGATGTACAACTCCGAGAAGGTATTGAGATCATTGCTTTTATATCATCTTGTTTTTTCTTGCACTTTAATGAAGATAGAGTTTTTATGTAATGCCAAAATCTTCTTTAAAAATTGAAATGATGATGAAATAAAAGACTGGCAAAGTACGTCTATCCAAGGAAGCTGTATTGATGTATATGCCTTTGACTTTTATGAAAGGTTCTTCTTATGAATTTCAATTTAAGAGAGCCATGCTCTTACTCTTTTTGTATGATTCTAAACACTGTAAAGTGCTTATCAGAAGAGCAGAGAATACTCCGATCAAACCCCCTGGTGTAAATGTATGGAAAACGTCGAAAATACCAATGGCGCTACAAGGATTTCTGTAATGGGTGTGAAATTAAAGAGTAAATGGCTTTGAAAAAAGCAAACATTTAGTAAACTAAAGCTTTTCGTCTGACACTCTTCAGAGTTTAAAACGTCAGAACATAGATCGAAAACTCTACGCTAAGAAATATATATACCCAGTTGTGGATCGAAATAGGCCATCCAGAAACACGAGCACATGACTGTAAAGGTTGACCAATCAGTGCCGCTTGCCTATTAGAATGTTACCAATGGAGTCCTAAGGTGAAAACGAACTCCTTTTGTCTACACAGTAGCGGTTTTTTCGAGCTTATGTAGATAGATTCTAAAACTGCTAGGTGGAACGACGATCGGGCTTTACCAATAATCCGAAACATGTCGCCATTAAGTTTTTTTGCACATTAAGTTTACAGTCATGTGCTCGTGTTTCTGATTGGCCTATTTCGATCCACAACTGGTTATATATATTTCTTAGCGTAGAGTTTTCGATCTATGTTCTGACGTTTTAAACTCTGAAGAGTGTCAGACGAAAAGCTTTAGTTTACTAAATGTTTGCTTTTTTCAAAGCCATTTACAAGTTTTGTACCACCAAAAGATTGTTTAAATTAAAGAGTATCAAACAGGGCTGGTACTGATTTGCTTTTCATGAACTTAGCATAGACAATCCATATATGGGAAGAAATTTGGTTTTCGAGGGATCCATCCAAACCCTCTCTGGTTACGCCACTAAATACATGTATATTTCACTTCATATTTCTGAATACCAGTTTGATGAAGCTGATGATTCTTTCTTTGACTTTAGAAGCCCATCTGTATCAGTTCTACTACTTTATTTTTACCAGGGCCCCTATCGACCATTTGCAAAATAACCTTCACAAAAGGCTAGACACTAGCTTTCTCTGAATGGGTCAGACTGCCTTTAATTGGTAAGATTTAGGTGCCCCGTAATCCCAGTAGGCAGTAGAAGACACCTCAATATGATTGTTTGCTAGTTGATTTTTGAAATTTATAGATACATTTTTCATGGAAACATTACATCTGTATCTTGATTGTTTTTTAAACCTTATTTCATTTTCTTTGAACTAGATCCCACAAGACCACATTGTTACTTCTGCACTAGTAACAATGGCATCCACATGGTGAATTTGACTTGGGCTGAAGATCTGCGGGAACTTTGCTTATCCTGTAAGCTACTGTAAATCGATGTTCTCCATAGAAAATTGCCACAACACTTAGGAGTATAGGACATTATTTTTCAAAAAGAGTTTTTATTATGCATCTTTGAAAGTCTGGAATGATTCAGCTTCTATAATTCGTGAGCTACCGACTTTGAATCATTTAAACAACAAATATAAGCGCATTTAAAGGGCTAGACCCATTTTAGAACACGACTCCCTGGATAAAAAACAGATTAGGAACTTAAGATATAAGCCTTTTTAGGAGTTTGATTTTTAGACCTTAAACTTTAAGGGTTATTTTCGGGTATAAATATTGTTGAATGAAATGAGCTAGTAAAACAACGAGAGGCTAGATTAAATGTTGAAATCCTCAATAACATCCTGGACCATTGCCTATAGTGAATTGTGATTGGGTTTCAAAGAAAACAAATAAAACCCTTGTGCTCGGACTAAACAACAGTACACTGGATGTACAGATTTACCACCTCACATTTTCAAACTTTCTCTCCCTTGACTTGAAAAGTGTGTTTCCAAGGCTTCTCTTAATAGGCCAAGAAAAGTTTGAAAGAGTACAACCTGTAGGGAATTAGCCAATAGTATTGCAACGGAAAAATTGAAATAATTTGCAATATTGGATTTATCTAATCTGATATGAATGTTCGCTAAAATAAAGAAAGTGTCAGCAATAACGTTTTTGCGGTTAAAGAAAGCATCAATGTCCCTTGTTTTGTCTTGAAGTTGCAATTTTTTCTTTGCACTTCTAGGCTTCCATATTCATCGAGCTAACATAAGTCTTTTGATTTCTTTGTTTCAAAGTGAAAGAAAATCAAGAATTTGAATGCACATCTCTGTCGGAAGTCAAGTTCGTTCTTTGCACATGTCCTACGGAGAAAAGGTGCGTAAAAGCTCAAAATCTTGATAAGCTATCAATTTTTCAAAGCATTGAAGCTTTTTCAAGAAGATTTGAAACTTCCTTTCAGCTCATTTGTAAAAGCAGATTTGCTGAATTCTTGAAGCTTCATTCCTAAATGCTAAAGTTTTAAAGCCTTGAATTTTAAAGATGATTTATTCAAGGCCATAAAATATTTATTAGTAAAACTATGTCGTTTATTCTAGGCTTTTCTGTCCTATATTTTGTTGACCTTGCCTGCTTCAAATTTGACTCCATGGTTATTTTTTTTAAATTCTCTTCAGCAATTGCTCAGGTACTCTATATCACTGCAAATGTAACAAGCTTCTTGAAGCTTTATTGTTTTTTTACATTTCATAAAATCTTCACTGTAAGGACCCCAACAAACATAAAACTAGGTAGCCTCTAGAAAAGCATAAATTTGACACCAACGTTTCAAGACGATTTCAAGACGTAACTAAATAAGTTTTTCGTACCACAAAATTTGAAGATGACACGAAATAGCCGAGACATGGCATACTGAAGCACTTTTCCTCCAATTATCAAAGGTAAAATTTTCCAGTAAGAAAACAAAAAAAATTCAAATGCGCTATGCTTTGCTTATATTTCTTTCGATCCACATCTGGATATAAATTTCTGCTCACTTACTGTCATTATCTGACGTTTATGCTCTGAAAATTGTCGAACGAAAAGTGCATCGGTATACCATGTTTCTTTAAACTTCAAGTAGTCAAATTGCACCAGCTGTACAAACAATTTTTGATTCTCTCATATTTAAGACATTTTTCTTGATTCTTTCCTGTATATAATATTATGGCTTTTACATCCAAGTGACCCAGTTCCTATAATCGGTACAACTGTCATCTCAAGCTTTGACACTGGACCTCTTGTTCTGTGTTTACTTGAGAATGGTGAGCTGATTTCAAGGCCTGTTGGGTAAGAATGTATCAACATTTCACCTTTATCTGAATCCTTACAGTCAGCTTCACTACAGTTTATTTTAGTTTTAGTTCTTCCCTTTTAATTTTCAAAGTATGAATCCACTGAAGATGTAGAAAACTGGAATAGGTAGAAATTTTTTGCCAGTTGTGTAAATTAGCGATGTAGAAAGACCTTTGCAAAAAATGGATAGTCTCACAGCTTGGTCGCTGCTTTTGTTATGATGGTCTTTTTCAGTATTGCCCCCTTGTTTTTGGCATTTTATAGCTGCCCGCTCTAATTACAATCTCATTTATTAGTTACATTTTACATTTCCAGCCTCGTTACAAAACTTTTTAAATTGTATGTTGCAATTTGGCTCTCCATAAACAGCCGTTTATTGTCTCTGTAATTCTGTGCTTGATTTTCAACGTTTCAGTGCTTGTTTCTTAATTTTTAAGTTTATGCCCTTTTTTCAATGCCTGTATTGTTATGTCAAAATAGTAACTGCGTCAGTATTTTTTTATCATCAGTTTACTTCTAATATTAAATTGCTAAAATCTTTCAATAGTCGATCAAACGAGGGTGCCATTGAAAGTGAAGAAATGGATGCCAAAATTTCGTATGTTTTTTCATTTCATTTCTGTTGTATATCACTGCTGTCTCTGGAACAGTTTTGTTTTGGATACAGGCATTGCTTCTCCAGTCCATGCCTTAAGAACAATATATTCTTCATAAATTTGCTTTATATTTGTCTTCTTTACCGTATGTCTTTGTAGTGTATTGTATGTATAAAGGGAGAAGAACCTAAATAGGCCTAACGATGGAATTTCCTTCGTTATTTGCAATGATGATAAGAACGATGAACAGTAAGCAGAAACAACGTTGTATCATGTCCTGTGTCGCAGATAGTACACAATAAAACGTACGTTTAATAGGAACGTAACAGAATATTTATCCAAGCGTGCATTCTTACAGCATGGTTCTCTAATTAGCTAATTATTCTAATTTATGCAATGGTAATTTAATATGTGCATAAATCACAACATTACATCCCCCCTAGCTTGAATTTAAAGTCCAGTTGTCGAAATTTAAATGACTACAAAAATATCAGCAGCAAGAAATTAATGTTCACAAATTCTACGATTCAATCAAACAAAATCTAACGATCATATATATTTGGTCCATATCTTTTTACTTGCTTTCTATTTCTACGCGGATATCGATCTTCAAAATTCATCTCTTCATCCTGATCATCATTATGCTTTTGTTGTCATTTTTCAGGAAGCATGTGGAATCTCCGTTAAAGAGACTGCAGCATGCTGGTACTTTCGACCAATACATTTGCAATATTTTGAAGAGAGAGAACAATCTGCCCGTTATAAAGTATGTTATCCTGTCAAGAAATTCAGTTTTTGTTTCATAATACATGCTATTTTTATGCAACTCTTTATTATGTAGACCTTATATTCATTATTAGCTATGTCAGTAGACAAACAGAGCTAATATTTAACAATACACTCCAGTTTCATTAAGTTTTTAGTCACTCAGATAGTACTTGTCATTTAACCAGGGATGCCTACAAGAGTTTTTTAAATGGAGAAGGCTTACAGCAAACTGTGATGTGTGTTTGGTTACAACGGGATAAAAGTTCTATCGTCTCATTTAAATAAACAGCAGTTTGTAGCTTTGTGGCCCCAAGTTTTTCTTGTGATACTTCTTCAGCCGGTTTTCACAGTCTGTCACAAATGCTGTTTTAGGGGAGGGACGGCTTGCCGATTGTGCCTTTATTCCTACTAAGCAAAACGTTTGTCAATCTAAAAAAATTCTGACGTTATATTTTATATTTTAGTTTTTTGTTAGGCCATAACACATAATCAATTGCACAACTTCAGATTTAGGCCAATTTTTGTCAGTATCCAAGTGGTCCAAAATTATCTTGTGTAAAGGAGTGAGAAATCATTCATTCGATTCCATCATTTTTTTATTATAGATAATAACTTTGTTTCGTTTCAGGTCGCGTGATGAAAATAATAAACTATCTCAGGCCGAGTTTTATGCACTTTTAACACAAGCTACAAACTGCTTGAGAGAAGAATATATACAAAAAATGATGAAAGCAAAATCTGAAATCAAGAAAAGGTCAGCCTTTAGCCGTAGAAATGTTGTGTTCAATTTTTTTGTAAATGAATAAAAGTTGATTAGAGGGAAGTGGGAAGCATTTGAATGGGTACAAGTAGGAAGGGGTACAAGAAGGAAAGGGTACAAGTAGGAAAGGGTACAAGTAGGAAGGGGCAATATGTCTCAGGAAAAAGGGGTGCTTTCCTAACATCCATAAAGAAATCAATAATAACATCTTTACGTTCTGGCCCTTTTAAAGAAAAGGGAAGTTTCTTAGGAGTTGGGGGCACGTGCCCATAGTGCCCAGGACCGCCGATACCTTTTCTAAGTCCTTGGGCAAAAAGAAAGATGGGACACTTTATCAGTTATTATGAGTAGGATTTGTTTTGTGATGTTGTGATTTCAATATTGTGGTGTTATAAAAAAATCGACCATCTGGAATAATTTCTCGCAGACTGTAGCAATCGTTCGGTAAAACAAGAGGGATTTCAATTTCAAACACCAAATCAAATAAAAAACCAAACATATAAGAAGAATTGTAGTAAAAAGTCAGTCAAGCCTTTATCTTACTTTTTTTACTTTTGATGTCGCCTGTTTGTCGTCTTTTTCAAGTTCGTTTGATAACACTTTCTGCATCTGCGTACACCCCTGGCCCCTTAAAACCAGCGCTGTTTTTTATCTTTCTCTGCTTGGTTATTGCCTTCTCTCTTTCGATTTCAGTCATTCAATGACACACGGACGAGGGTCCCACTTTTCGACTTTGTTTCTAATTACTTTTCTCAACCGGACATATCTTTTTGCAAGTAGCTGCACTGGGCATAAAGAAGTTACAGTTCTCCTATCAATTCGCTCATAAGTATCGTCCTGCCAATTAACTCTTCCTTAAGCATATTAACAATGTTTACGAAAGTTTTTATTCGCAAACCTCCGAGCAAATGTCGCCGACGTTACTTTGCAGCATTGTTAAATTTAGGCCTATCATTTTCTTTCTAGATGCGAAGTTCTAGCAAAACATAAGGTTCAGCAACTTAATACGCTAGAAGATCTCTCAGAGGATGAAGTGCTGAGTCACAATGCTGAGTTTTTAGCCGAGAAAGTGTCCATAGTTTCTGAAAACGTCCTTTTATTGACGACAAGGTATGCACTAAATCATGTTGTGATTAGATTCCATACAAGAGATTTTATATGTTCATTGAATCGGGCTCTGTTCTTTTATTGGGAAGAGAAGAAGGCACGAGGACAGGTGCTAAAACCTGTGAGGGCATTGTAAAGCTAGAGAAATACTCTAGAGCTAGTACAAAAAAATTCAAATACGAAGAATGTTTCTGCGAAGATATTCTAGTCCGAGGTAGTTATACAAATTCCATCGAAATACATTGAAACATGTCAAATTTTCATAATCGCACAAGACTCATGTTAGCACTCGTAGAACTCTTGTTTACATTATTTTTGTTCTAAGTACAAAGATATTTTATAAGAAGTTGGTATTATTTAATTTGGTAAAGCAGCCTTCACTTGCTGATATTCCGGATTCCACGAACAACAAGGTTTCGGAGAAATGTGTTCCGAAGTTGATATATGATGCGGTGTTTGTTTCGCTGAAGGAATGCGTGCCATTGCACAAGCATTACTTAATGAACTCTCCTGTTTTAACAGACTCGATAACTATATACAGAGCATACAGACAAGTGCACCAATCCTGTCAGATGCAGAGTGTGAATGGGGCAGAGAAGTGCAGCAAATGCAGAAGAGATTAGCGACTTTAAAAAGACATTTGCAAGCAGTAAGTTTAGTGTTGATACGCTGAGGAACCTTTCCCGTTCCCCTTCGCAGTTTCCTTTCCAGTTCTTACTTCGTTTGACTCGCTGAGGCTTTTTTAATTATAATTCGGTGTTTTTTTAATTATTAAGGTAAAGCAAAAAGACGAAGATCTCCGTATTGGCAAAGTCCGTCATAGCACATCGAAAAGTGACGAACAGCAGTTGAATCGAAGCCAGCTAGTCAGAGTGAAGACGAATTTAAAAGAGCAGTATGTATTTCAGCTTATTGGTGGTAAACTTAAGCACATTACTGCGAGAGCTTTATGCATTGGACCACTGTGCAGTTCTAAGCGGTTTAACAAAATTTGTGATGAAATTCCCCAGTCTTCCTGTATTCGATAACAAACTTCCCTCTGCCCACCCCGCTATAAAATCCCCCCGCTATAAAAACCGTAATAACGAACTAAACTTCTGGCCCCTTTGCTTCTTAAAAACAAATTGTGTTGATTTATGAGCCTTTGATTCAACGAATTCCCGTTGTAACGCACTTTTCAGTCGATTCCCTTTGTTACTTCAGGATTCCTCTGCCTACCATGCATTACCCTGTTCAATTATTCTATTATTTGCGTTTTCATTTTATGAGCAAAAGTGCAGAAAGAGGACCAGACGGAGCCCCCCAAGAGCCCTAATATTTTCTAATGGAAAATATAAATTACGGTAGACTGCATATATAAAATACAGTCTTCATTACACGAACCCTTACGTCTCCAATTACCTACTTATGCTTCATTGAAAATTCAATTGTCTTTTTCCAGGAACAATAGAATTGCACATCTCGTCGACCAGGTGAAAACTGTAGACAAAAGAATCTGAAAGAGAACGAGCTCACACTGGTAACCAATGTAAATTTCCTTCATAGTTGTGTTGCATCTAGATAGGGTTGAGGTTTGAGGAAACTACGTCTTTAATTGTAATGAGCAGCCCCTTCAATAACTGTGGCTTGAATACAAATCTTTGTTAAATAAATGTCTGATATTTTCCAGCGCATATCGTATGCTCTTATAAACTTTCCAGTTGCAAAGTTCTTCAGTGATATAAATGATGATAGTACCTTAGCGCAAACTGAAACCACAAATTTAGTTATTAAAAAGGCCGTAAGCATTACAATGAGGTACTGACAAAAAACATGACTCTTACTCTGCACCTCCCCAACCTTCCCCGACCCTTCCCCTCTTTGGAGAAAGTAGCTTCTCTCCCGAAAAATGTGTGTTGAAACCACTTGAAAGACTTGTTTTCTGCTAGAACACATGTTTCCAACTCATGTTTCCTACAGTAAAAACCGGATTTGTTAGTCAGTGTATCAACTACAATACCAGGGAGGTGGTCATATTTTGACCTCAACCTTGCCCCCCTCAAACCCCATCCCCTAAACATCAGCGCGCTTGAAACTGTAGTAATGAACTCTATTTACAATTGCGGCATGATTTATGGAATAGCCAAGGTAAATGAGATGCAACAGATCAAGGATCAACCAACCATCAAGTCCATTGACAAACTTCACAAAGCGTCAACGTACCGTTATTGTTGCTAAGGGTATCCACTTGTCCATGTTAAAATGCAATATGTATTTGCAATTGAAAAGAGGTATTAGAATTTTAAGATTAAACAATTGCGACATAAACTAGCAAACATCTCTCCCGTAGATTATTCGAAATCGTTGAATTAAATGGCTTTCGAGAATCGTTTGATGAATTTTTTGATACATGAAAATCCAAGCAATAAATCGTTAAGCCTTTTAAGTTTATTTTATCACTTACCACTTAACTGAAACAAACAACTTTAGTTTCGTTATGCTCGACGTCAAATCGATGCATCAAAGTACGGTCATATTTCGAACATCTTTTAAACTTTGCAATGCAAAATTCCATTCAGTCAAAATGTCCCAACTGCAAACTTTCAATCC
Source organism: Rhopilema esculentum (assembly GCF_013076305.1). Next base: position 8,116,813 of record NW_027019317.1, read on the forward strand.
TAACCCTCCAATGTTTTTTTATAGATTCGTTGTACCCACAGGATGTTTTCATTCGGTCAGTATTCAGCCCAGCCCACGAAACAATGATATATTTCCACCATTTGCTCTGTTTTCCTCCACAAAACTTGTCAAATGTACCTGCTTATCGCAGGCGTTTAAAACCACCCGTTCTCGTATTATCCAAAAATGCATCGTCTCTTCGGACCGCGTCGATAAATTACATGAACTATTCATGCTAAAATGATTTTGATCTGTTTATTTGGAGCCATTAGTTTTTTAGAAAAAAGCTATATTATGTTCTATTCTTGTATCGCTACAGACAGCAATGGCTGACGAAAATGCTTGTAGATAATTCTAGCAGATATTTCTGTTTACAAGTGAAAGCACGTTTCGATGAATGTGGTTCTGGAATTTACGAAGGAGGCGTTTCTGTGATTCAAAAAATGCATGGAATTTCTCCATGGCTTTGCCTGCTGGCCCCATTTACCTTTCCACAATGCGTATTTCTTGAATAAAAGCAAAATGTTATAATCTTATTTTCTGAATGTCATCCAACGACTTTTGGACTTCAGCTGGGGATCAAACCAGGGGCTGTGGAAGCGGGGGTGGCTACGGGGGCTTTAACCCCCCCCCCCTATAATTTCTAAAATGTACTTAAAATCTACAAAAAACGCCCTGCTTTAGGTTGTTTAGCCCCCAAAAAGTTTTAGCCCCCTCAATCTGTAATGTGCTCCGCGGTCCTTGGGTCAAACCCATAATATTGTTTAAAGTGCTGATAATCAAATGTCACTCGATGGCACAGGCGTATCGGATGCAAAACATTTAGGGGAGCCTAGTAAGGGTCTTACCCGAATGCGATAAGGCAACCTCTATCCCATTTAAGACTCTATTTAGATGTCTAACTCGGGTCATGCTGCTTACTGCCGAGTGAGGCAAATTTGTTAACTTCCGCCATTTTAAATAGTGGCAAAAAGCAAGCTGCAATAGGGTTCAGTATGGAAAATTGCTTGTTTTAATGAATGATTTTCTCGTGGCTCACAACTATTTCAGTGCCTTTTCTGATGCAGGTAGTCAGAGGAGATATAAATCAACAACACATAACAATTTTTTGGGGTTTTTAAAGAGAATTTTGAAAATTATGGCTCTTTTAGTTTACGCAGTTACGGGGGGAATATGGCAGTGGCTTGTCGTGTTTTTATGAGTTGAAAAAGTGTGTTTGCAATTTTTATTTTCATAGAGATTAGAAAAAACTTTTTAAGTCTTTAACCTAATAATATAGACCATTTTAGATATATAATTCTTGAATTTTTCTGTCTGTCGTTTAGAACCTAATATGGCATGAGTAGGACAGTGCGAATGTTTCAAATTTCTTTCCTCTTGGTAAGGCCAAATTATAAATCTTTGTCGTGAAAGTGTACCCCGAAGGTATTTTATAGGCCTAAAGAGACGGAGAGGGACGCATTGTGCTGAAGAATAATTACAAGGAACGAGTGTGGTCAGGGGCGGTCTGGCCCGGGTGGCAAAGTGGCGATCGCCACCCGGGTCCTGTGTACAAAAAATTTACGGGCCTTTCCGCGTTGGAGAAAAATTTTAACCTAATGTCAAATACTTAATGCCCTAGACTGATTATATTGCGATTTAAGTCCCAATACATGTGCTTCAAACCACCCAAACCCTGGTTTCCGTTATTTCAGCCATGTGTTCAATCTTATGTGTACCCTGGGTCCCAGAGCCACAAAATTTCGAGCGCGTAAACAGAATGCCAAGCAGAGAAGCGAATGAGCGTACTCTTTTCTTCTATTTCCGCTCTCTAATTTATTTGGCTCTGATGCCCAGGGTATCTGACTGGCAGAGACAGTTCTTTGGTAACGAAATTCATATTGGGGAGGGGCGGCTGCTCATTGTATTTTTTTCCACTAAGTACACTGTTATACAGGACACAAGACTTAGGCTGCAATTATTGGGAGGGGGGCTTCAGTAAATGAAAATAACGTAAAATTCAAAACAGGAAATTCAGAAGAGAGGTGACAAGGGGTCGTCACTATCATCTGGTTACAGAGATCTGTATCAGGATTTAACAATGCTAAGAAGATTTGTTGACACAAAGATGAAGCAAAAGAGCAATCATAGAATGTCAGAATTGCTGGCATTTGCAAATTGCTACCAGCCAGCAGCTTTTCGATCAAGTGAAAACAACAACTGGTGGAAATAGAGATCCTGATAACAGATGATCTCAAGGAACAAGCTCTTAGAGAAGAAACATATGGAGAGGAAAACTGTGACTTTCAAGGTGGGGATTCACAAAGAGAAAGGACCCCAAAGTCGACATCGACACCTTTTATCAAAAGAGTAAAAGCTTGCCAACTGTGCATACCCTCCGCATTCAAAATTTGTACCGACGCTCATTTTTATTTTTTTATATATATTTATATCTTTTATCGTATATAACAATTTTATAAGAATATGAGCATCAAAACTGGTCAAAAGTTGAGATCAAATTAGGAACAAGCTAAGGCTGAGTTACTGTTAGTGCCTTTTTTGAACAACATTTTATCCCAAAACGAGGATTTTTAGCCATGTGTGGTTGCTTGTCGTCAAATGAAGGCTGTCTCACTCACTTTGTTGGCAAATAATGCCTGAACACCTCCCAAGAGCAAAAAAGCTAGCAATCGCACTGCTTACACCCTATTAATTTAAGAACAAATTAAGAACAATCAACGCTCGGATTTTTGCGAAAATAAGAACAGTCAGCCTGAATCTAAATTTACTGGTTTTTATAAAAAAATAGTTAATGCAACATGCACCTAGCAGCATACCCTTCCCTCTACACCGCGTATAAATGCTTGATGACACTAAGCTGCACCCAAGTTTCCTTTGAAAGATAATTCAGCGCTACTGATGATTTCAAAAGAAGAGAAAACTTTCCACTTGATTACGAGCAAGTCATTGGCCAATTTGCTGATTCATTTGCACTTCTTCGAAAATAGTTGAGACTCTGAGAATTTAAATAAGTTTTGGTCTTGATTCTTAACTCTACATGGGATTTTAAAGCCTGTTTACACGAGAGGAAAGGTATGGATCCAATTGAGTCCGAATTTACGAATTAAAGTCGATATACTGCTGCTGTTTAGCGTATTGCTTTATTATCAATTTTTATTGAATCAATCGTATTCTAAGCCACATTTTTAGTGGGTGTGGCTCAATTTTTCCCGCCACGCCCTAAACCGGTCCCTTGAGTTTTCTAGCTACCCTGCGATTTTGACGCCAGACCGTCCCTGGTTTCGAAGCTGCTCATATCTTGGCCATAGTGCTGGATCTCTCTCAGCCCGCCTCTTAATATGGTCTCTCTCGCACATCAAATTCTTGATGCTTGGAGAAATCCATGGTACATGTGCATGCCCCGTCTTAGCGATCCTTTTTTTCAACGTGGCATGCACATCCAAGACAGCAAGAAAGAGATCATAGAAATTGCTACCCATCCTATTAGGGTCATCCGATCTACATGACATGACATAGCCATCTCCCAGTCAATACTACGCAAGTCATTAAGGAAAGAGTCACGGTCATAATTTTTCAAACTGCGTGACTGTCTTAAATTTCACGTCATTGATATGAACTCTAGCGTTTAATTTTCTAATACCGTATGTCGTATAGTGGTCTGTCATACCGATTTTTACGAACGATACATTACAGAGGTTGTTGGGTCTGTTTGAAGAAAGGTGATCTATTAACTAAAAAGTTTTATTAGGCTCTTTAACTATATTTTACTTAAGTTGAGTGAGCTTCTGCTAGATGCCCAGAGCATCAGAGGGCAACTGATAAATTATTACTGAATGTTTTATCTTCGACAAGATCAAATTACGAAATTTACAGCAATGCTGACATTTACAGGAGATGTTTTGGTTTTGGTTCTGGGAATTTCGATTTGTTTTAAGTTTTGATAAGAGAGTCTTTCCGATGGTTATACGAGAATTACAATACATGAACTCTATATCGAACTGACGAGGTAAATTCACATTTTTTGAACAAAGCAGGAATCTGGGATAGCCGCAACAAGACATTCTCACAAATCCCAAAATTCAATACTGCAAATTTTGGAAATCAATGCTGTACGTTTTTAAATTAATACTGCTCAAAGTGTGTAATACTGCACACTAAAATAGGCCCTGGAAAGAGCATTATCATTCAAGAAAGAAACATGCACAAATTACATAACAAATATAGGCAACATTGTAAAAATCCTCTTTCCCCTAAATTATCATCTAACTTGCATCATTTATTGATCATTATGACCGCAAACCCTCCCTCCATCTTTGATTAGGTAATATGTGAACGTGCCCATACCCAACTGCCAACGCATCGATATTCTTATCCATATAAAACCATTCTGAATGGAAAGAACATAGGATTGTACTCAGTTAATGCTTCGAAAGTGAGAACCCTCTCAGCTATTCGATATCAGGCAATTAAAATAATTCGCATTAGTCATAAGGGAAGAAACTTATTTGCGTTGGTCATAAGTCTTGGTTAATCATAGGTCTTGGGCGTTTTTGAAGATATCGGAAAACTGTTCAATAAATTGTACAATTATGAGCAATTGGCAAAAAACTGGTGGAAATTTGATACATCATTGATATGGTTTTTCTGGATTTAATGGTGAAGCTAAACTAAACTGTAAAATCTATGACGCCGAAACCATAACCACGGCGAACTTTTTATGCAAACGTTCTTTCGAGAGGTCAATTGATGGTTGTAATCAATTTTAGTTCTGTGCGAATATTGATAATTGCCTTTCGAAAGTTCTTTGAAAAATATAACTCGAAGCAAGGGCGTACCAGGAAATTTTGCCGTGTCCTGGTGGGCCGAGATTCGATGGGTGAAGAAAAACTGTGGATAATTTTTCGCAGGTAGAAAGGCCAAAATTTGGTGTATCCTGCAGAGCAGTGAAATATCGCTTCCAGAATATTTTCACCAACAAAAAGTCCAAAAATATAAGACGAGAAAGTGCAAGTGGAATTAACCCCGAGCACACAGAAAAATATGTTCTCCTTGCAAGATAAGGGAGCTATTTGATGCAGGAATTGCTGATCAGCAAGCAGCATCCCAGCAAATTAAAGAAAAACAAACAGTAGAAATGGAAAAAGCTGAAGAAATGACAAGGAAATCAGTAGAAACAATGGGATAAAGCAGGAAGAGAAAGGAAGGAGAGGTAAAAAATGTAAGTGAAAAGAAACGTAACGTTCGGCAGAAAACCTTTCAAAATTATTCAAGAAAGAATCAGAGTTGACAGTTGACTCAATCCGGGCTGACTCAATTGCGTTTGGAAACCAAGTTTAGACCCACTTTTCGTTTAGATTACAAATTGAACAGAGTTTCCCTGGGTGACCTCAACACAGGTTGAACCCGGGTAGCTTTTTGTAGTGTAAACCGGGCTTTCGATTGGAAATAATTTCACTTGCTTTCATTAATAAGCGTCGGACGAAGAGTTCAAGTGAATTTTGTTCCACTTTTCCAAGGTATTTTGAACATTATTTCTTCCTGGTACTCATATTGTAATTTTCTAAATGTATTCTCGGTCATTCTATTAGTTCAATTTTGCGTAGACACGACAGGCTCAATGAATTCTAAACAACAGGTTACACCATTCAATCTTTTCCTCTCTTGGGTACAGTTCAATTTTAGCTGTAAGTCAGCGCTGTCAGTTATTTTTCTCCGATCGCAGTAGCTGCCTAAAAATTCACCATATCTTTGAAACGCATTCAGATTTGTAAGAGTTGTTAGTTTCTATAGACTAAACATTAAAGCAACGAACGTCGTAGAGAAATCAATTTTGTTGATTTTCTTGATTACTTAGATAAAATATGGATGAAAATTATGGACAAAAATTTGCATAAAAAGAAGCATAAATAAAGGATTTTTCTGGGAATTCGGAGCCTGGAGAAATCCTGAGCTAGGCAAGCTTTAGAAGGTACCTTTCAGGGTTGTTTTGATGTTCGCAACTTTTTAGAAATATAATTTCGCAACTTTAGATCTGCAAACTTTTTTTATAAAAAAAAAATAACGCTTTTTTGCTTCGCTCTACTTTTCAAATAAATGTATAGAGAAGGGCAGGGGGGCTTGCTGTGAGAAGTGACGTCATTGGCAATATAATAGAGAGGTTCAAAGAGATGGTGACACTGGTGGGCAAGGGGCTTAAAAATCTTTAAATTATAGGTGATATCATTTATGTATGACCCTGTCATGAATGTCAATTGTCTTGTCTACACTATACTATCGAACCTTGTCTCAGCCTGGGTAGGGGGTAGAGTTTCAGCCGGGCGGCCCGGGCTGACTCGGCCCGGGCTGACTCGGCCCGGGCTGACTCGGCCCGGGCTGACTCGGCCCGGGCTGACTCGGCCCGGGCTGACTCGGCCCGGGCTGACTCGGCCCGGGCTGACTCGGCTCGGGCTAAGTGGGCCCGGGCTGAGTGGGCCCGGGCTGACTCGGCCCGGGCTGAGTGGGCCCGGGCTGACTTCGGCCCGGGCTGACTCGGCCCGGGCTGACTTCGGCCCGGGCTGACTCGGCCCGGGCTGACTCGGCCCGGGCTGACTTCGGCCCGGGCTGACTCGGCTCGGGCTGAGTGGGCCCGGGCTGAGTGGGCCCGGGCTGACTCGGCCCGGGCTGAGTGGGCCCGGGCTGACTTCGGCCCGGGCTGAGTGGGCCCGGGCTGACTCGGCCCGGGCTGAGTCGGCCCGGGCTGACTCGGGCCGGGCTGACTCGGCCCGGGCTGACTCGGCCCGGGCTGACTCGGCCCGGGCTGACTCGGCCCGGGCTGACTCGGCCCGGGCTGACTCGGCCCGGGCTGACTAGCTGGTTTGAAATAATGTTTTGTTCACGCGAAAGAGGGTTGAGCCCGGTTTACTTTTCTTTTGCGCATGCGGAATAAGGTTGCGAATTGAAAAAGTGAGCACAGCTTGTGCTTTTTATTAGACTTTAAGTCTACGGTAAACGTTTTCTTGACGAAACCATTTTTCGATTTCTCCACTCTGTACAGTCGAATTTTTCCATTACATTTAAACGGAGGTTTCCATAACTTCTTTATCAAAACTACTAGTTGAGGTCTGAGAATCTCTTGACCTGTTAAGCAGATTTTCGTTGCTTAGCGGTTGTGGTCGCATGTCTCATTTACAATATCACATGGCACATCAATGTATCCAATGTATGACTGTGTTTATTCAAACAGGCTTATTCATCTTAAAGCTTCAAGTGACTTGACCCGGATTTCATTGTGGTTTACGAGTGTACCTTGCGAGTGCGATCAGTAAAATTCAGTTTTCTACGGACTTAGAACTCCTCTATATACAGGTACGAAAAAGCTATTTTGTACCCAAGGAACTCGAATGGAATGGAAATCGAATGGCTAAAAAATTTGCACTTGGCCAGGCAGATGTCGGGTAAGCAAAGTGTGTCTGAAATTTATGTAGCTGGGAATCATTTCACTGCAAACTATGTCACAATTCAATTAAACTAGGATAGAACTAGGCTATACTTGAAAAAATTAACGAATTAATAAACGACGTTTCGAGCATAGCCCGTTTTTAGGCCAATGAGTGTCTTTTCTTTTCACAATTTGCTTTGGGAAGAAGATTCTCAGTCAAAATGACTGTATTTGAAACTCTGAAAGGGTGGCAAAATATTTAGGTGTCAAATGATGTAAAGTGGTTTGCAGATTCTGAAAGTTAGACTAAAGCCCAAAGCCTAAAGCCATTTTTCAGTTAGCGCGACACTATCTTCCAAGATTTTACAGAGAAAGCAACTTCTCTTTCCAGCGTAGGAGACGAGATTATTTCGATTAAACACGCAATCTTCTGAAATTTAGCAAAATATTGACTTCATTCTCATCAAACGGTAATTTATGAATTTTTTAAAGTTTTAAAGCGTTTCTTTGAAAAAATAAAGAGGGGCTTGAGCTCTTACTAGCCTAGTATGATGCTCGTACAATTATGCGTAATTATGGTCAGGCATTGAACATGTGCTTATAAAACTATTGACTTTTCAGAAAGATATCTGACAACACCCGTTTGTGCAAATTGATAATTTTGCAGATTGATGGGCTCCTTCTGTATGAGAAAGACATGGTAAAAAGGACAAATAATCTCTTACGAAAAAACACAGATATTATTCAGTAACTAAAATCATTTTAGTTTGAGAAAAGATTGGAATACTTTAATAAGTTATTTCAAAAACATACGGCTTAATCTTCCGTAAATACTTGAAGGAGTTTCATATTTTCCAGGCTCTTTCTGTAGAATTCAAGGTGTGAGGTGTTTCTGCCAAGTTCCAAACAAAGAGAAGCGAGGGGGGGTGCGGCTGGTCATTAGTAAGGGGATAAAAAGCCCCGTTTGTCACTAGACACGACTTTTGAATAAAGTTGGAGAAAATTTCTTTTTAGTACAAAACGAAGGAGTTTTAGCGCTTCAAATACGAAATCAAGATGCCTTTGAGTTCTTAGTTGAAATGCAAAAGTAAATAGCCTGTCACAGGACGTTTAAAATTTTTTTATCCTTTATCATTCCTAGAGCAGACTTAACTATTAAGGGATATTTGATGGTCCAAGGAAAGAGCCAGGGCCTATTTTAAGAAATTTTCAATACTGCACATTTTTAAGAAATTTTTATTACTGCACATTTATAATCATTTTTTTTATTAGAAATTTTTTTATTGCAATCAGTGCAAACCCCTGCAAACCCGAGGTATCTTAGTAATGCAAGTGTAGCGAGGAAATTGCCCGAGCTTTGAACACGCGTATAGGCCATGACGGAGAAATCACAAACAGATAGACAATAATATACACAATCAATAATAACATTTCAAAACAGCAACAAAACAAACAGGAGCTACAAAACCTGAATAGAAACATAGTAATTTATCTCTTGTGAACGGAATCACTATCTCAAGCTTTGTCTGGACAGTAAAACAAAAAAGTTTTATTAGGCTCTTTATCTTTCTTTTAGTTAAGTTAAGTGAGCTTCTGCTAGATGCCCAGAGCATCATAGGGCAACTGATAAATTATTACTGAATGTTTTATCTTCGACAAGATCAAATTACGAAATTTACAGCAATGCTGACATTTACAGGAGATGTTTTGGTTTTGGTTCTGGGAATTTCGATTTGTTTTAAGTTTTGATAAGAGAGTCTTTCCGATGGTTATACGAGAATTACAAAACATGAACTCTATATCGAAGTGACAAGGAAAATTCACATTTTGTAAACAAAGCAGGAATCTGGGATAGCCGCAAAAAGACATTTTCACAAATCCCAAAATTCAATACTGCACATTTTGGAAATCAATGCTGTACGTTTTTAAATTAATACTGAACAAAGTGTGTAATACTGCACACTAAAATAGGCCCTGGAAAGAGCATTATCATTCAAGAAAGGAACATGCACAAATTACATAACAAATATAGGCAACATTGTAAAAATCCTCTTTCCCCTAAATTATCATCTAATTTGCATCATTTATTGATCATTATGACCGCAAACCCTCCCTCCATCTTTGATTAGGTAATATGTGAACGTGCCCATACCCAAATGCCAATGCATCGATAATCTTATCCAGATACAACCATTCTGAATGGAAAGAACATAGGATTGTACTCAGTTAATGCTTCGAAAGTGAGAACCCTCTCAGCTATTCGATATCAGGTATTTGAAATAATTCGCATTAGTCATAAGTGAAGAAACTAATTTGCGTTGGTCATAAATCTTGGTTAATCATAGGTCTTGGGCGTTTTTGAAGATATCGGAAAACTGTTCAATAAATTGTACAATTATGAGCAATTGGCAAAAAACTGGTGGAAATTTGATACATCATTGATATTGTTTCTCTTAATTTAATGGTGAAACTAAACTAAACTGTAAAATCTATGACGCCGAAACCATAACCACGGCATTGAATTATGACCTATTTTCGGCTTTTTCTAGAGTCTGGCCTAGATATTTCATAGCAGTTTCTGTAAACAAACAAAGAAAAGTAACTAAATCACGTCTTTGTACAAATGTGTTAAGAAATTTATTCATTGAGTGGCTAAACTTTGTTGCTGGATCCGTTTTAAAACAGATCAATCATTTTTTTCTGGAATTTCGACGAGACAGAAAACACCACAGCAAGCACCGCGACTGTAAATTCTTGGAATTTGCGAACGACGGCTTATTTTTCCAATATTAACATCAATTCATAAATTTGAGTGCAATTTAAAGCCACTCGCCAAATTTCACATCGATATCCGAAAGAGAAGTGAACGAAATCAATCCTTACTTTTACCAAATTCATAAGGGCTTGGTATGGAGCAAGTTTCTTTTTGCCACTATTCAAAATGGCGAAAGTAAACAAATTTGCCTCACAGCGGACCTGTGAGTTAGACATCTAGCGCCCTCGGCGCTTCTATATCATTGCCATTTAGCAGCTCTATCTGAATGAAGTATTAATATTCGGGCAATATCTTTACGAAGCTCCCCCCTTCCCCCCCTCCCAGCCCAGCTCATTTTTCCAGAGCACACGCCGCATAGTAAAATCTGGAGGCCGGGTCACAGAATCTGTGACCGGGTGTTGGCGGGAGCTTGATCTGGATCCAGGCCTCTCCAAATTGGGAAAGCCTGCGACGCGTGATACGGAAAGGCGGTAGCCGGGGTTGGCTGATTATCTGGTTTCTTGTTCTTGGGATTTACATCCTTCATTTGCGATTGATCCAAAATGAGTGACGATACAAAGAAAAGAAAGAAGAGGAACAGAAATAAGAACAAGAAAAAAGGCAACAATGCTGGTAAGAATGTGTTCTCATTATGTTTAGCTAGGCCCTACGTTCAGCGTTGAAACTTGATATATATATTATGGCCTTGTTTTTTCCCTTGGTAATTTGCTGATCAACACGATACTGACTGGAATTTGATCCAGCTTGGGTCTGTAATCCGACAATTATGTAGAGGTTTTAACAACAGAGCCCATAAATTCAATGATGCCCACGTGAGAATTTAATTTTTTTTCCTTCGATGTTCATCTATTGTGTTTTTAATGAGATTACCTCTAGTCCCAAAAGTAGGATTCAGTTATGGTAATTCCCAACATAAGAGGAATTCTGCGTAATTCACCAGGTCGCTAGAAGCACTTTGATGTTTATGCATGTAAATTATTAGCGCGTTTTTCAATATCTGTAGTTAACTTATAAATCAGCTTGCCAAAATCACAGTCAATGATTGGAAATATGAGAACCAGTCGATCAAGTATAATTATAAAGAGATTTAATTGAAAATAACTGCTTAGTGGTCGTCAGAAAGCCTTTTATACAAGTATTTACCTGATTTTGGTATATAAAAAAAACAGGATAGTTCTAAGTTGCTCCCCAGTTGCTACACCCCCAGGCACCACGCGCGGAACAGGGGGCCTTTAGCCCCCCCTCCCCCCACTTTTTGCAAAAAATGCCAAATATTAAGTATCAAACTACCAGAAAAGCCTCCTTTTATATGGTTGTAGACCCCCTCCACTTTTTTTAGACCCCCCACCACTTTTCTCAACGTGTTGTGGTGCCTGCACCCAGTTTCATGCTTAATGAGACCTTCAGGTTGTGTGAACATTATATCAGTAGCAGGTGTTTTGTGGTAACTAAGTTAAAAATGTTTTCTGTATCTAAATGTAGGTATAGAACTAAAAAAATCAAATTTATATTTTTATATTATATAGAATCTAGCCATTCTTACATAATTAGAGATGCATTGACCTTGTCATAGAGTAATGTAACATCACTTGAGTAGCAACTCAATTCTTCAAAAACTAAAACTTAACAAAAAGTATCTGACTGTTTACAAAAAGTAAAAGACATCCATCCCAGTTTTCCCAGTGATCAGATTTCCAATGTGTTGAAATCTGTTGAAAAAGCTTTGGGAGGGAGAGAGTATGATCAGATCCATTTCAATTTCTCTGTTTTGAAAATGCTGTTTGAGAAAGTTGCTTTTTCAAAAATTTTGAAGAAGATCAAAATAGTGTTTTGCACCTTTTTGAGAGTCCCAAGTTTATTTGGGCTGGCAACGCCACTGGTTAATGTCAGGTTCTGATCTTACTGTGGTGTATAAGGAGAGTTGGATTTGTGAAAACGATGTTTAACTTGCTCACATTTCTCTCAGTATGATTCTAACTAACTGTCCTTGGTTATTTCATATATTGTTATTCTTATTACTGATGTCAGAGAATTGACTGTCTATTTTACAACCAGGCCCGCTATCTGTGAACACATTAGAATTCAAAGTGGATGTTGCTACTCCAGAAGATGAAAATGAGAATAAAGATGTAGCCACCTTGGTTGACAAACTTACAGATGATCAACTCTGTGATAATGAAAAATTGGAAACTGCTACTGGGGAAGAGCCAAGTCACGATACTGGGGAAAAAGAAGATAAGAACATAGATCCAGGAAAGGAAGAAAAAGCGGTATATGAAGAACAAATTTTGGAGCATGAATCAAATGAAGGTATGCATCACCAGTATTTTTGTCAAATCAACATTTCTTATTTATACTTGAATATATGCTAAAAAAGTTCAAATGAAATTTGGTTCATGCTCTTCAAGTGATTAAAATGAGATTAAGTTCTTTTTCAGTAATCATGAATTCAAGGCAAGATTTCAATAAAACAATTCAAGTATTTACCATTTTCAAATATGGCGAACTTGATTTTAAATTGAAAAAGCATCTTTCCAAGTTACTTGTATAAAATGACATTTTTACTCTCAGATATTTTCAGGATCTTTCATACAAGATGTTTGTCATTTTTTTGTCACATTTTTCATTTTTGTTAATGTCTATCACTCATGTGGTTAATGTTCAATTTCAAAGAGGTTAAAACTCTGGTAACTGACAAGGCTTGTGTTTGCATATCTTTACCACTAAGTTCTCCAGTGCATCACTTTCATAATTTGGGTAATTATTTATTTGGTAGTTTAGAAAGATTTCTGAAACAATATTTTCTGAAGACAATTTTCACAATTATTATGCAGATGCATTGATCGATTGTGTTATCTCCTTCTGCAGAGCTCAGAGAAACTGATGTTCATGTAGAACACCCTGAAGTTCACACTCATTCAGTCATTACAACAACTACAACTACGTATGAAATGGGGGAATCTCCAGGTGATGAAAATGTGGTTGTTGATGTTGATACTTCCACCATACAAGTTGAAGATGCTGTTGCAGAAACTATTTCTGAATTTTTGGACAATGGTAAAGTACATGGCGATCAGGTATCTAGATTCGATGCTCTGGCACTCTCCTTTATTGCACTTTTGTCTAGGCTTTGCATAGAAAAGCAATCTTTATGTTGTACGAAACTTTGTGGCAATGCTAAAAGTTATTGGTTTAGCTCCATAATTGAAGAAGTCTTGAATAAACAAATCCACCATAAGTAAATGGGAAGTTGTTTGCAGAGAACAAAGGAAGTTACAATCAGGGCTGGTGAAACGTATTTGAAAGTGGAGCGGCCAAAAAATCAAGGTTATAAAGGTTTTAGGAAATGCCACCATGGCTGGCGACAAGAATAATTTTAGAATTATGATATCTAAGGTATGGCCAGAATCAGTATCTAAATGGATTTTGACTGAAGGAAATTCTGAGGAAATATTTTAAAACTCTCTTTTATCAATATGCTGCATATATTTGTCTATTGTAATGTTGACATGTGATAGGAAGGTTTTTGCAAATTTTTGGATTAACCTTTTAATTGTAGCTCGTAATCAACCTTTTTAGATTTAAAAGGGAGCCAAAATGAAATAAATGAACCAAGCTTTAATAAAAACATTAACATTGAAATATCAACCGAATCACTGTCAACTCAAAATGAAAGATTATGCAACAAGAATTCTTCATTTCTTATATTCTCAAAAATTTCCTTTCCAGCAGTTTTTTTGCTTTGACCATTTTTTTAGAAACTTCCCGTCAACAAATAGACTTTGGAAGCCAAATTTTGGCTCTAGAAAAAACAATATATACTTCATCATTTGGTGCAGGCAACAAAGTCTTTCTGAATCAGTTTTCTCGATCTATCCCCTTAGCCAAGCTGTTACTCGTTGTACCACTTGGACAATGACCCATTTTTTTGACCAAATTCCCATTTTAAATTTTCTGTTTGTCCTCTTTGGCAAAAACATAGCTACCAAGCTTAATCTAAGTTCATTTTTAAAATATTACTAAGTACACTTACTTACAGAATGGTAGACTAGATTTCTTTCCACTTTGCCTAAAAAATTTATTTTGCTCTGCAGAAAAGTGGCAATAATTTTTTAGTTAATTTCAGTCTCAGAACAAAGGTTAAGTTGATTGTTTTTGGGATATTTTAACATCCCAAAAACAATTGGTTTGTTTTTGGAATGTTTTAACACAGTTTATTTAGTCCTGAAGATCTCTCTGACAACTGTTTCTGGAATAGTCAGTAGTTTCACTAGAAGAAATTTACTGTGAGGAGAACCAGTATGACTGGGCAAATACTGTAGGAATAAACATAGCTTAATGTTTCCAAGCTATGCTATGGAAAGCGTTGGAGAAATGATAGATAGCACTATGCTTGTTGATAGAAAATTTTCAGTGTTGAGATCAGATTGTTAAAAACATTGGTCATACTCATAGATTAATGTAACATCACTTGAGTAGCAACTTAATTGTCAGAGGCTGTGAGAAAGGTCCCTAAAGCAACGAAATAAAAAGTACCGTCCTATTTGGTTATTGGTAACATATCCATCTTGTTTGGCAAAATATGAACATTTAAAAAACTCTGTGTAGCTTAATCTTTGGTAGTATTGCTGATATCATGTGTTTTATTGTTAGCTGGCACCTGGAACACCAGTCCACAGTTTACTATCACAGAATGACGGAAACGTCATAGTTGATGTGCAGACGTCGCCATGGAAAGTTGACACTGACATCCAAGAGATCGTGGAACATAACAAACGAGTGAGAATGACCAAGGTTACAAAATCACGGAGAGTAATTATCACCAAGACGGAGACTGGGGAAGAAATCGAGACCGTTGTTGAGGAAGAAGACGATGACGGTCCAGAGGTATGTCTGTCTAAATGCTTTAGTTCAGTTTGGTAAGAAGATATATCTGTTTATACGCATGTCTGTTCACAGATTGTGGTATTATTCTCTTTGCACTTTTCATTCTTCATTTATCAGGGTTGTCTGTCATACCTGGTAACTCATTTTGGTTTTTTCTTGAGTCGACTAGAGTCGTAACTACAGAGAAATGTTTCGTTGTTATAATGAGTATTCCCTATTAAGATAAAAAGTACATATTTAGATATGGACAATATGAATGACAATATCCGTTTTTAGGTGATCGGTGAAATCGGTGCTTTTGGTGAGACGGAAAATGAGACGGTTGAGATTCAAAGAATTGTGAAGAAACGCCGTATTATTATGCGAAAAACGGTCGATGGAGAAGAAATTGAGACATTGATATCTGACGATGAGCTTGACCGTGAGCATGATGCTTCATTTGCAGAACAGACGACTCTTGTCACCACGCGGAAGGTGATAATCACGCAGAACGAAATGGGTGAAGACGTCGAGACCATTGTGGAGGAGGATCAGCCAGCCCCTGAGGGTCTTCAGGTAGTTTCTCTTACCCTGCTTTTGATTTTGGTGAACTTGTTTTGATGTTTGATGGTAGATTTGGGCTTAATATCGCCCTTGATTGTTTGGCGTGAAAAATTTAAACTCCTTATACCGTACAAGCTCTATTAAGCCTCCTTCTCCTTTAAGCCCCCCTCTCTTTTAGGCCCCCTCTCTATTAAGTTCCCCTTTATCAAGCAAAAATTTAGAATAAGCCCCCCTCTCTTTTAAGCCTCTCTTAAGCCTCTGATGTCAAACAAATAAAACATGTGCAGTGAGTGGGTCTCTTGACGGGTGTAATGACGATAGTTTGTGTATTTATAAAATTGTCCATGTGTACATTACCTACGCATTTTTAGGAAGGGCCAGATGCAGACGATTATCAAGAGGCTGTCAGAGAGATTGACTCTGTACCTAGCAAATGTATCCCAGAGGTTTCAGACCGTGATGGGAAAAGCGGACCGGAGGTGATTTGTCACGAAGAAGGTAGTTTCAAGTTAGCGTTTTATTGCAGCGTCATTGTGCCACGTAAAAATATGTGCCTAAGGTTGTGGAGCTTTCACCTTCTGCCAGTTGTAGTAAAGTTTATATATATATATATATATATATATATATATATATATATATATATATTGTGCTTACCTAGCGTTCATCTGTCCAGAATTGTCCCGATCCTTCATAGAGGGTTGCCATAAATTATCCCAATGTTAATTTTTTTAGACAATGATGTTATTCAAGCGCCGATAGAGGTCACTACGGTTGAAAGCGAGGTAGATTTCCATGCTTTGTTAGGCCCGGCCGACGATGAACACGAAAAGGCGCTGGAACAGCAAAAGGAACACGTGCGAATCTGCCAGGAACCTCATGATCATCACCAGGATGAAGATGTGACAATAAGAGTGTCACTGGAAGGTACTGTATTTGTATCCTTGGTTTCGCAGTAGTTGGGTATTTTTAATTCATTCTAAATACGTCGATGGGTAGATTTACAAAGCAGGTAGGGTTTTTTGGTACAAAACATCAACATGACAACGACGGAATTCAAAGCCAAAATAACAACGGATTTGCTTCCTTTTTTCTGTTTTGTTTAAATCAGTCTTCTCAACCAGAGAGACATGACTATGGGAGGAGTTGATGATTGGTCGAAATGAAACAATCGAGTTGTCCTGTGGGTGAAACTTTTAGTACTATCAGCTGAAACGGCCAGCACTGTACAGATGATCTAGGAGCACTTCTCATCCACTTGTTAAATTGTTTATTAGCTTTTTGTGCACAATCGTGCATGTGATCTGATGTTTAAAACTTTATCCATAAACCATAAACCATAAACCATAAACCAAGTCAAAAACCAGTAGAGCAAGCATCTAGGATCTTTACTAAAAACAAACCCATCTCGACCGAAAACCGATCACTTAAAGGAAAACCGTTTCTTTTAACTATTTCCAAAATGTTGTCTTGGCAGGGAAGGAAGTTGTCAGTGAGGAATGCACGGAGATGAGAAGCGATGGTAAGGTTCATGATGTAATCATTCATGAAGACGATGAACCAGGTAGTAATCGCGATGCTGGTAGGAGGCATGTTCAAGATACACAGTCTGTAAAAATACTGACAATTCGCTCGAAGCAACAGGCGCAAATCAAACATGAATTGACGGAGGAGCAAAGACAAATGTTAAACGAAGTTCAGATGCCTGAAGTCAAGAATGTTCTCGATGACTGGGTTCTGGTTAATTTCACTGCGAAGGAGATTGCAAAATTCGCAGAACTGGTTAGATTCAGGCCTGGGTGGACGGACGACTCGGTTGAGATGCAGCAATGTTGCAAGTTGATGTGAATCTTGCATTTCCAGATTTCTTTCTTAATAGTTGTCTAGTTGTTATTTCATGAGGTGAAAATTTGCCTTAGCGTTTAGCTTATTTATTTCAAGAATTGATATCTCAAGTCGTGACGAATTTGATAATGGATTTTTTAGTGATAGTTTGTTTATTAAAAACTATTTAGAATTTACCAACAATTGGGGGGTTTTCAGGTAGCTTTGGATCCTATATTTTGCAAGGAAATGCAAAAACCCAGCGTAAGCTGTACAACCCATTTAAACTTAGAATAATCAAATGCCATTTCGTTTACATTTCGCTATCAAGCCAAGAAACTCGTGCTGATTCGTGCAAACTTATGCTCATTTCATCGGAGAATGTACTTGGAGTGATTTTTTAGAAATATCTTTGCATATTTGTCACTCTTTTGATATAGAATATCGTTTTTTGAGGTTGTATATGCAGAACAACTTTGGTTATATTTTATCGTAAGGATGTTTTATTTATGGCCTATTGGCGTTTTTTTCTTATCATATCACTTCAGTTTGTTTTATATTTGGGCTAATTCTCCTTTATGCTTCGTACCAGTCGGGGTTTCTTACAGATAGGAAGCGCTTGACATGTCCAGCTAAAACCTTAGGCCCGATGTTCTTTCCCCAATATGATTAATTTCGTTACGTCCATTCCCTTGTAACCATCCCCTTCCATGTGAGCAGTTTTTGTAGACAGCCACTTAGAAGAGAACGTTGTGGTGAACACGTGACACTTCAACAAGCTTTTACTCTACTTGCAAGCACTCACATGTTTATCATGCATCTGCCATCCATGAAATGAATATTACTATCTTTATCTAAGCAGCTCTTCTTTATCACCGTAGGTTTTTCTTCGTCCACAGGACGATTACTCTGTTCTGTCGGGTATTCTTACAATTAAAGCTTTAGATAATACCTCTGCGTAACAAGGCCGATGAAAGCCTTCTCAGATTAGAAATTCCTGACCAGACCAGGGTCCCCCCTCTTCGAAATCGAATGACCTGGGCTTTACCATTTCTAAACGTCACCCGCAAGCTGTAATTTTTGTCCCAAGTTAGTTCCCACTCAAGTTTGGTGCAACAAGGGATACAGGTTTTGTAAGAGCTATAAACAAATTTGCCTATTTGTACCGGGCCAAGTTTAGCTAGTTATCCCCGTCTCCTATTTGACTACAAACGCTGCCATGATTGCAAACTTTAACTATGGCTTGTCAGTCCAAGACAAATTTCGCTGTCCGCTGTCACATTTACCTTCTTTCCCTGTGATATAAGAAACTCGTTACACAGGGGTGTTAGGTAGGCTTTGATCAACCTTTAGAATGCATTTAGTCACTTAACAGGCAAACGTTGAATGTTGGAGCGTAGTTTAATTTTTTTAGGGTTGAAAACCAGTAGATTTTGTTGATTCACACATCACAATTAATAAAGACGAGGCTTTTGTAGTTTTGAAAAGTAATATTGAAGATTATGCTCAGGTGTACCGTGGAATTTTTTTTCGGTTTTTGCTGCGACTGTTTCTATTTTGTGTTTTCAGGAAGAGTTTTTTGGAATTTATAGTGTTAGGTATCAACTGCAATAAGGCATTCTTCTTACTGTGACTCAACGCAATGCAAAAATGAGATTGTGATATGTCAGTTTGCAAATGGATACCAACTAGCTTGAAACATACAAAGGAGCAGTAAATGGAAACGAATCAAATTTAATTTGAAACAATTTCGACAGAAGAACACTAGCTGAACGGAATCATGGACTATTTTGTTGAAAAATCCGCGAGTCTTAGTAGGAATTTTTACTAGATTTTCTTCATGAGCCTCTTTTTTGCTATCTCCCCCACTTCATGGACGCTACAACAGGCAGATTGCGCGCCTGTAAATTCAGTTCAATCGAGAAAACTTACTTATAAACAAACTATAGCTGTCAAGTGATGATGCCATCAATCTTTATTTTGAGAATCTTGAATTTAAACCATGTAGTCTGAAACGATCTTGAAGAAGTAAAAACTGAAACAGCTGAAACCTTCCATAATGTAGCTTAGGTTCCTGTCATATCAAATCGTAGTTATTTGTTCTAAATTTTGAGCCAAGCCGAAACAATAAAAAAATTTCAGGCCCGTCATCCTTTCTGAAACATGCTTTGCTGACTTTGCACATTCAGCGGTGACATTTTAAAAGTGTTTTTCTGATTATCTGTTTCAAATGTAAGTGTTCTACAACTGTATGTTATTTGACGTCAGCATTCCACTTCTCTGTTGTATGAAATAAAGCCTAAAACAGAAAAATAGCGATTGACCTTCTGGACTCATAAATAGCAAACAAAAGAATGTCCACCTCCTTCAAATCTGCTTGTATCAATGACTTTTCCTTGTAGACTACCTGCATATGGCAACGGGTTGTTACGTCAGAGACCTAAATCTGCATTCAAATCGCGATCGCTAAATAATTGATGCACGGAACAGAAACAGCTGCTCTGTCGTGAGATTTGGCTGTAATCTTTCCGTACCCTTTTCCGTGCTCTTGCTTGTAAGATTAAACTCTGGTCTTAACGAGAATTTCAATGTGCAACCATCAATTCACGCGTTTTGAGGAATTTTCCACCATCACCTGCAGCTATACGGAAAAGGTCTTTTGTGTTGTTGGACACACTTCTTGAATTTACAAGTTGGTTCCAGGCAGGTGACGTTTAACTCGGCATCATCTAGAAAGATTTCAATCTGCTACAAGAACATTCATCACTTCTCTAGTAAAACAAAGAGAAATAGGGGTCAGGGAACTGTTATAGACATTTGGACCCATTGAGTAATGAGGACCCTAGCTGTGGTCATCCCCCACGCCCTCCTCGATGATTTCTACAACTGCCAATCCCAATGAATTTTCAAAACTAATTTTTTCGATTTCTAACACTTAAAAGCGTATGATTTTAGAAGTTCCAGATTGACATTAGCCCCCCCCCCCCCCCCCTCTGGTGCAGTTTCTAGTAAAACCAGTCAAGAATAAACCGATTAAAATATTAAGGATCATGCTTTTGATATATTGCCGAAACTTCTTTCTCGCCACCATTGGTCCAATCCACTGATTTGAAACTTATCCCCTTTAAACTAACGAAAAAAATGAAAGGGATGTGCCCCCCACGTCATCCCGCCAGATACGCCAATGTATGCCAGCCGTTTGTGGTATCCCGCCTCAAAAGAAAATATAAACATCAGCAACATGTTTCCAATTATATGATATCTCCTCTAATTACTTTAATTACTTAGAAGAAAACAGCTTTAGCAGTGACCCAAAAAGTCATCTTCAACCAACGTTATAATCCTGCAAATTTGCGTCGTTCGAACGTGGCTCGATATGCTGACAACTTTCGTTTCAAAATTCTGCTCGTTAAACTAATTTTAAATAAAATTGTCTCCATAATAAAACACAAGATACTTCAGATAATTTCGCAACTCTCAATGCAATTTAAATGTTTGTCTTTAGCTGGGTGCAACAAGCTATGTTTAGAAGCTTTTTCTTTTTCTTGCCACCCTTACTTTCAGAAAATTTCGAATTTTTCTAAAACTTTCTTTGATTGATAATTCTCAAGGAATGTAAAAGAAACAGTTCCTCATCAGGGGATAAAGCAGAATAGCCGAAGAAACAGAGGGTTAATTGTCTTTCTATTCTCCTGGCCGAAGTGGAAAACCGAAACTATTGTCAAGTGCTTTTACAGCAATTGCCTCACGCCTGAAAATATATTCCGTGACTTACCGATGTTATTGTGATTACGTTAATTGAGAGCATATGCAATTGATTGAGGACATAGAAATGTTGATTCGCGTTTATTTGAACGTTTCCAAGTTTTTGTTTTTGCAAAGTGCCTGTTGAATTACCGCTAGTAACACCTGTTGTTTCTTTGTTTACAGGCCGCAGCACCAAACAGGCTGTTTGTTCAGGGGACAAAGTTACCATGCGCCTTCAGTTTTACCCCATGAACTAGGGATATCACCAAACGAGCCTGGCCAATCAGCTTGAAAATAGGATATGCTGACCAGTAGTAATGTCGGGTAGGTCCCTGGGTTTACAGCCAATCATAATCGGTAAATGTGATCGCTCATGTGCACAGTAGTGTTTATAAGCAAGACTGAATTCTGCAGTATGATCTAACCAAGGGACGACAAAAGGAACATTAATTTTGTACAGGTCAGATTCTCCAGGCAAGGTGCGATTATCTGAAGTCATCTAAAAAATTTTAAAAAATGTCTGAAGAAAAGAAACAAAACATCGTCGAGAGTGAAGATTTAGAAACTGAGAAAGTTCTAAAGGATGAGAAAAAGAAGGGTTCGAAACGATGGAGAAAGAAGTCAAGCAAAGGTGAACTTTCGTCTGCGCAGAAAGAGTTTCTTGATCGTGGTAAGCAGAAGTCTGATCTAGGCGACGAAGAGTGTAAAGGCAAAGCAAAGGAGAAGAAGTCTTTTAAAGGTCGAATTAGAAAAATCTCTCTTCGAAAATTGAGCAAAACAGAAAAGAAAAATGTGATGGACCAGGGACAAACATCGTTTGATGCTGAAGGCGAAGTAAATCAAGATACTGGAAATCAACAAAATGAGAAGCAGGAGTATGCAACAGAAATTGCTGGGGAAGTTGACAAGAAAAAGAATTATGATTTGCAAAAGGGAGACATTGAAGCTTCAGCTGAAGTACAGGAGGATGAAAATTGTGGCAGTAATGAAGAGACTGACCAAATAACAAGCCTGTTGCCAGTTGATGACGATAGAGAAGAAGAAAGCCATTTTGAAACGTCAACTGAAGTCAGCAATAGAGAAGATATGGAGAGAAGAAAATCAAAAGACGATTTCGCTGCTGTTATTGTTGAATTGGCAAACAAAGATCATGGGCTTGGGAATAACAATGATAATGCGACTACAGAAATCTCTACAAATGAGAAGCTTGTGGAAAATGGAGCCACTGAAAAGGAGGCAATCGCACCTGAAGAATGTAATACAGAAACAAATGATTTGGCAGTTGAAACTTATATTGAAAATGCAGGAAGGAATGAAGAGGATAAGCTCTTGTCAGATATCGAGGAGGAACGAACAGAGAGGAAAGAGACAAGTTTTAATGATAACGAGATGGAAGCTGAAGATAAGAACGAAGACGAGGCCAACGATCCGAAAACCTTTAGGCCCCTAAAAGATGAAAATCTGGACATTTCCCAAAAAATCGCAAAGAAAGCGATGGGAAAGGTTGTTGGACGATACAGACAAGTACAGCTCACTAAAACGTACTGTGCTTGTTGCTCTGTTATGTAAAAGTTAACTATTTAATGAAAAAACTTTGTATTGTAGATTTTCACTTGGCTGTTTAGTTTATAAACACTGTCTAGGCATCTCTCTGTCTAAAGCAGAGCTTTTCTTCAATTGAAATATAGGTTAGAATCATTGTTGACAAGAATATATCAAGGCATGCCTTCGTTGTTTTCAGTTGCTCCTTGTCAAGTGGCTTGTGCCCCGTACTCCAAAGAGTCACCATGGCTTTTAGTAAGGGAACTGAGTCTTTAGGCTTTCAAGTTTATGTTGTGGTGCGGTTCAAAGGTTTCCTAAATGACGGAAAATACGAGATAATCTCACAGTCACACATCCCATCCAAAACCTCCCAGACTTCAACTACATAGGAGTTTGGGAGCTCAAGCCTTATCATCTTGGCGATTTCTGGGAGAGAGATCCAGGTTCCTCTTGCAGCTTTTTCATGCGGAAGAAACTTTCAGGAATTACAACAAGCTGCGATTTCATTTCAAGTTCTAAGCCACAAATTTATAAGATCAATGTCATGTAATGAATTTTCGATGGCTTCGATCTCTTAAGTCCCTCAAATAGAATCATGCAATAATGACAAATGAATGACAGGGAAGGCAGAAAAAAGCCTGCTTTTTGAAACATTCAAAAAACCTAAATTGCTTCTTGTTTGTATTTTTGCCGTATCAATCAACTATATCGTGACCAAAGATTGGCAACTCACAGTGGCGTAGAGGGGGTCTGGGGTGGAGTACACCTCTGTAAGATTAAGAGTTATTTTGTCGGCAAACTTTTTTGTCTATTTTTTCGGTTGTCTATTTTTCATCTAAGTGTTCCATTTTAAGATCAATGCCTTTTTAGAGGGGAAGACCTCTAACAATCGTGTTAGTTACTTTAAAGTATCATAAGTCCCCTCACAGAAGTATCGTGTTCTGTATATCGTCATAGATATAGACAATAGAAAATACGTTCTTGATCCTAATCCATTCTTCAATTAAGTTCCTCAAAAATACATTGACAGCATGCGTACATTAATTATGCTAATTATGTTAATTATGCTTAAACATTATAAGTAGGACTTATGACACCTCACTTAAAGTTTATTTCAGTTCTTATGTCGTTACATTATGTTAAAATTTATGAGAAATTAAATTGCTTATCAAATTTTTGTCAGAAAATGTCTCGCTCCCTCCTACCAACGTCCTGTCTACGCCAATGGTTAATCGACTGAGCCGCTTTAGTTGAGCCTAACATAGTCAATAAGCTTAGTTCTTCTTGCAACAAAATATTTTCTACAACAAACTACTGCAACAGCGGAATAAATCTACATTTTACTTTACAAAAAATTGATTTTGATATCAAAGAAATCTTGATAATCTTTTCTGGTAAATTATATTGGCAACACGTTTCGGAAAATGCAATGAATATAGAAAAAAATAAAGTAAACCTGAAGCAAAAAGTTAGGAAATTTCAAGTTGTTTAAGCACTGAGATCAAGGCTAAAATTGTTTTCAAAATTAAGAGTGTGGTGCGTTTCATACTTTAGTGTCCTACTTTAAAAGTTCAACCAACTACTGCAGAAGTGTTAATGTCTTACAATTGTTGCAAAAAGTTTACAGGGCTGGAAAAAACTCTTCTTTTGCCCGGCAAAAATCTTTTATATGCGACGGACAAAGTGTTTGGGGGTGCAGCGCCCCTTTTACCTCTCCCCATTTACCCCTCCCCTTTGGCGACACCCCTGTACTTAGAGAAGATAAAACTGGAAAAGCTTCAATGCTTGATAACTTGGTTTTTAAATTCTTAATTGCGACATCAAAAAACAACATTTTTTAGAATATTTTCTAATGGATTACTGTTGGCCGATTCCTAACTATTTTATCAGGATATTCCATAGATGATTTTATTTGAATGATTACAGATTTAATTATTCAAACCAGAACAAGAATTGACATTGCTTACTTATAAGTTTTTTTAATGACCTTTCAGGTCTTGCGCTCCAAATTCGTAAATTCTGTTAGATTATTATGACGTCACCACTTAAGAACTCTATTCTTTAATTGCTGCTAGGAAGGAGCGTCCTTTGGGTCCATGACATGTAAGGTTTCTTTTGTCGACTGAAGTTGATGGCTGCACCCAAGCAAACCAGTGCATGCATCAAATGAGATGATGAGCTAATAAGAAGTGCTTAGCTGTTCACAAGACACGATTTGATGTGGTTTCTTGCTTCAAATGTCAATACTCAAAAGTAGAAACCATGAAGAGCGGAGTAAAACGGGGTTGCGGAACCAAACAGATCCCCATGTTATGTGCCCTATTACTGTTGGCTGGAACGACAACATTATTTTTTGTCTTTATGTAAGTATTAACAGTATTTAAAAGAATATATGGTATTTACATAGTGTATCGCATTGCTCTGTTATACTTCTCGAATAAAAAGTCTTCTTATTCTCAGTATATACTTTCACCAGATATTTTTAGTTGTATTACTTTAGGCTAGCAAAACAATTTTGTGCGGGTAACTCTGACTCTAAAAATTAGTTGAATTCGTCTACAACAGACACATTTCAAACAAGAAACAGTTTTTTTATAGATGAGATTTTTCTATTTTGAATTTCCTTTTCATGCCATTTTGGGACATTTTCCTTAAATTTGTGGCAACTTATTCTTATGTAATTAAAGACAAGAATTGTGACAATATTTCTATCAAATACGTATGTAGCATTCTAAGATAGCCTTATCTCCTTTAAACCTGTATAATTACTTCGTCAATATACATATTTATATTCAATTGCTATATTGCTATATACATATTGCACATCCATTTATTTTTGCCTTGAATTTCCCAAATATTATTCAAATTTTTAATAAAGTCAAATCAATTTGTTGTTCTCTGTGATTGACATGCCAAAGATCAGCTAATTTTGAACAATACCTGGCAACCAAATTAAATATTTTGCTTTGTTTCAAATCCTGTCAAAATTAGCAGGTTATTTTTACAAGAAAACAAACTGCTGGTTTCCTCAGGAAGCCAATCACCAGAGGATGGCCTATTGATGATTTGCTTATGTCCTGTCACAGCCATCTTTGGTGAAACATTTCCTTATTACCTCTATGAAAATATTTGTGATCTTGTGTAGAAATGATTTGAAATCTGAGAGTTCAGAAATGGGAGCAGTTTATACCTTGATTTTTTACATGCACAGATGATTAAGATGTGTGGCTTTTACTTATTGGAATTTAAAATTACTTCCCATCCTTCTCCAACCCCCTCCTTCTCCGACCCCCTCCTTCTCCAACCCCCTCCTTCCCTGACCCCCTCCTTCCCCGATCTCTTCCTTTCCACAACTCATCCCTACCCAAATGACTGAGTAGAAGCTGAGGAAAAGCTTCTGATCTTTGAAAACAGAACTTAATAATAAAAGAAAGAACCTGTATGGCAACAAAAAGAGACATCTTGTTTAGTTTTATTTCCACATTTCTTCTTATTCCAATGGATGACTAATCAATGATATAACAATCAGTGTGAAATAATATGTAAATACATTCCATGTGAGACACAATCAGTATATGCCATAATCACCAAGCCTTCTGGTGACTTCCTACCTAATCAAAGCTGTTGTGTTCATGGTACTGTTGATTTAGAATGGAGTGATCACCTCCATAAAGCTTCAATGTTTAAAATTTGGCATCAAATGAAAATCAGATTTAATTTCGATCAGATTTTTCCAAGATACTTTAAGATTATATGGATTTTTGTTTGGTGTAAGTTTTGTGTTGTACCCTTTTTTCTTTTGTGTTTGTGCACCAAAAGTTTTTCAAAGTTTTTATTTTATAATTTTTCTCTTTTCAGAGGACCATTTGTAACAAATCAGATTTCATTGATTGTCACAATTTATGAGGGGATTTTAACCTTTTTTGTCTTTGCCATGTTTGCACATGCCACTTTTCGGGACCCTGGAATTCTTCCTAGAGGTATGTTATGAACCTTATAAGTTTAGTATTCAACAATTATAAACATTGATGCAATATAATTATTTTAAAACATCTTTCTTCTGGCCATAAACAACAATTGAATTTTTTATATTCATAACCTGTTGCTGTTATCTTAAATTGTTGTGCTTTGTAATGATTCAATTTGCATTTCCATCGCAGATTGTATGAGGTGTTTAATATCCTTTAATTTTTAAAAGACTGAGTTTTCCCAATAAAGATGTTTACATTAATAACTAAAAGATTGTTAATCCAATCAAAATGATAGAAGCTGGAATTTTTTCATTACGACTTAGAAACTTCCCTGAAATATTGAAATTAAAAGGATATATACCCATTTTTGCAATACCCATTTTTGCTTATCAAATACCAAGTTAGATAATAATTTAACTGATTTCAGCACTTAGAATGTGTCAATCAAAACAGTCAAGTGTATTTAACTCAAAGATTTGAAAACATCTTCTTTTTTTCAGCAATTGTTGCAGTAGATAGAGATGAAGATGATTTCCGTCACCCATTGTATAAAAATGTAGAAATTAATGGCATCACTGTTAAGATGAAATGGTGTGAAACTTGTAAATTTTATCGTCCACCAAGGTGTTCCCACTGCAGTGTTTGCAATACTTGTGTAGAGGTATGTTTTAGTACATGTCTTTTCAATGCTCTTTACCTCAAAAGGCATCTTTTATAGGTTTCTTATACCTGAATCTCTCAGGTCCCTAGTGAGTGGTGAATGTGTGAATATACCAAGATAAATTTTAGCGAGTGGGAAAACTAAATCACAATCAGAAAAACTTTATGTTGTTGCTCTACCAACCATACCCCACAACCCCCTGGTGTCCTCCCACACAGCAGGTGTGATATTTATTACAATAGATGCTGCATCACCCCTGTGCACTTGGAAGAGGGAGTATAGGAAAAGGGTGTGTGTTGATTTCATGGTTTTGGCTTTGATCTGGAAATATGGCTGGGAAACTCAGTTTGTAGAACAAATAGTGTTCTCAGATATATATCTTGAACTGGTTGTGGAACTTACTCACAGCTTCTTTGGTAATTTCCCTTGTATGCAGCAATCAAATGGGTTATTGTTTAGTGTATTATGAGTTGCAGCCTGTCCTATTGAAACTGGGTGACTCTCCTTTCCCCTATTGATAATCTTGGTTTTGGATAACATTATTTGTATAGATATTTGATATCTAGAGAGACAGAAGGAGCTCACAGATCCAAAAAGAATCACCTATCTTTGACAAGATAAAAGCAAAAGAACAGAATGCATCTATCTTGGATTCATCAGAATCTTCCATCTAAACAGATCATGAATCAGTCCTGGTACCTTGTAAATACAAGGCATATCTATTTAGCTTTAGAGTGGAGTTCAAATTCATTTTTTTTAATGTAATTACTTTGTCATCAAAATTTGCCTGGCCTTCTGGATATACTAAATTTGTGCCTGCTAGGATTTTGCTTATTGAAATGCTAACAATTTCTTCTTGATTGATTTCCTGAAGAAAACTGTCCAGGTCTGATAATTATATCCAATTTTGGAATGAAAACAGCTGTTTTTCAATAAAGATAATCTTGAAATTACTTTTAATTTGATAATTTGGCTACATGTGGCTGATTCAATGGGATAATTTCTGGAATACTTAGCATAAAACTGCCACCTGAAGCTATGCCACCTATGTTTTGAATAAGAAATTGTCCTTCATTTATATTTGATAATTAATTTATGTTTTTCCTCTAGATATTTGATCATCATTGCCCGTGGGTTGATAACTGCATTGGCAAAAGAAACTACAGATATTTTTTCTTCTTTATACTCCTTCTTTCAATACACATTATATCAGTTATCGTCCTCACTGTGCTATTCATACTGCAAGGGGATGGAAAACTGACTGTTCCGTATCCTTTTCATATTATGAAGCGGTTAAATTGCAACTTCAAGTGTAACTGAAAATAGAGGACTGCCCATAACGTTTGGCTCTTTTGATATATAGGGAATAATCTAACATGGAGTTCAGAGGCCAAAAGGGGTTTTTTGAAAATTATTGTGGAAAGGCTTAGCTGCAGCCCTAGGGAGGGCGGGGTAGTCCCATTAAGGCCTGACAGGGGGGTCCAGTCCGTTTGAGGGTCTTAGCAAATGGCTACCAAATGGCCCATTTTTGATAATAACTGAACTGCTCAGTTTAGTTTGCGATCTGTTATAGATAATAAACAAGATTTATCTTTCCCGAAACAACAACAATCAATTATGAAGAAATTTGTCAAAAAAGGACCAGGAGAGCGCAAAGAAAATGGATGCTACCAAGGAAATAATTTCGTTTTCTTTGCTACCGTTTGAGGAGTTCTGTCAGAATGTACTACCATTTGAGGATATTTGCTATAAGGGTTTAAGACTATGGATGGTTTTCGATTGTAACTACAAGCTTCTGAATTGTAACGTTGCGTTTCAAACCTTTTGTGACCACCAGACAGTGTTGCTGTGCGATGTTTCATTCATTCCCATAGCTGCGGTTCTGTACAAGCAGAAAAAATAAAGAAAATACGGTTGCAACTGCAGGATTGTTGTTTTGTGTGTGCGCGTTTACCCACTCTGCATTCTCGCTTTCCTGGCCCTGCTGTTTACATTGTTGAATCGTTTCTCAAAAAATCACCTTTAATTTTGTCGATGCGATTGTATTGGGTATCAGTACGGACATATGAAAACAATATTTAGCAATAAGACTGCTTGATAATGACAATTGCTTGATAATGACAATTTATCTCAGCCGTTTTCAAGTATCTCAAACAAGTATCATGGAAATGTCAGTGGATTTGTTATGCAGTACTAACATTGGGTTTGTTTCCGAGTTTCATGGACTTATTTACATCAATAATTATGGATGACTTACTTAATTTTTTGTACGAATCGCACTTTGCCCAGTGTCACATTCTTAAGATAAAAACGCACAAAAAGGTATTTAAAAAAGTTTCTACCGAAGAATTAGAGAATTAGGTTGAGTTTTTTTAATAATTAATTAATCACGACATCCATTCAGTATCAATTATAAAAATCCTAGTTACAAATAAAAGTTGATTAATACAGTTGATAATTTAAATAAACAGATATAAAAACCAGATTTGTTCTACCATGGATTCGTGCAGAAATATTTTTCTTCAGCTTAGGAAATTACTCTTTAGCCCATTCTTAAACAGAATTATTGTATTAGACTCTCTTATGTGTTTTGTGATAGAATTCCAGGTTTTTAGACCAGTGTAATTAAAACTTTTTCTACTAAAGTCTGAATTTAACCTTGGGATTTGGAGATCAGTCTTGTTTCTTGTACCATACTTGCTTACCGTGGATCTTTCAGCAAATTTATCGTGCAGACTCTCAGGACATTTCTTGTTAATTATTTTAAACATCTGAACCGACCAGTCAAATTGAAACATCTGGTCGATACTAAATGATGGTCGAATCAAAGAGTCTTCCGCTTTTCGAGAAATATGAAATCCCAATTAATTCACAGTTTCAATCTGTCAGTGCTCCAAGTCTCAGTCGCCGAGCCCTAGAGGCGACGCCTAAGAGACCTAGCACCTCCTTAGAAAGAGATGCTTATGATGCTTATGATGGATTTTTATGTCCCTATTTGCGGCCACTGTTCTCTGTCACAAATTGTCTCAAACGATTTCAGAGCTCCTATTTAGTTTGTACTTTAATTTTATGGCAATCATCAACAAATAGTTTTTCATGTTCTTTTTCAAAGCTCAAACTTCTGAATGATTTTTGCATTTTGTGATTTTTAAGCATTTTGAGGGTTATTCTGATAAGCTTTTGCGTGTCTAAAAAGGTTTTATTCAAAGCAATTTTTGAAGTTACTTCTTTTTAAACTTTTCTTTACTAAATAAGACTTGCATTTTGTGATTTTATATGCACTTTTTATTATAAATCAACGCTGTAGTGATATGCTTCTATGTCATCATCAACAGGATCAAAATCTATCCATACATATTTCCTTAGCAATGTTTAGTGTAATCATAATCATCATAGCCGGTTTGGCAGCAATCCCTGTTTTTGGTTTAACAGCCTTTCATATTGGCTTAGTTGCTATGGGAAGGACAACCAATGAACAGGTAATGTTTTGTCACATGATCTTGTGTTCATGATATTTCTGAAAGTTTCATATTATAAGTTTTTCCGATGCGTTGAACCGATGCGTTGGACCGATGCACAAAGTGGGGTTTTACGCCTTGTTTTTAGAGCCAAAAACGTCAACGTTCTCTCTATGAATGCCAAAATTATTAAAAACCTCCCCATGTGTAGCTTGTTTCTTTATAAATGGCTGAAAAAAGCAAATACTTCGTCTTACTCTCGTCAAAGTATAAAACGTTGGAAAAATTTCCGAAAATTCCAAGCTAGAAAATGTATGTATCAAATGTGTCGAAATGGGCGAATCAAAAAACGTGAGACCATTGCAGTTAACGTTGCCAAATATTTTGACTTTATTTCTTATTACTCTATTAATTTGACTAGTCAGTCATCACTGTATTTCATTGGCAATGATAACGATTCCTTGTATATTAACGATAATAAATTGTATATTCTTTCTTTGCTATATTTTTACTGATTTCTTTTTCTTCGTAGGTGACTGGGAAATTTGGAAGTGGACACAACCCTTTCGACCTGGGATGTTTTAGGAATTGCTGCTCAGTTTTATGTGGCACGCATAGTCCAAGGTATTATAGTTCACAATATATTTATGTTAAAAAGCATCGTATTTTATTCAATGATTTCGAAAGAAGTAAACTGTATTTTGATGTTGATTTTTGCGTTTAAAAGTTATAACATAACGCACTTATGGTCGCAAATGAGTTATGGAATGCATGAAGGGTACCAACTGAAAATGGATGCCTTTTTCGGGTACAGCTTTTATTATTATTTAAAGGAGCATGCTTTATGTGAACACCGAGGCTTAATTGCCAAAAAAACAACACGAAGCATTACAAGCCTGAGAGGAAAAATAAGAAGAACAAAACAATCCTTTTGTAGCCTTCACATTGCAATCATTATTATTTCATATTTTTATGTGTAATTATCCAAGTTGCGATGTTGCTACTTTTATGTTTGTCTTTCAACCTTAATAGTTTCTATCGGATGAAAATGAGGTTTGGGAGTTAACATTTCAAACTTCAACCAAATTTTGTACTTTCTGTGATTAAGGAATTCAACTTAGATCATTCTGCAAGCTAAAGCACAAAATGCTGGGAGGAATTTTAGTTAATTTTATTTCAGAAATATTGATAAATGTGTAATATTATTGTGCTATTGTCATGCTATTGTCCTCGTTGATCTGTGGTGTTTCAACTTACTGTTTTTCTATATACTTCACAGCAAGATTAGAAGAATCCGGTGAACGGCCTGTTCACAGTGTTTTGGTAAAGCACTCCGTTTATGCAAAATAGACCAGTTTAAGAACTTCGAACCAATATCAAATTTTCAAGATATAAATCGGAAGAATGTGAACAGTTTTATACTTTCAAGATTTTATGTTACTTGTATCTTGATCTTCAGAGAACTTGTTTAATAGAAAAATACATCGCTTCCTCAACAGGTTTGTTGGCTATAGACCCCCAAAATTCAAATCGAAGGAGACTAGAATGAAAGAAAAAAAGCGACCAGCAAAGAGTGCTACATCCACTCGAGACGTGACGATAGAAATGACACCAGTGGGCAACGAAACAGTGAGTAAAAACTAATTGGCTGTCGTCTGTTGCTTAAAAGATGATCTTCTGCTGACCTGCCGGAAAAAATTAAACTTGAAAGTTCATTTGGAAAAATGTTCTTAATTGACTTTACGAAATTTCTCTTGTAGACTTAACGAAATTAGTCCTGTAGATCTCTGTAGCGTAGGAACTCTTACCATAATAACTGTGCCAAAAAACCTGTACCATTATAGTTGTGCCAAACTCAAAAAAACCATATTAAAGATTTAAAGCAAAATTTTAATTCTCCAGAAGTAAAAAAACGGGGTTCGGATAAGCTGGGTTTAGGTTGGACAGAGGCTTGGAATAATTGGGAAGCTAGAATAAACGGTAAAAGAGTTTCAAACAGGGCTGTGTGTGAGGAGATAAGTATGCGATAAATATGGATTAATGATGATAGCTTGTCTGGAGTTTGATTAGGATTTTGCCATTTAAAACAGCGTTTTCTTAATCCCCGTCTTGACACATCTATGCATCGTTATATGCAGGGTTGCCATTTGGCCGTTTTGATGGCCAAACTCCTCCATTCTGGCCGTTTTTCAAAGCTGTTGGCCGAAGAAAAAAAATTGACTTAGCCGAAAAAGCGAAAGTTGGCCGAATTTTGGCCGCATGTTGAAAGCCACAAAAATACAAGAAAACTACAACTTTAGCACAGACAATTATCAACATTCCGTTTAAATAATCTCAAAATTGCAAATAACGAAGTAAGAAACAAAATAAAAGATAACAGAAAATTGAAATTGAAAGCAAGGTGGAGCTTTTGTGACAAACAAAGCCAATTTTGATTACACTTTTACTCAAAGAATTAGTCAAAATGTAGCTTTTTGTATATTTTGTTTGGCTGGCCGAATTTTGCCGTCAACCGTAAAGTATTTTGCCTCAAAACATCCCAAGCATCTGACAACCCTGGTTATATGCACACTGTGTGGGCTCGAGGAGGTGCAAAACACCATACACGTCTCAATTTTATCTATAATTCATTCCATAGCTTTCATTCATTCATTACTTCAGCTCCATTCATTCATTCCAATTCTACGAAAATGAGACCGTGGGCTTAACTTTATTGTGAATTTTGCCGGATTTCGTAACCTGATTTAAACAAGTCTATCCGAAATACTCTACAGCTCAAGACTATGTATGTAATCTGAAGGGCGTTCAGTGCTAAGCTGTCTTTAGTGATGTTCTTTTTTATTTCCATATTTATGAAACAATAAAAATTTGCCGAAGTCAGAAGAAATGTCTATTTAAACTCAAGAGAAATGTCTACTTCTTTATTCAAATGCATTTGTATTGAAATTCATATGAACAATGATGATAATGCAAAATTTTTGTTTCACCGTCAATAAACTGATAATTAGCTTGCCAATTTTTTCCTAGCCAAATTCATCTACCAAAGGCTGGACTGAAAACCAAAACATATTGTCAAAGCATGAAGGAAATGGAACCGGACAGCCAGGATCTTCATCAGAGCCTGGGAAGACGAGAGTCATTGGAAGTTACGAGGTTTCTGTTTAGAACTGGTCATATCACTCTAGAGTCATCCATTAAGTGTACTACATGACACATGGTATGCAAGATTGAATGACAGCTACTTCGGTACTTTCACTGCGGGCTACTTCAGTACTTGTATTGCAGGCTATTACAAGAGAAGATGCAACCAACAGTTGTCACAAAAGAGCTCTGTACTGAAAGCCATTTTTACCCTTGTAATATGATTTGATATTGGGGTGGTTGATTGATTGAAGGACAATGAGTCATTCCTATTGAATAACTTCAAACTGTATTTTAGTCTGAATCATAAACATCAAGACAATTTATTGGTAGCAGTTTTTATATAGTGTTTATTACAACTATAACAATTGAACTGATGCCAAAGAAACGTAACAGTCATGCAAACGTCAACTACCGTTTCGGTCGAGTTTTGTCGATGTTAGTTTCAAGAATGCAACCGAGCTTTTATTAGAAACTCTAATCGTCAAAGTCGGCAAAAATAGTTGTATATTTGATGTAAACAACCGAAATTCTGTTAAGGACGTGTTTGTATTTGTAATCCCAACCTCGTGATTATTAGTGTATTTTATATTATTGATCTGTGCTGAAGAATATTGCCATTCAAGTAATAATTTTGATGGATTTAGTAAGCATCTACTGTCTTGACTCAAATTCTTCATGCGCAATTATAAACATCCCTCTCTTAAACAGGGCTGGGCATGTCAATCTAGATTCTCATTGGCAGATTTGACTAGCGTGGGATATTATTTTAAACTCTTGGACATCGTGTTCTCCTTTCAAAACCGCTTCATAATGCAATTTATTTTAAAAAACTTTTTGCAGCTGTCATTTGTACTTTTTAACACATTACCAAATATATGTTCTATAAACTCGGTTTCCTTACGTCTTACCGTGCAAATAATGCTCCTCCTTCCACAAATATCATTATTATAGTAACCCCCTTTCCCTATCCAGTTATCTTATTCATCAAATCTGCCTAAAGTCAGAGCTGGAAGAAGTTCACCTCTAGCCTTCCTGGGCCATAGCGGCCAAGGGCAGATCCCGTTAACTTAGAGGTACTACGCTATGATGGCTTCGAGGCAAGGCGGGTATGTGTACAATCAACTACTTTCACGCAAAGACCCTTGTGTCACTTGAGTGGCGTTTTTCCTCCTTGTGTCTCTTTAAATGCTGATTTTAAGTGCTATTTTTAAGCTGTTCTTTATTTGTAGTAGATCCGAATGCTAGCTCATAGTTTTTATCAAAATGTGAATGGTCTCTGACTTAATTTTTCTCGGAGCTGCAATTTCTGCCTAATGTTTAAAGTGCAATCAACAAATGATTTCAGATCTTATCTTAAAAGAAAACATTAGGCTCTTTTTGTAACATCATGCATTCATGCGAAAGATTTTAACTTGTCTTCTTCGCTTGCTTTCTTTTTAAGGATAGTTTTTCATCAACATATAAAACCCACATAAAAACGATTCCATTTTGTAGGGTCAGACTGTCCAATTTTGCATTGAAGGAATTTTTGTTGAAAAACATATAATAACAGCAGGAAAGAGGGAGTCTTCATGATAGATGCTAAATAACATGAAGGAAAGGTTCTATATATTGCATTCGATTGCTTCTAATGTTTTGTTCCTCGAGTCTTTGATCTGAAATAAACATTTTTCAGAAAATGGAAAGAAATCGAGCTCCCAATTTTCTTGCTTTTTGGAGAATAATCAATTTTGCAGTTTCTTGAAAGTTCGTTTTTGAATGCAGGTTTGAATATATATCGTTATCTACAATAGCCAATTATGTATTATTTCCGTGTTTGCGGCTGCATCGTGCCAAAATTCGTGGTGCCATAACTGAAAAAACTACAAGGTTAATGAATACACGTTTTAACGTCTCCTTTTCTGTTACCTGAAATGAAATGCTACAGGAAAGTATTGCATATCCCGTACACAGCACACAGAACGAATGAAAGTGTCGAGGAAGATATCGTTAGAAGTGAAAACTATGAAACGCTGCTGTTCATGATCAAACGAAGGAAAATGAAATGGTTAGGGCATGTATCTCCACATCAAAAAGAGCTTAAGTTAGCAAACACAATCATGCATGGACGGGTACCAGGAAAAAGAGGTCGTGGAAAGCCAAGAAACAACTGGATTTCAAATATCTCAAACTGGACGACAATGAGCATATACGATGCCACAAAGTGTACAGCTGACCGAAATACGTGGAGAGACTTTGTGAACTCACAAAAAGTGCACTTACGGCTACTTGGCTATGGACATTAATTGATTGATTTCTGTTACCATAGCCAAATTTCAAAATTTTCAGGAAATGATAGAAAGAAATTTTGCTGTGAAAATACCAGTTGCCTTGAACTTTAAACAAAAGTGCCTCTGCTAGAAAAGTTGGTTAATGTTTCTTCTCCAATCATTCTTACGAAACTTTTAACAGCTCAATCAAGTAAATGAGAACATATTACTATTCTTTTGAAAATAATACCCTAAAATTTAAAGTCATGCCAAAAATCAATCCCAAAACTTATGACCAATTTGATTTTACCAAGATCGATAACCGACAATTCATTTCATACTTGATGGTACTCCAAAAAATGGCGCATCCCGTACCACTGTATATTGAAGTTACCCTCGACAAAAGAAAGTTCTTGCGTAATTCACTTAAAAAATAGGTAGGTTATAAACTCGAAAAATGAAGTAAAACTTTATTCTTGACATCTTTGATATTTTAAATAACAAATTAATCATTTTAGCTTTCTATATTGAATAAGGTATTTTATGGAAAGTTCTTTTAATACAAATCAACTTTCTACAAAAATGTGAAAACATCAGCTGTAACGAAGGGAAGGTTGGGATGACAAGAACATTGGAATGTATTAATTTCATCGCTCAAGATGAGCTTGAATGAAAGTTTTCTGTTTACATTTTCGCGAAGCAATTCATCAGAAAAAGTAAAGAGTCAAGCATATTTTCGTCGTTAATAAAATGGTTGCCTGTCTTTTTGTAGTGTGGTCTGGTCATTTCGAATGGCCAGAAAAGCACCCGACTTTGCATGGCTTAAACCTGATTTACACGAGACGAATTTTTTCGTGCGAAGCGAATGATTCGCCGCGAATGCGCGAAAAATATGCGCAGAAGTAGAGGTTAGAAAATTCGCAGCGAAAAAGTAGAAACCATTCCTACTTTCCGATTCCGATTTTCGCTGCGAAATTTTTCGCCTTGTAAAATAAACCAATCAGAACAGCATTCGAAGACACCAGATATCTGTTTTGATTTCAGATGGCCTACGTCTTTCCGCATTCTTTCTCTCAAACACTCTCGCCTAAAACGTCAATAAAATAGGTTGGTAATTATTCATTTCCTGTTCCTCGTACACAATCCATGTAAGTGGATTCATATCAAATTGTCATTCAAACATTTGAATTTCAAATTGACGAAAACTTGCTTGAAAGTTTCATCGTTCTACCAATATGGCAGAAATAAAAAAAAGGCAAGCATTTCTTCAAATTGCTGGATTGTTGGCTGCTTATTGGCCTGCTCAAGAGCAACAGTTTTAAGCAGATGCACTAACAGAATCTCGCATGCTCTTGCAAGCTTCGATAGCGACCTTTGAAAGTATTTGTTATACTGATCTTATGAATGTCAACATAAACCTCTCTTACCGAAAGATGGAATTCCCCTTTCTGAAGATGTCCTGAAAAATTTTTGTAATCCAGTATAGCTTTTTGCTGTTTTACTCGCTTTTTGATAAATTTAGAATTTTAAACTTGCTGATAAGAACACATTTCGGACAGTCGCTATATTCTTTTGTAATATTCACAGCGAATTCGCATAAAAATTTCTGCCAGTGTGAATTGAACTTCGAATTCGAGAGAAACTCGTCGCTAAAAATTCGTGGCGGAAAAGTCGCTTCGAGCGAAAAATTCGACTCGTGTAAATCAGGCTTTAGTGAAAATGATTTCTGTCTCCAATGATGACAACTGCAGCGGCGAAAGGTCTTTCAGAATTATGAAACGCAAACAAATACTTGCGATCAACTATCGGTCAGACTCGATTGGGAAGCCTGTATCTTCTTAGCCTGCGCGCAGACCCAGTATTTTGAAGAAGAAAGTCAGAATACTGGGTCTGCGCGCAGGCTAGTATCTTCTCAGTATCGACCATGATGTAATGGACATGTTTTCGATGGATGACATTATATCTGACTTTGCAGCTTCAAATACTAGAATAGTGTTGAGATAACGCATGTTATACCGTACGATGTTTACGCCGTGACATTTTCGTAATTGCATTTTATCCTAAAGTGTAATTGTCATACATTTAAACTTGTTGCTTTAAGTTTTAGCAATATACGTTAATGACGCTAATTCTTTGTTATAACATAATATTATTTTTCTTGGCAGAAATCGGTCCCTAGTATTTAAGGCCCCCGGTTCTAGTATTGGTTAATCCGCCACTGTTCAGACATGGCTTCGTTATCATTCTATGGTGTCACTCTTGCTTCCAGGAAATTACTTTTCAAGTCACGTTAGTTGTGCCAACTTCCGCCTCCGGAAAGTGATGATTTAAGGACAGAGAGAATCCCTTGTTTCTCTAGGCGAAACAAAATAGAGTTTTCCACTAAATAAACAGGAATAAAAGATTCATTCAACGTGTGCTTAAATTGACCCCTTCGTGAGTCAATGTCTCAACAACAAATTGGTTTGATAGCGTGAGTCAAATAGTCACAAATCGACTGAGATCCATTGCAAAACAAAATGCCTAGTTATGCCTTGCTGTTCGGCAATCGAGACCGACAATTATAGGAGAACATAGAGCAACATAAAATTCCAAATGAGTGGTTGAGATTTCCCCAATGCGAGCTTTGAATTTAGCAAAGCCGCGTGGTCACGAAACCCTAAAAAATAACACGTATATCATGAAACATATACACTTCTTCGCTTCTGCAAAAATGGATTCAGTTAGCAAACAATTTGCATCGATAGTTATGCTATGACGTAATTTTCATTGCTAGCTACCAGGGTTTTTGTGTATTGTCCTTAAGATCGACAAGTGCAATCTGTTGACAAGATATTAGAAAAACTCCTAACCCAGTTTGTTTGATTGACTTTCTAAGTTGATAATTTCAATGAGATGATTTTTAAACAACATTTATGTATTTTAATGCGGTAGAATCTAGGAAACAATTCCACGTTACTGTGCGTAGAGAGGAGATGGGACAGAAAAATGGCAGCGAAAATAAACATGAAGTGTTTTTTCATCAACAACGATCGCCAATTACAGTTGCATAGGACGACTCTCTAGAATTTAAATTAACTACCCCAATATCTACAAACAACGGTATTGAAAACGAATAGCGAAAGGCTCGAATCGAAATTTCGCCAGTTCTGAGCGAAGTTTCGAGTCGTAGCACATAGAAGTGAAGACGCTATTTACAAACACGAATCCGTTCATGGATGGTGCAGCCCGTATGAAGGCGAAATTCTCCAAGAGTTTATCAAAAATTTCTTAAAATTGAAAACCAAAAGAGGTAAGAAGCCTCGGAGGTTAGGCACAATCTGGAATCAGATTCAAGGTTAGCCATTGATTGAATCGTCAACCTATAAAGGAAAGTCAGACCCGGGGTGTCTGACTCAACCCCCTTATCTCAAGGGAAAAGTTCCTTCTCAACATTCATGCTATATTCAACCTTTCTTAAAAGGTATCTGAATTCCCCTTAGTTCGTTCCATGTCCCTGGAAACCTCTCACTCTCTCTCTCCAATGTGCAATCGTATCTGTCCCAGTTGCCAATGATGGCGAAAGATGGAATCTTTTAAAGTATTTTCTTCAAAAATAATTAACTTTTTCTGTCGCTCTTTTGACAAATAAATGAAATATTGAATTTGAATATCTGATAGCGCACTGTTAATTTACCTGCGGTAACAGGTTTCTTAAAACGAATGCCACCAGATTTTCTTTGTAAGCAAATTTTCGAATTCAGGATTCAAGCTCTCGGGTTGCGACGTTCAAGAAGAACACTAGAGGCTGATATGGACTTTTCTCGGACGCCTTAATTATTAATAACATCATCCACAGTTTAATCTACGGTAATTCTTCTGTGCATTTTTGGATTACCATGCTTCCAGGATATCCACACAAAACACAAATGCTGGCCATGAAATGCCGAGATTTATTGAACAATCATGTCTGATCTAGGCGGGGAGTCATTCTCAATGATCAATCAATGATTAATCACGTTGATTCTCGATAAGGAGTCCTAAACCTAACCTAAAGCAAACATCAGCTGGGTTAAGGCCGATGTTGTAGGATTCCATTTCTTGTCTACTTAACCCAAACTTAATTTGCCGCTGCCAGATTAAAAGTAGATTCGACTAATCTGATATGAAATATCTATTTAAGGCAAATACTTACTATGAGCTTGTTTGAAGGGCAGAATGTCGAGAGTATAAATTGATATTTGAAATCTCAATTGATAGATAGGAATTCACTGTTTTTGATTTCCTTACTAGCTGGATTGAAGTTTTAGCTGGGCATGCGAACCAGCACATCCCAACATTAACTATTCCAGCACAACATATGAAAGTTATTATTAGCCTTGTTTAGAATGATATAATTTAAAACAAAGGGTTTCATCTTCTGTAAAAGCTGCACCATCCAAAACAGCTACAGTTCAGAAAACAGAACTAGAAGTTACAAGGCATTTACAGTTTCATGGTACATGCTGGAATGCATCTAATTACTAAATATTAAATCAAGAACAACAAAACAGGAAGTGGCAGTACAGAAGACATATAGGTTGAAACCT
This sequence comes from Rhopilema esculentum, assembly GCF_013076305.1. Next base: position 8,157,597 of record NW_027019317.1, read on the forward strand.
AGATATAGGAATCATGGGGCACCGGGGGGAAGTTCCCTGTACAGTGGTAAAGTAGCTTTTGCAGCTCACGGCCATGCCTCTGTTTGACTAAATGTGCCCCCTCCACTTTTGAAATGCTTCCTAGGTCTATGAGTTGGAAGTTATTGTAACAGTGAGTCGAATTGAGAATAGCAGATTTAGAGACCTTACTGCTTTGCTTAAGGTTTCATGGTTTTTTTAAAAAATATAATATGCTCAATGGCAAATATAAACTTTGTAGACTAGACCTTCTGAGTCATTCAATAACATTACTAAATGCCTTCTGAAAAATATAAATATATACACAAAATTTCAACCAACAAGTAACAAAAAATTATAAATTAAAATTACAAACTACAATTTAAACACAATATTGTGGAATACATTCTATGTGAAATAATTTACAATGTTTACAAATATCTACAATAATTTAATAACCTAAGGCAATTGAGAATCACAAATTTCAACATTCTTATAAACCAAATTTTATTGGGGGTATGTAATGTGGGACATTTTTAATTTTCTTGATTGATCGGATATTTTCAAAATCAAGATAAAATTTGAAGTTGAAAAGATGTAAATTATGGCTTTTAATGGAAAATTTGTATATCTTTATGGTCCCTTTAAACTGATTAGCAAAAAATACTATCCACATAACAGGCTTGGCCTAGAAAAATGATAAAAATTTCATAGATTTATTTACATTCAGGTTGCAGATTTGTTTTTTGGGGCCTTTGGGTTCAATCAGGGTTTCAAAGTCCCAATAAATGTGTATAATACATCATGGAATAACTTAAATTTATAAATGCTCACCTTTTATATGATATATAATATTTCACCATGCCTTCATCTTGGAACTGAATACAAACATCGGCTTGACACCAGACCTTTATCAAAACTTGGCTTTTTATATGTAATGCCAAAAAGTTCTTTATATACAACTCTTTCACTTTTGCTTTGGTTTGGAATAAACTTTTTAAGTCTGCTACTCCCAACCATTTTCTTTTATCATATGTGCCAACTCGATGATAAACTTGCCTTCTTTGTACTTTTGGCTAGATTCAAAGGCGTGCTCCTAAAACCATGAGAATGGCATGACTAGCAAGACACGCGCCAGAAATTAGCCCTTGACTCGAGAGCTTTGAGAAAACAACAAGAAAAATGTAGAAAGCTGGACCTTCAAAAACCGCAGGCAAAAGCCGATTTAAGCAGAATTCGTTTAGTTTTGCACGAACAGATCTAATATTGCAAATTTGGACTATCATCAACATCGCAGGAAAAACCATAAAATTTTCGGATTTTCTTACAAAAAGACCAGTCTTCTAAAAGCTAGCTTCATAAATAATTGTGACGTCATTTGTGAAATTAGCAGACAACTGTTTCTGATAAACAAGTTTCATAACAAACAAGTTCTTTCATTTTCGAGCAGATAATTCAAAAACTAGAAATAATACTAATAACACATGAATCAATGCTACTTTGAAATCAAACTGGAGCCAAAAGGGAACTCACGTATTTCCAGCCCAATGTTGTTTTGCAACTTTCACAGTAAATATCGGCAACGGCATGCAAACCAGTCAGTAAGACTCGTTCCTCAGCAGGTCCACATGCTATATTCACACTAAAATTATTATAGAAATGGAGAAATTTAGCAAAGGAATCATAGTAGAATAATAGGTATGGATTCGCCTTGGGAAATCACACAAGGAAAACACGATCAAAATATTGAATGTGCTTTAACTCGTGTTTACTCTAGCTCTGATGGAAAACGAAAGGCGACTTTACATTTCAGATAAAGACTTTGAAGAGAGAAGCAGACCAGACAGAAAAGCATCTTCAATTTGCACACATAATACTTTACTGACGAACTTGTATTTCACTGGGACAAGTTAACGAAAATATAGGCCAATTTTTCGGACGGGAAGCATGGTGACAGAGAAAGTAAACACAACAAAACTTACACTGAATTGAAAAGATACGCTCTCCCCTGGCTTCCTTGAAACGACTAGAAGAAAAAACAGCTAAGTTGAGTTTTATAGCAAAAAACTTAAAAAAATTGTTTTAGCAGTTGGCAAGAGTTCCAAGTTTTCACAGAATTGGAATACCTTCGATATTAGATCGTCGTGGCTAGCCAAATGTGCTCGGCAATGAACACAGCTATATTTTCGATAAGAATTCGCAGGTAAGTAGGCTCGAAACGTCTTCACCATGTTGACTTTTAACCAGTCTGAGGCTAAAAAATAAACTCCAAGCAAGATCTCTCAAGACTTTCTGTGACCTAGCTGGTCAGTTGTAGAAAAATTTCACTGCTTATACTCGAACCCGACAATGTTGTTTTGATGTGAAATCTATGGTGCGGAAAGAGACTGGAGATCTTCAATTTGCCTTTTGTTTAATAAACCAATCAGAGTCCAGAACTGTATCTGCCGTGTCTCTAAACCAATCATATTCTTCCAATGTCCTTTGTTTTGATCAGGAAGCAATGGTTTGGAAACTTGCGCCAAAACTCAATCCCGCGGTTTTCAGACAGCTACGAACAAAATAAAGGATTTCCTCTCTCCTTTTCCCCTCCAAGAAGATTAGAATACACAGATACACATTAGATTTGTGGAATCATATTTCATATGCTACGACAGACAGGAAGTTACGAAAAGGAAACTAAGATAAAATTTTTCGATCATACTATGAAGACGAGACTTTGTAGCTAGTTAGTATGTTTTATTTAATCCAATCATTACTTTCTGAAAACTTGAATAAATATTGTATATAATTAATAAAGAAAAAATTCCTGCTACTAGCCTGACTTTTTTCTGAAAATACCGAAGAAGTACCTCATTGGAAAATACAAATTCCAGTTTTCTATGCCATTTTATCTATAGCCTATTGTTTATTTCCAGAGAACATTTTGTTGAGAATCTTCTGATTTTCGAAATTGTGAGTGGACAAGGCATTATTTCGGACAATTTCATCTCTGTGGAAGGGACGATAGAGCGAGAGCCTGACTATTTGAGATAAAACCGTCTTTTTTTGGAAGTGTATGCTTATATCTTTAATTCTTTGACAGTAAAAGTTAAAAAACGGCAAGAAACTTCAACCAGTTCGAGAGAGGGTGTCTAAATGTGGGGACAGAAGTCTTGAGGTCATGCTTCAATTCCTTATTCAAACATGCCATTGGAGATTGATATATAACGTGGATAAAATGGTGGAAATGACGAAGCATGGGGGGGGGGCGGGGGCGGGGGTATGTTGGGTTGGCAACTACTGGGTTGTGGCACTGAATGATTGCATTTCAAAATTATAAAGTTTTGCAGCAACCTTCCACTCAAGCAAAAATTTCCCAAGAAATAAATCCGTTATTCGTCTGGATGGCCTTGCAGGACAGGGGGTCAAAGACAGAGATACAAATTCTGGTTTGGGGAGGCAGCCCAAATAGATAAGTTTAACAACAGCCATATTTTACATAATAAAAGTATTTTACAGATGCTACTTAAGTTTTTGGGGGTCAAGGCCCCCTGGCTCCCCGGTATCTCGGTCCTTGCAGGGGGTTTATATGGCAATCTGGTGACGGTGTTAAATTGGTTTACGCTGTTGAGGAGTTTTACGTAATAAGACTGACAAATTTTTTAAGTAGAATCCGAAGTTTTCTTTGAAAGAGGACCTGTGATAAATACAACGAAAACGAAACACGGAAGAATTTCGTTGCATGGCGGCTATCTAATTTTGATACCTGCACTGTTAGTAAACACAATGACACGAATGTCCCAACGCCGAAACCACGTGTTATCTGTTAGCGTACCGTTGGACATCGAGGTGAGCTTTCACTTGCTTAGCCAATTTATTCTAAATTTTCCTTCAAACCTGTTTCCAAATATTTGAGATACTGCTGGAAACATTCAAGCAAAAACAAGGTGCAATTTTTTAATTTCCTATAGTTACCTTCCACAGGGCTGTCAGCAACACAAGTCAAGTTTGGTAAAATCATGAAAAGGTACGGCTGGTACTATTACGCTATGGACGACCTTAAAAAGCAGAAGAGCTCATATGCATATTTCATATTCCAAAGCTGCAATTCTCTAGCTCTAGGTACAAGAACATAACTGTAGTAAGTTATAATAACTGGAAACATCCCACATAAGGTAAATTGCTTATCTGAGTTAATGTCCCTACTTTTAAATAGCCCTCCTATTAGGCAATTCAGGGACTGAAAGGGGTACACCTTCAAACTAGTTAATATAGGATTCATTACTTTACAAGATGGCAGAACCGCATACAAAGTCAAGATATATGCACCTGCTCCACAAAGAGCCCGGCTCGAGCCTATTTTGTTGATCTCTAGAGCTTACCCAAAATTCAACGGTTCTGGTTGTACAGAGTATGTTGTTAATTTGATCAGCAGCGTTGAATAATTGGTAAATGATTTGCCTCATTCAGTCTTGGGCATGGCCAGACCATGAATTGTATTTTGAATGAATAACTTCATGCGTGGTTTTCCATCCCGACGTTTGTTTTCGTGGTCTATTTTAGCTGTCTGTTGTTTTTATTAAACACGGGTGGTTCGATTGGAGGACTTCCAGCAACTCAATACCAACTCAGTCGAAAACGTGGTCCACAAAACATCCTGGTTGCTATTAATAAGCTTGTAAATATAAAATGAAGCAAAAAATATTAGCAAATTGACAGATACAAACGGCTGGGCTCCATAGTGGTCTCCAAATGCCACGATATGTTCTTCGACGCATAAAGGTGCGCTATGAATGGGGATAGGGGAAAGACATGGAGGGGGCAAGAAGGAGAAGAGAGGGTTTGTTCCTGGAACAAAGCGCTAGTTATATTCATGTCATTAATTTTCGAATACTTTTCGTTCTTTTTTTGTCACTCAAAAGCCTGTAATAGTTTCTATTTATTATTTTCGTTCATTTTGCATCTTTGAACTGTAGTTAATTCAGTTTTATATGTTGAATGTAAATTGCCACAGGGTTGCTATGTTTTCCCATGCTCCCTGTGGTATCGTCTAGTAAATTTGTGTATATATAGATGAAGCCTGTAAAACAAATGAACCTTCTAAAATTCAGGGGAAATGAAAATAATGTCGGTATTTCTACACATCCTACCAAGCTTAACAAATGGAGCCCTTAAATGCAAGTAGAAAATATAGCTTTCAAAATCCTTTATTCCTTTTTTATACCGTAGTTGTATTGTACTGAATATAAAACATAATTTCGGAAATGGTTATGATTATAAATTATTATTGAAAGAAATCAGCGACGAGCGGGAAATTAGCCACAATCTAAATTCACTATTGAATTTTTAACAGGTTGAGCTTACGGTAAAAGATTCGAACGCAAATGCAAATAATGATGAATGCTGAATTAATCATTAAACTTTACGACGGAAAAATATCTTCAATCTGCTTAGTTTTATCTCTAAATCATTCTTTACCGCCATTTTATGCGAAAATAAACACGCCAAGGCACCGACTCAAAGACTCTCGACGCCCCAAGGAATTCCAGATTTTTACCCATGATATAATAATAAAGCTCAACAAATATCAAATTTTAAGGCAGTGTGTCCACATAGACTTCAGTTTTATTAATAGGCTTTAAAGCAACTAATCAAATGATGATATGGTTTCAGGCGCTCTGTGATTTGATTGGTTCCGATTAAGCTACCTGTGCGTTGATTGGCTTAGACCGGGCTAGACCCTCTGTGCACAAAGGCCTTTTCATTACGCCCGATTTTCATAAGATCGCAAGAGGGCCGGCGACGGTTTGTGACAGTCTGCGTTGGTCTCCTGATTTTAATGAGAATGCTTTCTTGCGATTATCACGACTGCGCAGACTGTGAATCGCAAGGGTCAGGAGATTTAGAAAAATTACGTACGGCATACTGCTAGTGCTGTCATAGAGTTGCTTTGAGCTCAACTTTCCCGACTATGAAAACTTCAATGGGAACCCGGGTCGCCGGCCCACTAGTGTTTAAAAATAGTCACTTGGATGTAATTAACCAATCATAGGAAAGTTATTTGGGGCGTTTTTGGTTCTTGTTGTTCTGTTGTCAGAATATTCTATCGCTTTCCGACAGTTGTCAACTTGTTCCCAAGCAATGGGAAAACCTTTTCTTGGATCGCAACGCCCTTAAACACTTTTTACTGACCATAATCTTACTAGGTTACTGTGATGTTATCAGAAAGTCATGTTAACTTCCTCCCCGAGATTTTTATGAATTGATTAAGAAAAAGTACGTACGGCATTCTGCCAGTGCACTCACGAAGCAAGGGGAAGGGGGTTATGAAAACAAATCTGTAAAATGCTTCGTCAGCAGATGTTAAACATGTGCAAGCAAAGCATTTTCTAACGTCAAACAAGTTTGCAATGGTCAAAACAGCACAGCCAAGTCACTTTATCTGTTGTCCAGAAATAAGGCACCTGCTAATTGCTTCGCTTCGTAAACAGATAAGCAAGCGGCCTTTCAACCTGTGTTTACTAACATTTTCGCCCAAATTTCACAAACATATTTTGAAGGATTGCCGACATCATGGAAGTAACAGGCCGTCTCAACATCTCTGCGACAAAATTTATCTTTATCAATAATCAAACCAAAGAATCAGCCTTCATTGACGCGAGAGTTTATCAAGATGCCGGTATCTTTACATGAAGTACTTGCCTTCAGGAATACAACTTGCAAACTGTTTTTTGAACACGTATCAAATGCGCCTCATTTTTGTGCTTTCTATAGTTTTTACCGAGTTTCCTTCAGTCGAAATCCTACCATTTCCACTTTCAAACACGTACCGCGGAGCATATTACAGATTGAGGGGACTAAAACGTTTTGAGGGGGCTAAACATGCAAAAAACCGAAAGCAGGGCGAGTTTTTGTATGGTATTAAGTATATTTTGGAATTATTATTTGGGGGGGGGCGAGGGGGGGGCGAGGGGGGCTAAAGCCACACAAGATAGCTTGTTCATACCTGTATGTAGAGGAATTGTAAGTCCGGAGAAAATGGGCATTTACTGATCGCACTTGCAAGGTACACTGGTAAACCACAGGGTTATTCGGGTCAAGTCACTTGAAGCTTTAAGATCAATAAGCCTGTTTAAATAAACACGGCCGTACATTGGATACATGGATGTGCCATGCGATATTCCAAAAGAGACATAACAGGTCAAGGCCTTAACTGAAAGTTCTGATAATGAAATTGTTGAAACCTTCGTTTAAATGGGATTTTTACATTTTAAAAATTTCTGTTAGTTGAAGTTGAAATTGAAGGATAGTGCTTCAAGATTATTGCAACGATGCAAATGATAACAGTGATGTGTTGTGGCGATAACGGTGATCGATCATGATTGATCTAGCCTGCGTCATAGACCATCACTATTCTCCTCCTTGGTGGTGATAGTGACTACAACGAGGAGTGGTGATGATAAGTGATGATCAATGATGGTTGATCATGATGACTGGTGGTGAGCGATTAACGATGATGATTCCAATGGTGATGATGTTGATTGGTAAAAATGCTCACTTGTTTAATCCACCCTTCTTTAGATCTTATCACGATCAGATAAATCCTAGCCTAGATGATAATTAAAGTACAACAGGCTTAAAACCCTAAAATTAATCAACAATCAACATTACAGAAGGTATAATCGACATACACGATTTTCAAATTATCAGTTGGACAGCATAATAGTTTCTACGTCATCCATGAACGCAAAGAATCAACAAAGATTGCATGGTCTTGGAAAGAAACCGTTCTTTGTGGTGCTGGTTCGGGCAAGCCAAGCACACCTTGTGACATCTTGGTAGTACCATCCAGGTCAGATAGCCATTGGGCATGGAGGCGTTGCTCTGGATCGGGTATGGAGGCTTACTCATAGAGAGAGATACTTGTGGCTAAGACACTAGATGCCATTTCTGACGTATTTCGTTGTGAAGGCTCTCCGGCATCCATTGCAAGTAAGCTGTCAGCATGACTAAAATGAAAGATGTTTATAAACACTATATATAAACATAATAAATTAAAAATGTAGACACTATTAATGAGTTGGTAGTAGGAGGAAGTTAAAGGATCTGGGGACAATGTTGCGTTGGAAGATTATGAAAAATAACATAGGCTCTGCAATGCCATGGGCTGAGAGGCAACGCGATTGCGAAAGCTTCTGTTAAGTTAGAGCTTTGCAGTTTGCTTCACAAATTCTGGGGACCATACCATCCATTAAAGGCATTTGACACAGGTAAAAGTGGCTTGGTAAAATTTGACACAGGTAAAACCACTCGACCACGAGCGGTTGACCAATCAAATTGCGCACAGAGAAAAACACGTGAACTGTTTCCGCCTTTCTGGAAATCGGTGAAATCCTAGAGCAGCGCACAGTGCTTTCACGTGAGCAGTATCCAATTCCTTTCTTGTACGCGTGCTCTGATCAATTTGGCCTAAATTATTTTTGGATTCGCTGTACACATGCATGTCAAATGCCTATAAGAAAACCAATGGTGCTTCAGCGGCCTTGTATCATTTGCCAGCACCCCTATCAGAGGCATATTTTGCTTTCCCTGAATTATATCTCTATGTAACATTTTAACAAGGACAACTGTGCTAAAAGCGCTGCTAGGTAGACCTGACGAGTTTCTTTTCAAATTTTTATTTGCTACAATGTGACGTTGGTTCTAGGAACTTTACGAATAGTTTGCGTGACAAAGAAAAAATAGCATTCTTTCTAACTCAAATTAATTATGCTAAATCTATATCTAAGCAGACAAAATATTCTCGCTGATAAATTGATGCAGCTGTTTGCCGCCATAATGCAGCATTAATAACATTAAGCTGCTTTCTCATGTAGGCATCTTTTAAAGATTATTTCTGTTTACAAGTCTGCCATCCTCCTAGGCCTACGACTTAGTCAGTGATAATAGCTTATAATACATTATCGCTTCTATATGAAGCAGTCGATATGAAACTGTGGTAACTTCTTGAGAAAAATCAAGCCTGTACACGTATTACTTCTGCATCTAGTAAAATTTGACGTCATCAAACAATACAGCAAGTTAGGTTGATAATCAAATGAAATACAATGCGAGTACAAGAGATGCACTGTGGTTGGCGTATTGAAGAATTTAAGCTAGGAAAGGCAGTAACATTGGAGCATGATGCAGTAACCAGTCAAATTAAACAAGTAGCAAATAAGGAACACCGTAACGCGCCGAGAACAAACAAACACACGCAAATTCACCTAAATTTACCTGCCATTGTGGCCTTTCCTTTATTTACACATATTAAACAAGGTATAGGAGACCCGAGGAAACTTTGAAAATATCGAAAGAACAAGCCATTACAATAGCCGCAACTGTTATAAATGAAAATAAAAACTTTTAAGAGTTACAGTACAGTGAAAGTAATTCTTACAATTACTGTTTTCTTTCCAGGCTTGCATCAACGACTTCTTGTCAAACACGTTTGCCTTAACTAGTGTTTGTAAAAGAACTTCTGTTCGAGGGTGGAGCCTGGAAACACAAGAATACAAAGTCAAGTATATCATGGCAAATGTATCATAGGAAATATAAAATGCACCAAGATACAAAAGCTTTGAATAATAGTGGTTTTGTCTGTATGGGAAGACATTCAAATTTTATAGTTAATTCTTTATGTAAGAATATCATATGGTTGAAATTTATACGATTGCTGTATAGGACGTATAGAAAGACGGTTTTAAGTTGCAAGCCCAAGCTTCAGGCTTTATTTCTTAGAATAAATGTCTCGGAAAAGTCTAAGAAAAACAAGTCCCTGCTTCAATGAGAAAATCAACACTATTGATATATGAGGATTATATGCAGCAAACACAATATAATTGTCGTAGAAAAGTGGTTTATGAGTTAAGAAACTGATTAAAGCCCCAATTGATTTGAATTCGTAAATAGCAAGCAATATATTCTTTCTTGCAAATTTCCGTTTAGGCCGATTCATTGCTAAAAACTTTCTTTGTGCAAATCTACTTTCCATTCCCTTCACCAATTCATTCTGCTTATATGAAAGATAATCTGATGTGACATTCATTCCAAGAAACGTTCAGCTAAATCTCATTGCTTATAGCAAGGAAAACACGATTCATTAATGAAATGTAAATACATAAATTTCTTTCAGTCTGTCATTACTAGGGCATAGAAAAGAGAAAAAACTGCCAATAGCTATAAAAAGCTAATATTTCCTTAGATCGTCTATTTCATGCTGAACAATTAATTCTTTTAAGTCTCAAAGTCTACTTTCTATGTTATTAAAAGAACAGGATTTCCTAAGATAAATCCAGTTAGTACTTCTCTCAATTTGGTATAGCTGGCAAACAAATTATGGCCTAGATGTACCTCGGATTGAATAAAAGCCTCGATTGCATTTATTAGATGGTAATAAAAATAATTGGCTTGAGAGTTTCAATGGTGTTAAATTTAGTATTGAAGGCTAGTTCTATTGTAAATATGATGATTCTCAAACTATGAAACACGCTTGACCTAAAAATTTTAGAAAGCTGTTGAATAATTTATCATAAGTCAGAAAAGATAGACTTTTTGTGAACGATTCGAAAGATAGTAGGTTTGCTGCAATTTTTTATCGTGAAAAGAAGGAAAAGTTTTATTTTCGAGGAAAATCACTGTGAGGTCAACAAAATTTTTCCTCAAAAACGAGGTGTGATGATAAAATTGTGTAAGACAGATAAAATCTTAAAGAATAGGCGAACCTTTTTTGCAAAAGAAAATTTGAATCAACTTCAATAAAGGAGATTTTTAGATAAGAGCATGTCAAGTGTGAAGCAGAAATTTTAATAAAATTGCTTATTCAATTGTAAGAGCACTCAATGTTGTGAAGATTTGGTGAGTTCGAGCAGGATTAAAAAACGATGCGATAAGAAGGTGCAGAGACAGAGCAGAGAATGAACAGTGTCGAAAAGAAACTAAATGCAGATCGTGGGGGTAAGAGCCTAAAATGAACTCAAAAGTGGTAGTACCGTAAATATGTCGAAGTTTTTATTCAAACACCCTGACGATGTTTATATTTTGATAAAGGAATTCGATCATCGGAGATTTGGTATGTTCAATTAGCTGAACGAGCACTACCGCGAGAGAACCCGAGATAAAGCGATCTGCGACATGTAAAAAGTTTGTTCGCATTTCTGAAACCGCCCCCTGAAACTACCCACAGAGACGCTGTAAAACCACAATACTGCAGGGGGGGGGGGGAGAACCAAACCGTCCAGGCGGAAACAATCATATGCAAATATTACAGAGTTATATCACTGATCTATAAAAAAGACTGGATCGAGCTTCCTATTGTCTTGAAACACCAAAGTTTGAAGAAACACCTATTGCCGTCTCTTTGCATGGGCTGTTCTGGGGCCCTCTTCTCGGATGGCAACACTCTGGTCACATTAGAAGCTCGATCCAGTCTTTTTATAGATCAGTGAGTTATATGCGCACGCTTGTCAACAGCAAGAAAAGCAAGCTGCTAATTCGTTTCCCATAAATTTATTGAATCGAAAAACACGATAGTTAAGGCAATAACATAATATAGCTTAAATGCGGTCATGCCTTATTATGACAGACTATGTCAACGATTGGCAAAATTACGACGTCATAAAATCTATTTAATTCAGATAATATATTGTGAAAAAAACAGCATATAACTTTTATAACTGTCAGATTAGTTAAATCTGATTTAGATTGGCTGCGAAATGATTGATAAATACAAAGGATTACTATTGTTTTGGCTGGGAAGGAGCCTGGGCACATCTGGTAATCTCTTAGGCGATCACGGACATATTTGACTGTTTGTTTAAAGGCACTTCTGGTTAAATTTACGATAAACTCAAGATTCTAATAGTCATTTCATTTTATGTGGTTATACATTGGCACAACTAAGAGAAGCGATCGTCCATTAGCAATTAATTTCAGTACCAGGTAAAAATTCTAAATTTTCTGAAGAACGACATGAAATAACTTAATAGTAAGATAACGGGCGGACATAAACAATCCGGAGTGGTGCCTTGTTTTGCTTGATGTCATATGTTAGGAGAGCGTTCCCTGACCCTAAGCGACCTGTGATTCGTTGATGCAGACAAGAAACTCCTCGACGTGTTTGACAAGAGGTTAATCGGATTATCCGAACCGGATTCTTCACCTTTGCCACATAAATGATGAATTTCATTGCAGAAAAAGGAACATGGCTCAAAAAATGACTGCAATCTTTCAAAATTGAAAAAAAGACAATAAAAACGCTTCATTTAGATCTGGTGAATCGATCTGGTAATGTAATATCGGGTGAATCCATTAAAAAAAGTGTTGTATTAAGCCTCGAGAATGAAGAATTGTTGATCTTCAATAAAGCCTTTTGGCCTTAGCCCATCCTGCATTATAATATCAGTAATTGTAAGCCTTCATCCGGACATTAAATAATAACCTGGCTAACTTGATGAACGAATTCACAAAACCGCGAGCAGCTAACTGTGAAAAGTATCAATTACTGGCAAAAGATTACAAAAGGCTGCTTTTCTCGATTTTAAACAAAAAAAGAAAGGCATTAGCTTCAGGGGACGTGTCGCAGACCAACACTTTAGGCTATTTATGTCTAGGGCAGTTTTCAGTGCAACATTTTGAATCTCTTAACATCAAATGATCGAGTTTCTGAATTTGATGACAATATACAATGTCGATTGACATGCAAATGCAAGGAGTGTTCTTGTTTACCATTTCTAAACATTTCAAATTTCTCACGACTATCAAAAGCAATATGTCATTTCACGAGATATTGAGGTAAACAAATTAGGCTTTTGTCAGTTACTCGTGTACATAAAGCGCGGTTCCATTGTTCCATTATAGTCATTTTCATGTAAAATTAAATATCTTTTTTCAATATGTTTATCTTATCTTCTTTATTTTTTGGACATTGCGGGGAACAGGACGTTTGTTTGAGATGGAAAGGAGCAACTGTAATTGAACAAACTGCAAACAGCGCGTGGGGAAATATTGTACACTCGACCATGGCCAGACAGAATTCAAACCCTTTCACACTTATTTTTTATAAGAACCAGTAAATTGAAGTTCAGGCTGATTGTTCTTAATTTCTCTAAAACTTTGAGGCTGGATTCTTCCTAATTTTCTTCAAAACTTTGAGGCTAGATTGTTAGTGATTTCTTTCAAAATTTTGCAGCTGGGATGTTTTTAATTTGCTCGTAATGGGTCAGAGGGTACGCAGTGCAATGGCTAGCTATTGTTTTTGGGGGAAATGTTACATTTCATTATCATCATAAAAATTAACATTTATCTTTTTCTGCTGACCAGTTTCAAAATTCACAAACAATGCACGCCTAGATGGGAAAAATCCTCAATTTTCAGATAACACTTTCTTAAGAGATCCAACGTCTACTTTTTTTCCCTTGCTTATGGCTGACACTCCAGTTCTGAAAAAGTGCCCTGTATCTTGAAGCACTGCTAGCCTCTTTATTTAAGAATTACATGCTGTCTTTCAAAGGAGAGCCTTTTATAGATCACCTCTCCAAATTTAAAACTCTGAAAACTGCTAAGAAACCTCAATTCCTGTTATTTAGCAGCAAATACTTAACTGAACAGAGAAGATAGACCTAATAATGCAAAGAACTGTTTTATAGCTAGAGGCATTGCAAGAACTTTAAAGAACAAAGCGTTTATACGGCTTACCTCGACCAACTCTTCGTCATGACTGATGCCGGTGCCAACAAATAAGGAACAAACTCTTTTAAAGATTGGGAAACCTACAGTGTAAAAAAAATTGTTTACTAAGCAAATCTACTGTTTTAACGCTGGGTGTGAGGATGGCTCAGTGGTAAGCTTTGCGGACTACAGATCCAGTGGCCTGGCTCAGTAGTTCAAGTCACTGACATGACCATATACCAGCTCTCTGCTATTCCAGGATAGGAATCGTGAGATGAAGTCATATCTAGCTAGAGGAAGGACTAGGAGAAGAGCAAAACTTCTCAGCGTCATACATTTACAAGCTTGGTAGTAGCAAAGATAAATATAACGCTTTCTAAAGCAATCTCACAATGCTGAAATCTAAGGGATGTGTGTGTTTGAGGGGGGAGGGGGTAAGGGGTTGTGCTATTATAAAAACAGATATATATATTTATATATATACATATCAGTGTAAGAACTCACCTGTCCGGATAGAAATGCTGTTGCAAACCATTTGAATCGCTCAATGCATGGTGGGAAATCCAGCTCCTGCGCAGGTAGGGTCCACGAATGTGGGCCTAAAGAAAGATAAAGAATGAATATCTGCAATGAGAATGGATAGGAAAGCAAATAACAAAAGCAGAATTTGAATAGTGCATCCTCCAAAACAAAGAAAATACAACACTGATGAAGCGCAGCAGGGTAAAGATAGATTTGGTTGTCAAGAGCCTCAATCAGCTATCAAATAAGAGACATATTTAATTGAACAATGACCGGTGGAATGATGATGAAGATGGGAAGATAATACAACAATATAATCTGCTAACATATGGGGTCAACGAAATGTGAATAGAGTCAACAGGGACATCTTAAATGTTTGTTATTCACAAGAGATCAGCAGAAGCTTGGATGAAAAAGAACATCATAAATCAGTGATTGTTTGTGTGTTTCATTTCTTTAGCGCAAAACGCTAGCACAGCACAGTCATATAACTATGTGATTCTAGAAAGGTCTTAAACCTAAGCCACATTTTTCTTTGGCAACAGGGATGAACAGTTTACAGAAAGACCTTATTTAGTGACACTAGAATCATTTTAAAGAGAAATGTAAACATTTGGGAAACCTTTTGCAAAAATTACCTTTTGAAAATTAGTGCATCTTTAAAAATTGGGGGGGGGGGGGCTCGAGACCCTTATCTCCCCCAAATCTCAGCACTTGGGCGAGCCGTTGGCAAGCGTATCATAAAACATGATAAAACAGGGGAATCTTCAGGGGTCAATGAAAACGTTAAATGACTCCAGAAACTTCTGAATGTGAGAAAATACAATGAACAAAGATGAATTTACAAGAAAATTGACTTCACAAAGCTTGGGTAGTTAGTTGACGACTGTAAGGCGAAAAATAAGTTCACAATGTCAACATTGTAATTGATGAATGTACTTTTTCTGTCTACATGATTACTTTCTACGCATTATTCTTCTTTAAGATTTCCTTTGCAACGAAAAACAGAAAGTGTTTGTTTTTAGTGATGCACAGCATCTGTGAGATTTTCCCCAAGAACAACATACATTCTCTGTAGATATTAAATGCGACCTCAGCAACAAACGTTTGTGTATTGGTAGAAAACACTATATTTGGCTGGTGTGTGGCATTCAGTTGGTAAATTATGATTCTGTTTAACTTTAAACACAGCTCAAGTAATAAATATTTAACTCAAGGGCCCTGAAGATTTCTTAGCTGAATTGCATATTGGCATTTGATCGTTTTTAGCTGCTTTTTAGATGCTCAGTGTTAAAGCCTAAACCACAAAGCAAATCTCCCAAAAACACGACATCATAAAGCGCTTTTCTACCGTCAGGTGACTTAAAGAATTATCCTGTAAACAATTAGAGATAAAATTAGAATAATAACACATCGGACATCGCCTTGCAGTAGTCGTCTAGCCCATGCTTCGTGAAGTCAACTTTTCAATTCATCTTTGATATTTTTTTATTTTATTGTGAAATTTTCGTTTGAAAATTTGCAGTCTATTCTGGAACTCAGAATATTCTAAACTCGTTGAATTCTCTACTTGAGTTGAATTTCAAAAACATTTCTTACTTTAGCAACAAAACATGGCGAGAGATGATGCTGTTAACAGAAGAATGATTGCAAACTTATTGAACATGGTAAGCGTTTTGTCTATGGAAAATGTTCTTCACCTTTCCAAAGCGGATGAGAGAGAAAAATATACTTGAGACTATCTGCCGGTACCTTATTAGGACATTTTTTACGACGAAAGAACATTTCTCATTATGCTATACGATTCGGGAGATAACAAGGCCCTAAACCAGATGACATCCAGAAAATATTTAATGTTTTCTTGTTTTCATTTATCCTTCAGAACAACAAAAGTGAATTCAGCACAACAGCAGCAGCCATGTTGATCGCCATGGAAACATAATAACTGTCACAGAGGTTCCAGCAGCTCAAATTGTTGGTATCATAGCAGCCCTTGACGTTTAAGTAGGAATCTAATTTTGCTCAAGACATCTGATTAACTGTGAAAACATTTCTTTTCTTCCTAAGCATATTTTTAGATAAAGACTGGCGAATAAACTACATTGCACTGATCTCATTCCGGCCAACCTGATTTACTACAGTGACACAAGTTTTCACTCAGCACAATAACCCTCGGTTGTTTATCAACTATTATCTGCGGATCAGGAGAGTAGATGTCTTGTTATGAAAGAAAAGCGTCCTTGCGCTTGGATATCTCGGCTAAATCGGAGGTTTTGTCGTATAATCAGGCCATGGTTCTAACACTTATAATGCACGTGAACGAAAAAGCAACGAATTTAGGGAGCAAGCATCCTCTCTTCTCCCGGGGGCAAAAGCCTATGGGTCTTTTTACCCCCCCCCCCCCCTCAAACGATACAGGATCTTTAAGGAAGAAATCGATAAGTTGAATACCGTAGGTACTTGTCATGTGGCATTTCATCCTGCCTGACTTGATATCATATGACGGTTTGAGCGACTCTAAAGGTTTTGAGAAAGTGCACAGGTACGGAGCGAATACAGGAAGCCAGTTCTCCTCGATAGCCGTTACTCCTTTCATGTACAGTTTTGATGTCTCGATAATTTCCTGGTAGACCAAATAATCTGGGAGTTTATCAAACATAGCAGATGCTGGGTGGATAAAAACAGGATCTGCTGTGGAACAGCTCTGTAAAAAAGAAAAACATTATAGGGTGGGTTTTCGATTACAGTAATCAATTCGATGTTTCTCAAGAATAAACACATGTAGTTACGTCACTATATTAATTAAGCACCGTCTTTAAAGGGCGCGTCTTGAACAATAATCAAGTAAACAGATGAAAATGATGCTGTCTACATGTCATCGCTCCCAGGCTTAATCTGAAATATAATGGCAACAGATGTGGATACCCACGGAAAAATCAATTATAGGACTAAAAGATGAGTACTTCATGAAAATTTAACACAGTGGATGGCAAATGTTCAAATCATGCACAATTAATCAAAAACCTTTCATATGAATGAAGTTTTTTGTATCTGGTCTCATATAGTCCCTATGTCATAGTAGTGGCCTCATAGTAGTCTTGATAGTAAGTAGCAAACATAGTTCGAGTCCAAGAGTCCTGTTTACGCAACCTTCTTAATAACACCTAGCTCTTGGCTCTAGAACATCCAGTAGCTACGATTCTTCTGTTCGAAAAAAGACTGGTGGTGGTCGTGAGAATAGAATTCAAGTCCCGCCAGCATTTGGTGGTCGAATTCCGTATAATCGTTATCTCTGTCAGAAGTCCATTGCTCATCGGTGCTGTCTTACGTGGAAAAGGGAAAGTTGGAAAAAATAAGCTTTTTGCTCAGAGACAACGGAACGAGGGTTGCTTTATTTTTTCAGTTTGCTTAGAGTAAAAAGCAAGTGGTTGTAGGGAAGTGCCACAGCCTCAGTTTTTATCAGCTAGTGGGTAAAGTCTTCGCTGGGTCAGCAAAATCGTCTGTAAAACTACCTGACGGCAAGGATTCTGCCGTCATAAAGAAATAGAAATGAATCCCCTTGCTCAGCAAATTTTGCTTTTTCATTAAGCTCCACCCTCTGAGTCAGGAAGGTCAAGCTACATCACTGGCTGTTTCTGTGTTACCGTGCTGTTTGGAAACCAAATACAGATTAGTAAGATAAAATTTTCATTAAACTCGGAAAACATGTCGATGAAACAATAAAGAACAAACTGAGAAGATTGAAGTGATAAAATGCACCATGACTCACTCTTTGACATCAACAAACCCATGTTATCTCATCTTGAAAATAATAAAATTTGGCTGACCAGAGAATCTTAATGTCATCAAAATAAACATATCGATGTTTAGTAGTTGGCTAGACAGTTCTACTTGAATTGTTCCGGGATGTGTTCGAAAAGGCCTAGTTCGCATTCGCGTGTCTCGCTCTTTAGCCTCGTGCTCTGCTACCCCTTACACAGATAATGCAATCACAAATTAAAGGGAATACATGTAATCATAACATGATAATTTATGTTAAATTATTCAAATATTATACTTCCGTGCTTACTTTCACGAAAAGTCATAAATTGCGATGACATAAACGGGAAAGGCACAAATAGGGACTAGCGAAAAACTTCACATTTTTTTCTTCTTATGACTTGGACAATCAGTATAATAGTGTCAAACTTTCCCACATATTTTTCTCTACTAAATCTATGCGTTGCCAGTACAAATTGTTCCAGAGAAGCATTTCAAATGAGGTAGCCAATATAATGTCTTCCGGCATCTTGCTATCACTCTGTCTTCCGGACTCATGCTTCGTCAATCAAGCTGTATATTCAATTACCAGAAAATCTTATTTGTGAATTAGTTAGAAAAGTTACTGTCAGAATAGGCTCTTTACTCCCACAAGAATGAAAAGGTCACCGACGATGAGGGTCGCGCCCAGAATGACTATACGCTGAAACACCTATATCCTGGTTGGTAGATGACGCAATGTACTTGGTACGGAACGCGTTGTAGTTAGATTAGTTTACTCTTAAGAGAAATTTTCGAAAAATGTTGTTGCTATTATATCCTAACTGTGATAAATGCAGTTAGCTTCAACCCTATAATTTACGTATAAGCGCAAGGATCTTGTAAATAGACAAACCTGATATGCATTCTTCTGGCTTATATCCTTAATCTCTGATGATGGAATTTTCCTGTGAAAATACAAATGTGTTAAACCCTTTGATAACATAAGGTTAAAACAGACTAAACATCCGTTCATATGGGATCATTATTGAATGGAAATTCTGGGACCGGTTATTTAAAAATGAAGGGGAGAGTTCTGCAATGTTCAACTTGCGTTGTTGATCATATCACTTTGAACACACTTTGAAGTAGAGTCATTGTGTTGTTTAAAGACTGGCACTGCATCCATGAGGTTTCTGGGACCGATTTTTTTCTGGGACCAACATTTTTCTGGAATCGATTTTTTTCTGGGAGGTGGAAGTATTCCTTTGCCTCCAGGAAGTTTCGTAGTAAAAACAGCATCGTGGTGAATCACAACCGGGAAAACAACTTTAAATTTATTGCAATTTTCAAAATCAGAAAATGCACTTACTTTGCGACACGATCGCCCAAGCATGACAAAAGTATCTGACGGATGACCTTTGACTGCAAAAAAGATTTGACCTTTGACCTCAGAAAAGCAAATATGACCGATGGAGTAAAATTGAATAAAACTTGAATCCGCTGCCAATACGCTACGTAAGCGGAAGCGATCTCTGATTGGCTGAAAGCCGGCGTCCCTAGCTACGTGGTGGTTACGGGATTTGGCCTAAGTGCTCATAAACAAACAGCAATTAATTATTTCGATTTCAAGTAGATTTGCGTTGCGTTTTACATTATTATAGAGATGCCAAAGTACTGCTGTGTGTTTGGTTGCAACTCAGACTCAGAAATTAATCCCGACTTGTCGTTTCACGAATTTCCAAGTGACAAGAAGCTTTCGAAAGCTTGGGAGATCAGAATTCGTCGTGCCGGGTTCGTTCCGAAAAAGTCGTCATTCGTGTGTGGCAAACATTTCGAAAGAACTGATTATTCTCAGCCAAGGTCTGATACACCAGCCCAATTCCGAAGGCTTAGATTAAAGAGAACTGCGATCCCAAGCTTGAATTTAAGGGGAAATGAGGGTGATGAACGAGAACCAAAGCGCCAATCTAGAGCTGCTCAGAAAGCGAGAGGTGAACATGAAGCCACCGTGGTTACAGGAGATATGGCCGGTGAGGGAGAAACATCCACAGACTTGGCTGAATATAGTAGCATGAGCAGCAGTGTTGATGTAACGATGCAATCATCCACTGAAGAATCCGTTTGCAATCTGGATCAGAACCTTGCCGGAGTAAAGGGTGATTTAAAAGAAGCCATGGCAGAAATTAAGGAACTCCAGGGCAAAGTTTTTTGTTATAAAAATTTGAATAATAAAGATATACAGAATTACACAACATTAACTAAGGTTGCTTTTGAAGAATTGAGTCAACTTTTGGCTCATTTCAAACCTTTGAACTATTGGTATGGATTTGAAGTCAAATCTTTAAGTCACTCTGATCAACTTCTGGTTTGCCTGATGAAGCTCAAGCTTGATGTCCCACTCTTTGATTTGGCTAAAAGATTTGGAGTTAGCAGAACAACCATAACCAATATATTCTATACATATATTCATTTACTACACGAGATTATCTTTGTAAAATTGATGCAAAATGTTCCATCCCTTGCCAAGAATCAGTCAAGTATGCCTGATTCTTTTGGTGACTTTTCAAACTGCCGCATCATTTTAGACTGTACAGAGTTCCGTTTGTCAGCCCCAAGGAAGGACCTGGAAGCAGCAAATCTTGTATACAGTAACTACAAGCATAACTTGACAGCAAAATATCTCATTGGTGTTGCTCCTAACGGGGCAATAACCTTTGTGAGTGAGGGATATCCCGGAAGCACCAGTGATAAAGTTGTCACCCAAGAATCTAATATTTTAAGCCATTTAAAGGTAAGGGGAAGAAGTCTCTACTTGTAACACCTAAACATGCATATAATATCAAATTTAAATTTTTTAACCAAATTGCAGTTTCTGCACAAAATCAACTGAAGTCCAGTTAGAATAGTTTCCTGTATTTGAATTTAAGTAAATGATGCACAACAAAATATATTTTTCCAAATGTATTTAGCGAATAATGCCAAATTGTTAATCCCCAAATGTAATATTTTGTTTCTAATCACTCAAAAATAAATAAAGTTGTAATGTTCTGAAAGCAGTCTTGAAATTTACTTTTGAGCTTTTTGTGTTTCTTAAATTTTGCAGGCTGGAGATCTTATACTGGCAGACAAGGGTTTTCTTCTCCATGATATACTGCCACAAGGAGTATCTCTCAATTTGCCTGCTTTTTTAAGTGGCAAAGAAAGATTCACCAAGGCTGAAGCCATACTTTCAAGAAAAATTTCAAGATCAAGAATCCATGTGGAGAGGGCAATTGAGCGTCTTCGAAATTTTAAAATATTACAGGCTTTGGAGACCAATCAAAGACAACTTGCTAATAAAATTGTTCAAGTTTGTGCAGCCCTTGTTAATCTGCAGTCACCAGTTATAAGTGGAATATTTAAGTAGTGAGACACTAATAGCATATTGCCTGTTGCCAAATATGTAATTTTTTATATACTGCATAAGATCAAGGTTTGCCCTCCCCCCCCCCATTCATTGATACATGAACTGTATGTCAGACACCCTCCTCTTTTAATAAGACACTTATCTGGTCCAAAATACATCTTTTGACATTCAGTGGCATAGACTATGAAAACAGTGAAAAGTGATTTTTTGCATTCACATAGTAAATCATAGTGTAGCTAGTGATTAATAACAATAAACAACAGACAACAAACTGTTAATTCAGAACATATCAATTTAAAAAATTTCATTTTTTTTGTGCAAATAAAATATGAACCTGTTATTAATTTATTGATACATAGGTTGGTATTCAATAGAGTGGATGGGTTGATAGATAAAATTTGCCCAAAGTGAATAAAAGCTACTCCTCCCTATAACCTCTTGGTACACCTCTGTTGAATATGACATATCAAAATGAAACTGTTGAAGATATAAAATTTAATCAAATTTAGTGTATTTAGTGTAATACATCAACAAAACCCAACACAACAACTTCTTTCTTTTTGAACACCTTGAACCCCCTTGTTTAAAAAAAATTAGATCATTTATATTATTTAAAATGTTTCAATAATGTGAGTCAAGGATTTCCTCTTTCTGTGAATATCGCTGCTTTTTATCCTTAAAACATAGGAAAAGATTATTCAGTTAAATAAAATGATGGTAATAATGTGTTAAGATAAAAGTCACTTAGCAAAGGTATATTGTTTTTCTCCCAATTCTCATCTTTTGGGACAAAAACAACATGCATGTCTTTAGCTGTCCAAACAACAAAATGTGCCCATTTGGTACCAAGGACAGCCATTTCTGCTTGGACCTGATGCCAGTAATTATGTGAATTGTTGAGCATCAGGTCATGGGTTAAATAAAATTGTCTGAAATGGGATGGAGAAGTCATTTCCTTCTCGATCATCTCCTTGATTGAAGAGTCCTTGTATTTCCAAGGGCATTTAATTTCCAGGGCTCCTGGACCATCCATTTCTTTTGAAGAAATAATTCCATCTGGGGAACAACCAAGGTATCCACATTGGAAAAGATGCAGCCCAGTTGAAGTGACTCTATTCCCTGTTTTCTCTTCATACTGTTTGCATGCCACTTCTTCGTGCATTCCTCCCCACATTATGCTGTCCTTGTTCATCAAGTTGTACTCCCCTTTTAGAGTTTTGAAAAGCGATGGCGGGTACTGCTTATTAAATTCCATATTTCGCTTAACTGCTCCTAACACCAAGCCAAAGTTGCTACCAGTTAAGCGCAGTCTCCTATACTGGCCCCACAAATGACTCTTACTTTGTAGCTTTGTTGCTTCAGCAACCCATTGCTGCTGCTCTCTTGTCACTGCTACTTCTTTTACAAATAGCTCCTTATTGCTGGCAAAGAGAGGCAGCAGATCTTCTATCAGAGGTGGTCCTTTTGAATCCTTACTGGTGTCGGGTTCAGGCGAGAGAATCCATCGAAACGGACAGTCAACGTTCATGGTAACTAGTCTATCGTGGAAATTTTCTCGGTCAGCTTCCGTAAAGCTTCTGGAGGCAGCCTTGTAATGGGGCTTCGTCGGTGGGAAAAGGTCCGAAATGGTCTTCGTCTCTGATTCCCTCTTTGCTTTGCTTTTAGGCCTGTGCATCCATGAATTAGGCAAATCTGTTTTGGACATGCCCTTTTTGTTGACATAAATGGCTGTAGCAGCCATATGACTACATAACCACTGTCCTCTAGGACATTCACATTCTGCTGAGGTTATAAGCCCCTCTCCATTTACGTTTAGGCCTACTTTGTACGATCGATCTTTCATCGACGCGCGAACGACACCCTTTATAGCGAATCCATCAATTGTCACTTGTAGGACGAAACCTGAATGATATTTTGTTTCACCTTTACTCACAACATTTTGATCATCACGAAAGAAATTTACCAATCCCGACAGACTAATAACTTGGTTCGCCATAACTACAAATGCTGCTACTTGGTCGAGCAAGCGTATCCCGTAACCACCACGTAGCTAGGGACGCCGGCTATCAGCCAATCAGAGATCGCTTCCGCTTACGTAGCGTATTAAAGAAATTGCCACAAATTGGATTAAAATCGCAAGAAATACTATACATTCTTATATCATACAAGTTTTTGAGATCCAACAATACCTGAATCTCAGAAGGTGGTTTCATTCTTGGATCCACAAAAACGTCAACATTTGGATTGATTGCGGTCACTGTGAAAAATGGAGAATCGGTAAAATATTTGCTAAGATCTATTTCTAAATGACAAAGACAACAATAACTAAAGTCAAGCTTCAAAAATTCACAATCAATAAAACAAAACCTTCAAAAGGGGTCCTCATGAAAATTTTAATAAGAAATTTTTAGAACAAAATATTATATCAAATATAAATATGGTAAGTCTTAATCAAGAAACCAACCAGCTTTGGACAAATGAGCCCTCAGTTTCCGTATTTCCGCCATAGCTTTGTATCTCAGTCCATTCTCCTGGCAAAATTTTTCACTACAGCCAGCGAATTCGCAGGCACCAACCGCTCGTAACAATACCATCATGTCTCCCAGTAATGATTTCTCTCCCTGGGAAAACATCATTCAAAGTTTAAGGGCTGCCACAGGTTGCAGCATTTCATCACGTAGATATAGACAGAGTCAAGATGATCAGCTCTGTCAAATATCGAAAAAAAATGTGACGAACTTAGATATCAATGAATTATGCTGTTTAATTGTGGACGGAAGCCTCCCCATTCGAAGAAACCATCAAACATACCGAGAACTCGGAATGTTTTGAATAGCAGACGCTATTAGGGGAACTGTTGATCGCTTGCCAGGCCTCCTTGTTCAGTAATCAGCCTCTTTATTCGATTTTTCTTTTATTGTAACATTTTTGTCAAATTTGTATATGGCAAGTAAGTGACCTAGAGGTTGTTTTTGTTAAACGTAATATTTAGTAATTGATAGAAAAATAACTGTCCTCGAAAGACAGTCGACTTAAGAATGTTTGATGAAAATCAAACAATCTTGTTTAAAACACCAAAACATGGCCTTATTTTTATTCTTTTAATGAAGAAAGGGAAGTTTGGTTTATTGGATGGGGAGGCTGGAGAAAGTATGTGCGCATTTCTTGACTCTGGATACAAAAAGATGGAGAAAATTAAGCATAACTGTTGCATAATCTTCATAAAACAAACTCAAGTCTCCTAGAAATTTCAACTTTTTATCCAAAACCATTGATATGTTCTGTAGGGTTTTAAATCGTCCTTTGATAGTGGCACACCTCTAAATGTTTTATGTGTAGCATTGAACTTATGGGGAAGGAAGGCAATTTTTATTATAGGATAAAGGACTGGAATTTTCCTCACGGATAAGCCTACTACCACGCTACATAGAGTACCGGAGTGCGACATCATCAAAACTCTAAAAACTATCCAAAGGCCAGGATTAATAAAAAAGATTCAAAAATAAATTGAATGAACCAAATTGATTGAATGACTGGTGGAACCAAAAAAACTATTTGCTACATACCGTTCCCGCCCATTTCCTTCTTGCTTGAGTTAGCAGTGACCTTTTCTTTTTCACTGCATCTTCCTAAAGAGTATCTGACATATAAGTACCAAATTTACGCCACAGTGCCACAAAACCATAAAATACATTTCTCGAAATTCAATTCAATTGGCGAAATGCGCTTGTAGCTGAAGAAAATACTAACAAATCTATAACCTACAGAGAAAACCTTTTTAGTTTAGCTAATAAGTAAAAGAAGAGGACTGCAAGTTTAGGCAGGTAAAGCCTTTTTAATGTATTGCCAGTAACAGGCTTTCAAGATCAAAAAAGTAAATATTATCGCAGCTATTAAACACTATAAGAGGTGCTAGCATACTTACGTCATTTGCAATGAGATTTTCATCAATTTTGACATCATCTGTGAATATTTCCTGATATAAAAGACAAAAAAACCACAAAAATGACTACATGATTTCAAAAGTTTTGACAGAAAGACAGTTGTAAATGGATTTCACTGAAGATCTTTCAGAACTGTCAAAGAAGGGAAAGCTGTCAGATGTCGATTTGCAAGTTATGTCACAGTAGAAAAGAGGAAAACCCGTTGAAATTCAGCGACAGATAATTATGGCAGGGAATGCATTATGTTAGTTTTGCTGCTTTATCGATTATCCGGAGTTTTTTGGACATTGTTATTCAAATTAAACGAAAAACTAGACGACATAAAACGTTTGTTTTTGTTTTTACAGTCGTTCTTACTCCTGGAGACACAACTTGAGTTTGCTGCAGACAATATGCACTGGAAACTCCTTTCTTACATTTGGTGTACATTAGTGATATTTTACGACTTAGAAATCACTAGGGGCGTCGGAGCTAGGGGGCACGTACCTCCGACTTTTGGAAGAAACCCCCTTACTAAGACTCTCTAGAACTTTTTGAAACATGCCCATTTTTGTTAGACATAGTGCCCTCTTCAAATTTGAAATGCGTCTGACGTCCCTGAATATCACTACAACGGAATCTTCACACTATTGAATTGTGTACTTGAATTCACAGTATTTCTCTGAACCAGTACAAAAATCATGTGGAAACAGCACAGTGTGTTATAATAAGATACTTATGAGTATTATAGAGCCGGGATAATGCAAAAAGAGGACCGAGATACGGTATTATTGGTAAGAGAAAACTTGTATTGGTTTCAAGAAGCAAGGTGTACACCTACCTTAACTGTCAGTGCCGCTACGATAATAATTATATACTGCAAGGAGTTCTCCTGGTGTGCAAGCAATATCATTTTTGCATATCTAGGGGCAATTGGAAGTTGTGCCATTGTTTTACCAAGAGCAGTTACTGTGGTATTATAGTCCCCTGAAAAAAAGGTCAAGTCTTACATGTGTACATAAATTCAAAAGGATCCAAACTGATTCAGGGTCACAAAACTAAGCTGCATAAAGTTGAGTGTTGAAAGATGAATAAAATTTAATGTAAAGTTAAATGTATCTATTACTTCAAGGCCTTTACAAAAAGCAGCAATTGATAATAAAATTTGTGCTTGAAATTTAGTGTATTTTGGGTTGTAATTAACTACTTAATATTTCAGTTTTCGATTGTAGAAAAAGTAACCTATTTCTTTTGCTAGTTAATCAATTTTTTAGTTATTTAAATGAAGGGCCCTTTGCAAATCATAGCCTGCTAAAGAGCTACCTTCCTTGAGAAATATTTCAGATCATAATAATAATAATAATCATTACTGCACACTGAACACCGTAATAAACATGCAGTATACTTTATTACTGGACAGACTGCATTTAGAGTTGAATTGTACGTTGAAAACAAGATATAAACTACCATAAAACGTGTTTTATTGCACATCACTGTTTTCCTAAACAAATACTTGATTGACCTTATTGTAGGAAAAAATCAATGCAGGAAAAAATCAATATGGGATTAGTTTATTTTTCTTGCAGACAAGTTCCAAAGAGCGATCACCTCAAGGTGTTTACTAACTTCTGTGGACGTGAATAAAACATTTATCATTATTACAATTGACCTGCCTCTTTTCACTTTCTTTTCTTCTAAGGCACCTAGATCAAGCAGATGTTTTTCAGCTGCCTAAAACAGCGATAAAAACAGCGCGGTTAGAATGATTCCGAGAATAGCAAATCTGGAATGTCAGAAGAATTTGACAACAAGTCACACTGACATACAATCCTTGCTAAAAATAGCTGGAGCACAACAATATTCAGGTTCTAGTGTGGACAGCCTAGGAGTAAAGTTACATCTCCAAGTCATTATGGTCTCCCCCTCCCTCCGCACAACGTTTATTCCTTTATTCGAACCGTTTATGCGTGCAATCCTAGTTAGATTGTCACCAATTATAATGGAGTTTTGATATATTTATCAAAATTCTAAAGAGTGGTGAGGGGGCATTTTGTTTAGATTTCTGTATGCTTGTGTATTCGACAAGGATTGTAGTCTTAAATGCATTAACAGACGATAAACCGAGCGTGAATCGAAACTAAGGTCACCAGTTCAAGGAGAACAAAAAAACCCTTAGAAGTGTTCCCTGACGTATAAAACTAATAATAAGAGCTCATCTTTCTACATTCAAACTTCTTCTGAGGGCCTATTTACATGGAGGCGGGCAGTTTAAAAACAAGCGTAATTATAAGGAACCACTTTCATAAAAATTTGTTTCATAAGAAATTGAGGCTCAAAAAAAAATTCAAGGAAAAAACTAGACTCGAACTTCATTGGCAGCGTGAATTCTGATCTATAGCATTTTTTAAGCAAACAAGAAAAGACAGCAAAATTCATGCAAATAGTTAAAGAACATTCATTATGATCTAATTGTGTCAGTACGTTTTGCTTTCTACTTTGTTTTCGTCATCAAAAAATACAGTAGCAAAGATCTGAACCCACTTTTTGGGAATAAAAAATCACAGATTTACAAAAATATCGAGGCACAGTTGACGAGCCTAAAATATAGAAAATGTCTATTTCTACAATAGTTTTATTTTTTTGGTAACTGGCTCTCTACCATGGGGTAGAGTAGGTAAACAGTAGTTCCTTTTAGTATAACAAAATTACCGTATATCCGCTTATCTACCCACTAATCACTACAGTCATTTAAAAAAGTTTGATCCTAACCTTGACATAAAGTCGTTGGCAGTGACATTCTGCTCATACTTTAAACTTTTCGATTCAAGCTTGGTTTTAATATAATTATGGTCAGCACATTACGTACCATTAAAATACACCACACAATCATATTCTCAAACTTTTCAATTGAACTGCATCAAATGCATAAAACTTGCTATAACAGTGATAACAGTAATCCGTTCGCAAATTCCCAATCTTTAATTAGCGATAGTTCATCCAATTTTTGACACATTAAACCAAGTTTGCATCATTAGCAGTATTTCATGGCGTTCTTTTAGGCTATGTGGTCAAAAATAAAAAAAATTTAAAAATAGAATTTAATGACGTCATACGTTAGAACTTTATTCATATGCAGCCAAAAGATACACACCTTCCACGTTTCTGATTCAGGAGCAGTCGGAAAAGGAAAGTTGTGAACTTTTTCTATACCCATATTCTGTAATGAAAATAAAAGTTAGACAGGTTTTTGTACGGAAAAAATTGAAAGTACTGGCTTTCGTGAAAAAATAGTAATTAAAATTCCCATCAATGAGTTATAGATGAAGTAGCAATCGGGTGAACATCAAGAATAATGCTTCAGTAGCTTCAATGGCAAAGTAAGTTTCAAAGACTCTAAAAATGAATCAAAGATTTAGAAGTGCTTTGAACCGAAATGAATTTTATTAAAATCAGAAAACCTAACCATACTCGAAAACTCAGTTATATCACATTTACGAGCAGATTGCTATACAAATTCCATGAAACCAAGCGGGTTTGTGATCACTTAGAGCCTCTAAATTTTTGTCAGCCAAGCATTACGTCATATTGACGACAAAGTTGTCAAGCACGTAGCTAATATTGAATTGACTTGTTCTTTAAGTCTAAATACACTAATACACTCGTTTAAAAAGCCAACACAGAAAACAAAAGAAATCCTATACAACCAAAAGAAAAAGAGATTTATAGCTTTATGAAACTACTTTTGGCTACTAATTTAAAAGAGAAAAATATCCTTTCAATACAAATATATGGTATCCTTTTTATAAGACAAAACACAAATAACCTTTAAATAACCAACAAATTATCTGATGACTGAAATCCGGTTCAAGTTTTGCTGTTATAACAAAAACCAAAGAACTTTAAGTAGATAGGGGTACCTCTTTTACAATAAGGGGGGTCGGGCTTCTCAAATCCATGTCCTTGCCTTTTCCTTTATTCCTGGCATGGTATACTGATTATAATATTCGTAAAAATGTACAATAAATAAAGCTACATTTTATATTACATTATGTTGCACAAAATATGCTGTTTATGACATCGTTTTTAAGATACAGAATAAGGGGGTACTTTTTATTACACCCTGGAGACGTTTTTTCAAAGGGAAGTAATGTTCAGTTTTACACCTGTAGGGTATGGTCAATATAATATATCATATATTATGTGCTATAAATAAAATGCCACATATAATACTGTGTGTTGCAAATCACCTTCATGAGTAGCAGCAGCTCGTCTGCAGGTCTCCTGCAAATTTCTGCTTGCGAATAGTCATCGAATTCATGTTGAAATACTGCTGAAGAATACAGCCTAAAATGGAAAATAAAGTAAAAAAGCATTTTGATTTCAGCAAGGGGGATACCAGAAAATGCATGTAATATCCATTAACAGGAATGGAGCTTACGACACCTGACCTGACTGAAAATTGTGGCATTGCTTTTGAAAAGTGAATTGGATCCAGAAATGGTAGTATTTGGAAGAATAAATGAAATTACAAAAAAGAAATAAGTTATTTTGCGTTCCAAAGCTGGGAGTACCTGTAACAGTGACCAGGCTCTACGCGGCCAGCCCGTCCTGCTCTTTGATTGGCTGATGCTTTTGAAGCCCATGTGATTCTGAAAGAACAGTTCGTACTCAATGTTTAATCTTAGATTCTGGTACTTGCTTAAAAATAAGTAGATGTTATGTCTCGATATAAAAAATGACAACAATATTTAAAATTTGTATACATTCCAAAAGGGCTAAATAATTTATTGGGATTAAAAGATTGTTATTGAATAGAATGTCAATGTTATGATAATTCAGTTCAAGTACCAGTTAAGCAATGACAATCCAGATAGAAAACTTAGAAACAAGACGCTTTTTCGACGTTCCTAAGGACGAAATTCCAATGCAAGGGAGGTGAATATTTATATGAGTATTATAAAACAGATGATAACAAGGAGGAATGAATTATTTACAAATACGACACACTTAGGCCATAGACTGTACCAGCATTCAAATTCCTTAGTCTTTATGTTACTTGTAATGGAATGAACTGATGTCAAGCTATCTATCGCCAAATGAAAAATAGGCAGATGGAGTGAAGCATTCATTGTAGTCCCCTAAAACGCTTTATGAATCCTAGAAATTTTCTTAATCTAGCTATGACTATTTCCTTTTCATATTTTAATCTCTGCATTTAAGTCTTAGAAAATCAAACAAGATTGTACTTCAGCCAAAGTTATTCTAGAAGGAGGCCCCCAAGCAGTTTTATTTTGTTTTTTTTGCAAATTGTTTTATTTTCAATGCCAACCACATTCACTCTTATTTTCTTCCATAATTTAGTCCAAAGAGAAAAAGAATAATATTTAGCTTTTTCATTGTGGCTGGCTATGGGCAGATCCATGGGATATCTTGAAAGAAAAAATGATAAAAGACTAAATTCAAGGTAAATGTTACGATGAAATGACGTTTGATGGGTTAACTTCTCAAAATTTATTTTGCACTAAATGTTTACACGATACTAAAGCTTGACAAAAACCAGAATCAAAGATTTGAAACACAGGATGTTCAAGCACTCGTATACGTTACGTTGTATGTACCCGTTCTTTGAAAATTGGGTCTTAACTTTGGACAAAGTGTAACTAACCTGAACGATGAGACACCCGTCAATTTGTCATATAATCTTGTTTTCACCTTAAAAATAAGAGTTGCACAGGGTGTAAGCATATGAATGGCATTCATATCAAGTGTGATACAAAAATTCTGATTTGTTGCAAAGCTAGTGGGAAAATTTGGCGATTAATGTGAATGAGGATTTGATCTGACGAAAAATGAAGATTTGTCTCCAGTACTCATAGCATTATTTTATAGACGCTAAGTAACTGCAACTGTAATAGAGAAAGGGGTATAGGACAGAGATTTGAAAATCATACTAGATAAAGATCGAAACAAAAAGACCAGACTTTTTCATTGATGTGAGATCAAGGCTAGATGAGCAATAAAGAATAACAAGGGTCACAAATAATAAAGTTTGTAAGGATTGCAGAAACATTAAGACTGCTTGTTGCATGATAAGACAATCTAGGCAAAAACTCAATTCTCTAACCTTTCCACAATCAACAACATATTTAATTCCAGGAATTGTTAAGGAAGTTTCCGCAACATTTGTTGAGATAACGCAAAGTCTAGAGCCTTCTGGACATGGTTCGAAAACCTAGAGTGACAATGATAGCTCAGAAATAATTGTTTCTGAAGCAGGCAAAAGGAAAGATTGGCTACAATTAACGAGACAATTTGTAAAAAGACTTAATTCTCATTAGAACCAAGGGAAAAACTGTTCTTTCGAAATAGCCATAAATTCATTCCAATCCGAAAAATCTAAATTTTGTTGTTATAAAAAAGGAATTAAAAAAGACATTATTTTAAGTTTTATTGATTAGTATACAAATATATTGGTCAAACAAAAGGAAGGAAGTTCAATTTTTTTATTCAGATAAAACAATAAGTATTTAGATAAAATATCTTTAAATATTTCTTTGTTGGATCTTCAAAAATATCTTTTTTTGTAGAACGCAATGGCGAAGGTTTCAATGGTGAGAGTTCTCTCACACAGATAGTGGAAGGAGTTTGGGTTGATCTGCGCAGAACCGCTAGATATTACATTTACTCTTGAGCAATTCACAATTTGCATCTCTAGCATGATTAGGCAGCAGCATTGATTACAAAGTAGTGCAATATACAATAGCCCCGTCCATTTCCAGGCAAACAACAAAAACCTAGAATAACAGTTTTATTACCTTGGCCTGTTTTTCGTTCGATAACAGTGAGAAAAGAGGAAGAACATGAAGAGGTAAATTTGAATCAATTTCTTCATCATAGGCATCATCCTCCTGAAATCAGATGAGAACAGTGTGAAAAATGCTTAAACTAGAAAAACCATAGACTATTATCAACAAATACATAACATGAATGATCGCAGGACAATAATATTAATTCTTTTATCAATTTCAGGGTGTCAACAAAATACATATATACATTCTAAGAGACCATTGTTGAGACAAACGCCTTATCACACCTAGAGAAACATTCGCATTTATAACAACATATTACCCTCTTTTCCACTATTCATTTCAGGCTAGGAAGTACGTATGTGATAGCAAAAAAGTCAATATTTATAATAGGAAAGGGGGCGAGGTTGATAAATCTAAGTACCATGTGTCCAGGTTACAAGTAAAACCTAACAACAATTTAACATTAATTTTCAAGGAGCCAAGACGTAATATCGTATAAGAGAATAATTTAACTCAACAACGCAATGAAAAATATCTTTGTTCTCATATTTGAAAGACTATCTAAACTTGAAGGATGATATCAATAGAATCGATAAAAAATTAATAGTTATCAATATTTATTGAACGAAAATCTATAGATAAGACATGGCAGTTTCATGATTTTATTAATTGATTCCAAATTTACTCCTTTTGTATAGAATCACAGTCACTAGAATTCACCTTTAATGGATTATCAGAGAATTCACCGATCTGTCTTCTCATTAAGAAATGTCTAAAATTAATTACAAATAAAATCTTAATAACATTTCTTGTTTTAAATCTGGGCCAATTATCGACTTTTTTTAAGAAACCAGCACTCACCGATTGATTCTCAAATAAGCTTTAGTGTTGGATGTTAGAATATTCTTTTCTCGAAAATCTAGTTAGCCTTGTAGCTCTTACCTGAAGGATTTAAACTTCCAAGGTTTTATAATGCGAGCCTTTATAATTGAGCCTCTTTTCGAATGATAATCTCGTTTTGGTTTTGGGTGACTTAATTTTGTTTATGACCAAATGCATCAAAGTATTAGTACATGATGAGTTTAAATATCCTTTAATATGCACAGAATGGTTGAATAACCTCGTGCCAACCACAAGTCTGTTTAGCGTCAGTATTGCACAAACATTTATCAAAAAAACTACCTCAAGCTCTGAATCGTCGCTCGCACCATCTTGTTCGCCATCGTAATCTTCATAAAGACTATCGGTCGTCACAACTGGATAACTGGAAGTGAATACAAAGACATTTACAAAAATATATTGCGAAGTATCTTTAGGGTAGAAGCATTAGCCGTGGCATCAGATCGACTGAATGGATATGCTTTGAATTAAAATGTCAAAAAGAAATGAGAAACACAAAGCTCTACCACTCTACTGAAACAAAAATTGTGGCATAAAGTACTGATTGCATTTTAATACTTCGCCGCAGCATACAGGACTTCCACAGAAGAGATTAGCTAAATCCATAATTACAAACCATTTAGTACATGATTCATAAAGGTGGTTTCTGTGCATTATAGTGTTCCTTGATTCTTTTACAAATGTCATTAGCTATCATTGAAATAGGCACAATTATATAGGTAAATATGGCCTTCGTTAATGTAATTTGCAAGGAAGTGAGCGTAAGGAGACAGGAACGAAAGTTATTGTTGTTGTTGCTTGTGAGTGAGAGTGGCAGGTAGCGGAATCCGCTACGAGGTCGTTTCAATATGACAGCATTTGGTTACAATGATGACAGCATTTCTTTTGGAAACATACTTATCTAAGCTGAAGCCCTCGCTTTTACTTGCTTTATCGGCCTTTTTGTTTCTCTTTCTATCTTTTCCTTGGAACGTATGTGATTTCTTGGAAAAACCAGCAACAAAGGTCCTTTTTAACTTCCGGCACATCGAATGAACCTCGTTTTGACCAGTGACGAAAACAAGAATACCACCAGATTTAAGAGTGCGATGAATTTTACAGACCTTTACAAAAATACAACAAATTATAATGAGATCACTTGAGAATATTGAAACATTGTAAGAGTTATAGATTTTAAAAGTACTGCCATTAAACTCTCCAAATTCGAAAACCTAGCTTTACTCTAAAGCCATAATTCTCTGGATATGCCTTTTGCTGCCTACAAACAACTTAAAAATCTTTTACAGAGTGCATATAAACTTAAATTGTAACCGTAGTTTATTTTTATTTATTCAAAACATGGTATATCAAAGCTTGACATATTGTCAACAGGTTCATAGACATCTAAAAACCTTTTAGTGGAATATACATTTACATCTTTGTTGGAAGCTTTTTAAAAAAACGTATTTTCAAAAACAAGGTATTTCCAAGCAAATGCATTTCTCAAACAACAACGCCTAAAACACACAGAATCGCGAAAGCAAAATTGAAATTCATCAGATAAAAATAATATAAAAAGATGCGATCAAACCATTGCTTCTAATTCATTGCACGTTTTACGAAACTTTATGAATGTCTAAAAACTGATTTAAAGCTGGGGCTTTCGAAATGCAAAAAATGGTTAACCTTTTTATAGGCCTCTGTGACGTAATCATCTGGTGTCTTCTTATTGAAGTGAATTGTAACAGGATACTGCCGCGAATCGATCTGCAATAAACGACCAATAATGCAACATATTCAAGCCTTAACGAAGATTATCATGTCTTATTACAATGATGAAGACGATAACAGTCTGCCAGTACAGTACAGTTTAAGATTAGGTCAACTTAAGCTAAATTTATACATATATATAATTAATTTTTATATATATATGCTTCATAAGCTTTACGCATCCCAGGATGCAATTCGTATTATCTTTCATACAACATAAATCCAAGTAAACCGCTTTGGAGCTAAGTGGTTTAAAGTTTGATGGCCTAAATAAATTCTGAGCAGATAACGTCGCCTATGTCAAAACATTTGGAAATCCTTAAATACCCGTTATGTAATTACCGCTTGAGTAAAAAATAAAGTCAGCCCTGCTACCTATTGGCAAAATGCTAGGCCTAGAACTAAAAATGTGGCTGCTGTATGGGTGATTTCACTGGGCCCAAAGCCAATACCATTGTCAGCTTGTTTAAGGCCTGACCTTTGCATAAAACTAGATAGGCAGCTAAAGAAACTAGATTGCAAAAAGGCCTATTATTCTTTTAAAAAATTAGGATGGGATACCATAAAAAAATTCGTCATAAAAGCAGTTTAAAGCTGAAATGCATTGACAAGTAAAGATACCTTCAAGACTGGAGGTGGCAATGGAAAGAGCCTCTTGTTATCCACAAAATCCTCAATTCGTAGAGTTGCAGACATGATGATCAACTTCATCGGGTTTCCTTTCTGCAAAAAAATATTGAAACGCAATTAGGTCAGATTAAAGTCTTGGTAAATGTGAACTAGAGTTAAATTGGTCAGAACACCGGGAGGGATATAAGGGGCTTTTGAGAGGGCTCGAGAGAAAACTTGTTTAATGCCTGTATCATAATAGTCTAGCATTTGGGTAAAAATTTGATCAAACATCGTATCAAGTAAAAAGTTGGGTCGTTTACACACGATGTCAGGACACTATAAATTATGTTCTGCAATGTTGGGGGATTGTTTGGTTAGGGTAAAATATTTGGCCCAACATTTCATTATTCACAACTTTTTGGTTCAAATGTTAGGTCGTATTTACACATCCCGGAAATTGTTAGACGATGGCTTCTTTGTATACTTTGAGCTATACGGCACCGATGTTGACCTTGATCAAATAGAACTAAAAAATCATAAACAGGTTCAAGATATTAAAATATTTTGTAAAAAGGGTTACCTTATTCCTTAAAGGAACGACTCTTGATAAAAGACCAATTAAGATGTCAGTAAAAACACTTCTTTCATGGGCCTCGTCTATAATTACTACAGAATACTTCGTCAAGAGAAAGTCCTGCAAATAAGAAGGAAGCACTTCATTAAATCGCAATATATAGAAACGGCTTTGTCGTTTCATATCTAAATTGAACAACAAATACAGGCTAAATGTTTTAATATCCGAAAGTAAAAGAAAATTAGTCACAATTAACATAAATGATACAAAGATGTGACTCAACTGATTCCATTTCTTTTAGAAGCACACCGTCTGTCATAAACTTTATCCTTGTTGTATCTACAAAAGTGAAAAAACAATGAAATGTCAGATAAGAGTGTTTTTAGTGTTGTGAATAATTCTCACCATAAATGGTGCCTAAAACTCTGGTCAAAATATTACCACATTGGCGAGAAAATTCAAAGCCTTTTTGCTAATTAGACCCTTTAATCTTTATCAATCTTGCGAAATTTCAACACTAGGTGCTAAAAGACAAATTCTTTGGGGGAGAGGACATGAATTTTGGAAGCAACAATTGATATATCGAAAACAAAGTTTTGTCTCGCGTTGAAAATTTGCATGCCATCATTTCGAGGTTTTTAAGGCATTTTGGGGAGGATTGTGGCTTAAATAGAAAGAATCCTAGAAAAAATCACCAGAAATAAACTGGTCAATACCACATTAACATTTAGGCAACAAACTTCTCTTTTTAACCAGACATTTCATATATTGAACCGATTTGAAACTATATATTGAATAAAAAAACTTTTCCATTGATACTAGTCAAAGCCCAACGCTGGATTACGATCTGTTTATATTGTAGCATTTCTAAACTGAAAAAAATATACAAAAAATACCTCTGACGTTTCCTTCGTATCTTATTTGGTATGAAACAATACTAAAAAAGAAATGCATCGTTATAATTCAACTTCATGATAACTAATGGAAGTATCTCAAATTTCTATAAGACCAGTCGGAGATCAAAGAGACCAAAAATTAATTCAAGGAAAAACCCGATACTGTTCTTTTTCTGAGTTTCTGTTTGATAATAATGTAAATAGCCAACTGAAGCGATAACTTAACGATAAAAGGTCAACATATCTATCTTCTGTCATTCTAGCAAAACTAGAGATATTTGAAATGGATAATAATTTCTGGCACCCAACGTGGTTTCTGGCTGATTGATATTAGCAACTGTGAATAAACTCACCTCGAATTGAGGTTCATTTCCTTTGCAACTCTTTTTGACATGCTGATTGCAGCTACTCTTCTTGGTTCTGTTATCCCTATCATTCCTTCGTTTGGTCTGAAATTCAAATAAACACAACTTTATACCATAAGGTATTCAACATAGGCCAATTTTTCGCGTGGCTTTTGAGAATAACCCCAGTACACATTTTGGGTAGCATGACAGTAAAACGCAACACCAGACCTACAATGCGAGCTGATGTTACACTCACACCCTTTACAAGAAACAAAAACTGACGTTAATTACTCCAGCTTCTTGCGATATTAATTCCAATACTTGCCGTTTCTTAAGAATTTCTTAATTATAATGTCATTAACTTTAAAATTCAGGGTCTATATCTAATTTTCATGCTAAGAAATTTTTCAATAAAAACTTGCTGGAGAGGGTTTTCACAGCTGAAAAACAAAGAAAATGTTTGACTTTGTTATCGTTCGCTCATGGCATTGCTGTGAAGATATCTGCTTCCGTTCTAATGCTGTATTAAGAGGGGGAGGATTATTTTCATTCTCGGTGTCTAAATTTTTATTCCCATTAGTATTTTCAAGAAATTTCCGAGTTCCTGCCTATTTTTAAAAAATTTCAATAGTTTTTTTATTAATCTTTCTGCTTTGAGTACTGAAATTTCTTAACTTTTTCCGATTGCCCAGTAATCGTTTCCTAAAGAATGGTTCTTGAAAGATGAGTGTACTATGAAACACATATAAACACTGAAGTAGAAATAGGGAAGGAAAACCTCAACTGCAGCTATCTCTCATTGTAGCTTTGGTTAGAGGTACGCTGTGAAAAGAAGCATCCAGGGTAGAAAGTGACTTAGATGCTGTTTCTGAGGAGAAGGGCTTCATGGATCTATGATGCTTGTGACTAACTAAAAATCAGTAGCTATTCAAACAAGTTACATTGACAGATGGCAATTGTCAGATGATTAACAGTTTGAATATGAATGAGGTTAGCAAAAACGTAACTAATCCTGTTACAAATAAGCCCATGGTTAAATGATTCCCCCTCTCATTTAAAACCCTCTTAAACTAGCAAATTGATTACTACCCCCTTACAATCTTTATCCTTGTAAGCAAATTCCTTGTTTGTTACAAAAATTCAATTGAATAATGTTTTATCATATTCTTTCAAGGACTAACTTTGGTTAAATATGGTTAAATACAAAGATGGAATATTTATCTTTTGAAAAGAATCATTGAAGCAGTTTCGAAAATCTTGGTATTTACTTGTGAGTTGAAAATCCTGCTTCATATAAGAACTGTGGAACTTGAGTTGTTTTCCCACTTCCTGTTTCACCACAAATGAGAACAATATTATTATCTTTTATTGTTTCCATTATTGATTGTTCTTCTCCCAAGATTGGAAGTAGAACCCTTGAAGCCTTAAAAAGAGAATAAGGAGTTTAATTTTACATGAGTCTTTTCTTCATATCTCCCTTGTAGATAAGGGGCTACTTTAAAACTGCAATCAAGCCTATATGAGCTGTCATATATTTCTGTGCCATATTTCTGCTTCTAAAATCTACTGTCAAAAATCCAAACTGTTTTGTTTTGTTTAAACGAAAGGATAATAATCCTAATAATAAAATCCAAATTACCTCATCCTTTCATAATTTATATTGTTCATAAAAAATATAGCAATTATCTCAATGAACCCAATCTGTTATAAAGTGCTTGCATCCACACATTGGTGAGTAAACAGGCATTTAAAAATTGAAACTCTTATCAAGTTTAATGCATAGTGACATTATCAGGTAACCGGCAGTGTAGGTCTGTTCATTAAATATGTTTCAGGCAAAAGGTAACAGAAGGTAATAATTATTTGATCAAAGGTAACACAATAATATGGACAAAAAAGCAGTAAAAAACAATACCTGCACTTCTGGTGTCCTGTCCAATTCTACGTACACAGCTGGCTCACTAACTGGCCTTTCTTGAATTTGTGTAGCTTCTGTTGTTTTTGTTGGGTCATTTTTGTTGCTAGATTCTACCTTTTTGGCCCCTTTCCCTTCAAGCTCCATAGTAGCTTCTTGCGCATTTTTATCTTCTTCTTTTATTTTCAATAAAAGAAAAAAGATTTAATCACAAAGCTTTAATTTTTCAAGACATTGACACATGTAGATATTCTCTTATTAGCAAAGGTGGGTGCCAGTTTATTCAGAAAGATGCTTGACAAGTGTGGAACCCTCTTTGTTTCTACATGACAATAACTTTTTTGTGACTTTGGGCAATTAGGGGGAATTCAAAAGTGCTACAATTAAATATAGTGCTACTTCTTCCACACAGTTCTTGCTACAGATAAGTACAAGAAAAGTTAGCGAAGTAAAAAATATCAAGTTAACAAAAACAAACTTAACAAAAAGACTCTTATATATTATTTTGTAATATTTTTGTTTACTGCAAAAGTAATGTCAAAAAATTAACACAAAAGGCAACGCAAATTGATAGCTCAAATCATTCATTATGAGATTTAACCTTTGATGTATAAAACAGGATGGTTCAAATTTGCTACTCAGAGATTCAGATAAGATAGTCAAGTGACTGTTCCTTGATTAGATTTAGACACTTACCAGGCACTTTGGTGAGACCTTTACCTTCCTCTGGCAGATTGGTAAACTCTTGAGCTTTTTCAAGCTCATTTTGGATAACTTTACTTCCTTCCTCATCAAGATTGTCCTCTTCCTTACCTGATTCTTCACTTTCATCATCGGATGACTCGTCACTAGAATCATCTAAATTGTCATCAACCACAATGTCAACCTTTTCCTTCTTTGAATGAACTGCTTCATTCAGCTTTTTAATTTTTCTTAGTCTTTTGCCTCTTTTTTTGCCACTGACTAGTGCATTTTTAATATCTTGTTCTGAAGGCATAGCTTGTTGTGTGTTCAGATTGACTTGCTTATCAATTAAATTTGTCTGCCCTATTCTTGAGACAGATTGGTACATTGCAAGCTCTTTGTCGGATACTTGATATTGAGACAATGAGTTTAGAACTTCTGACCTCTAGCAAAAAAGAGCAGAAATCTTTGTGAAAAATTATGATGTCCCTCAGAAATCTTTTTCAAAAATTGAACTAATTGGGTTACTCTTTAGTGCCTAATGAAACAAGGTCAGAATGAGCAGGGGGTTTCAATTTTTCTGAAAATCAAAATGCCCAGAGAAGTGCTTAAAGGCAGGGCTGTAAATTTGGGGGACAACATTGGAAATCTTAACACATAAAAAATATTTCTAGAATTCCTGCTATTACTAGCAGGAAAAATAGAGGATTTACACATCAAAATAGGCTAGCCATCAGAGAAGACAGGGGTTTTACACATCAAGACTTTGATAAGTAATGAAGTCGTGGAAATATTATCCTATAATGAAGCCAACTTGTTGCAAACTATTAAGGATGGTATTACGATTAGATACAAGAGAAACTCACACAAGAATCTAATTTTGCCTTTCCTTCTCCAAATACAAACAGAATTTCTTCCAATTTTGAAAAAAAATTTTTAAAATTGAATAGCTACATAGATCAGTTTTGTGCCATACGCCAAAGTCCATCTCATTATCCTGAGGATCAAAAAAGGTCCAGTCTCACGTAAGTATGCCGTCGTAAGTATGATCTCAGACAAAACCTAGCCGGTTTGAACGCTAGTATCATCATCAGGGCACTTTTTCAAGTATCGTTGCAACAGGGGATGAAATATATAGAGGATACATTTTTGGCAAACTTACCCTTGCTCTCTTCTTTCTTTTCTCGAGAACTTTTTCAATCTGCTTCATTTTTCTTTTGGACAAATGTTTGACATCCTTCGCCTTATCTGTGTTTTTCCTCTTAGGAATTTTCTCTTTTGGAACGATCAACGCATTAGGCTCAGCAACACTACAATATTCGTCACCATC
This sequence comes from Rhopilema esculentum, assembly GCF_013076305.1. Next base: position 8,198,691 of record NW_027019317.1, read on the forward strand.
AGTTCCTTCAACAATGTTATCAGCAGTGATCGCCTGTTTACTGAGATTTTTTGAAATTTCATTGGTCGATGAAATGTGTTTATTTCGTGCTGCATAATTGTATCTCTTCACCTTACCCATTTCGTTAAAATCATACACACTGGGGCTTCGTTGCTGATTTAGGCCTTCTAAAATGTTTACACGTGCAGGGCAAATGAATTGAATGAGTCTCCTTCTCATGTTAAAAAAGTGAGTGGTATCTCTGACGTCATAAAGTATGTTTCTAATATCTCTTTGGTAAAAACTGGCTATTTTCGAAAATGAACCTTATTTCACTTTACTTTCCACAAGTATCAGAAGCGTATTTATAACTCAAATATTGGGGGGGGGGGTGTCAAAAAATTGCTATGCGAATTTTCGCTATAAAATTTGTACCTGGGGGGGGGGGGATTGATATTTCAGACAAAGCTAAAACATTTTAAAAGACTGCAAGCAAAGTACTGTAAGAAATATTCTGAAACATATTTTAAGCTAATCTAAAGAGCGTGGTCGCAAGAATTTTCTGCTCGCTTTTGCTCGCAGGAGGCATTAATCTGTACCTCTAAAGTTTGTTTACAATTTCTCCTCGTTAAGAAACTAAATACTAAAGTGCTTCAATCCTTAAAAACTGGATTCTGAAATGCTTGCTGGGCATTTTGCAGATTTCACTCCAAGGAGAACGGACTTAGTTTGAAAATTTTGAATCATGTTTATTATTTTTAAATATTTGCTTACAAGTTTGGAAAATCAGTATTTACACGTAGAGCTTCCTCGCCTTACACAATTTAGAATATAAGTGTTTGAGGAATTGTGAAGGAAATATACAGTTGTAGAATGAAAAAGCTACACCTGACGGTTATCATGTTTGATTAGCGACACCTGACGGTTATCGTGTCTGATAAGCAAAACATTACCACGAAAAAAAGCCATAGCTTTCCCAGACGCATTAACAAAATGGGGCTCTTTTCCCAAATTGTTAAGGGTGTGGTCTCCAAAAATTTACCCGGGGATGACACCCGGACCCCTTGCTGTCGGATACCTTATTGTCCCCTCCAATCTTCCAACCGTGGCTACGCCACTGTATATAGTAATGTGCCCTGTTATGTCCGCAATACAAATAACGCATATATCAACTACATCTTTCTGAAAAAAGGTGGAAGGGTCAATTTCTTCTCTAAATACTTTGGGAATATGCATGGCAAATTAAAATAATTTGGAAAATGTTGGGTGATTTAATCATACCCTCCGTTTAATCTAGCATAGCGTTAACACTTAGAGAAACACCAAAGTCGAGATTGACGTATTTGTTGGAAAGGGCAGTTTTAATATAATCTTCAGGATGCAGACTAACATGGGAGCCATTAGGTAAATATTGAGTATAATTTAAAAAAAGTACAATCCAATCTGGTAATCGACAATCAAGATAACGTTTGACTAAGCCATGTTTGATGCAAGTAACATGTAACATGAACATGTTCGAACTTTCAATATTCATTTTGTTGTCGCGCGGTCACACTGTTACTGTTAATTTTTAAATGTTTGTTTTATGCATAAAATGTTGTATTATTCATGCTTATAGATCTAGCTGCATTTGTATCATCGTTTAATTAGTATAATCATGTTTAATTTCGCTGAATATATAGAGAAAAAACAAGTTTGTTTGACCATACCATGATTACTTTGTGACTAAGTAATTCGAACGTTTTGACCTTGAAATAAAATTCGGGACAAGCTTGAGCTCAAAACAAAAGTCTATTCAAAGCTCATAAAACTCAAAAGTGAACCTTTTACCAAAACAAACAATTCAACTAAAAAGCTGTTATTTGTCTTAAGATCGACATCACCAAATATAAAATCTTCGCCATACTGGTGTTTATTGCTGTGAAAAGAATCAAGGAAGTGCAGGTGCAAAATTTCTATCCCAATCCTGTCACCATTAGAAACAGAAACAAGTTTGTAAGTGATGAAAATCCACTTGGATTTTGTCTGGCATATCTGTCAAGGTGATGCTTGGTACTTTTGCCAGGATCAAGGTTGGGCTGTTGTTTCTGATTTAGGGTCCACTCTTTCTTTCTGGCCTTAAAAGTAAGTGATCAAGTAACTGATCAATAAATGAGAAAGAAATCGATTGGAAAATGGCCTAACTTAACAATGGTTGAGTTCACTGTACAAGCAAATCTTTAAAAAAGACTTAAGTGTTGTAACAGTCTTTTCATCCTTCTTACTCAACATCTCCCCTTCCCCTTTATACAATGCTGACAAATGATGACAAATGTAGGTGGGAACCAAAATAATGTAACTGATGTTTAGCGACATGTTCATCTTCCTTCCCAATGTTGTTTAAGGAGGAGGGGGATCCCTCTGCTTGAAATGAAATAAAAAATGCATTTATTGCAATCCCAATCTCAGTGTTCCAACTATTTTTGCCGGCCATTGTGTGTATATAACATTTATAGTGGAAGGGAGTCATCAAATCGCTATGCTATGAATTAAATATTATTACACATTATTACTACGGATGTTATTGCACAATTAGGCAAAACACAATAAGAGGGTTTTCAAAAGCATAAACATTAGTACATTACGTTTCCCTTCAGTGTCCTTTCTGAAAGGGGCAAGTCTTTTGAGTGACAGTGGGTAAGGTTAGTTAAGGTGCTCTTTCCAAAATTGGTATTATCCTGTGAGATACTCAGAAATCACCAAAAAATAAAGGACAAGAAATTTCTTAAGTACATATCTGCTCTCTATTATGCTTTTAAAGGGGTGCTCACAATCTCTGAATGACTGATTTGCCTCATTTTGGGAACAGTGGAATTAGACTGAAATCTTGAAGTTTACCTAAAAATAAAAGTGACATCTTCTTCCAAAATTAGCTGTAGACATGAAAATTACCTTCTCTCCAAAGTCAATGCTTAGATCAGCCTGGTTCTAAATCATCTTGTACCCAAATGCAAGGTTTGCACAAGTTACTGGGAGCTTAACAGCTTTAAAAATGAGGCACTTGATCTTCTTGAAACATGTTAGATCAGAACAGCAAAACTGGACTAAAATGAAAGACGCAAGCAAATGGCAACAGTGATAAATGCAATTTAATCTATTAATGTATTTTAATTATTAGTTTTTTTAAATTTACTGTAGATTATTGTAGGTCTTTAGCTTAGGGGGTGCTCTCTCTTCAAATAGTTTTTTTGGAGAGAGCTCCTTCTCAAGAAATTCCTCTCCATACAAAATTCTAATGAAATCCTGTTGTATAACCTGTTACTTAAGTTTAGCTATCTTTAGTAATTTGTTTTTAGTTATTTATTTAGACCGAGTTTTGTATGTAGTGGAATTTGAAAATTAAGCATAAATTGCATATTTTTCTTGCATTGATTGATAAACGAATGAAATACTGATAAAAATTTAGCTTTCGTATAATATTCCATCCATGCTGAAAAGGTAGCTTAGATGAAACATGCAATATGAATATTCTTCAGAGCTTTGTACAAATAAATTAGGCATAAAATAAATTTACTTACAAGGAAGTAAACATATCCAAAGGCAGATTCCTAGCAAAGAGGCAGCTAAGATAAATGGGAGACAAAGACCAAAACAGAAAATTCTTTGGCAGGCACAACCATAGAAATCATCAAATTCACTTTCAGAATACTCTGGTGGACTACCATAGAAGGATCTAGATAATCAGAGAACATTTGGAGTCAAAATGCTTTCAAGCAAAATAGAAAAAACAAAATGCAACTTATTGGTAATAGCAACCTGTTTTTAAAAGAATATTGTCTACAAAAGTGCTCTGATGGAGCATTTTTAACAACAAACAAGCCAATATTTTTATATGTGCAGCAGCTTATCATTTTTGAACCTGATTTGTATTGTCAATTAGTAAAAATGTGCTTCCATGAATATTTGAGACTTGTACAGTATTTTGCCCTAATATGTTTAGAAAAATGAGAGCTTTTGTTTAATTAGTAAAACATTCAAACTATTCTCCGCATACAAACTTCATTCAAGCTAGTGAGGAAATTCCCCCATCATTAGGCCCACTTAGGCCCACTTAGGCCCTTATATATATTACCCCACAAATTAGCCCATGATAAGTGTTTTTGTTGTTGAATAAAATGGATATGAATCATCTCAATTAATGTACGCTTGTGCTTTTCTTTTGTATTTATCAACTTACTTGCTGCCTATTTCCCAGCAAATATTGAAACAACTCGGCTGAGCTGTGTGTGCGTACACACGTGTGTAATAGTATCTTGTCTAATTCGATTAAAAGAAAAATGAGAGAGAGTTAAAGAAAAATGTCAATTTACATCAAATCACTAAAAGTAGAAATTTCTCCTGAACTGTCAACAAATTATATGTAAAGGAAAAGCTATTAAATCATAAATTAGCGAAAAGACATACCCATTCACATCCGCCATCGGAAGTTTCTGAGAAAAACGTTCCATCGTAGCCTCGTTTCCAGCAAACATCCAGAAAGTTTTTTATATCAATGAAAAATTACAAAACAACATCAGAGTAAAGCTAATTCATTTTCTAATGCTTTACAACAAAATTTATGATATATTAGAGCCTGTATCAGCAACACAATAATACACAGTCAGGACAATTAATGACATTACCAATCAATGCCATTTTTATTGAGTTGCACTTATAAATAAGTGTACGATGTTGGTTAGTAGAGTTAATATTCATATCAGTTTGGAGAAAAGATTATAAAATATCATAATTATTAGAATCAGGTTGCTATCAGCATTGTAAACGCTGGAAGTGCAAGAGTAGTGCACTTTACAGGGCCCACGCCACGAGTTTGAGAGTGGACATGGATTAGGAAGGAATTTTTAAGAGGGTCTCATAAATTAATGAATTCCATTTTAGAATGGAATGAGCCAAACGTAACTAAAATTTTCTAAAAAGTAAAACGTTTTAAACGATTGTAGAAAATGACTGCAAGCAGCATCCTGAAATGTATTTCAAGCTAATTTAAAGGGCATGGTTGCAAAAAATTTCCACTTCTGCTTTTGCACTGTAGCCTCCAATACCTCTTGGCGGCGCTGCTATTTCCTGTCACAAGTTCATCTACTACTATAAAAATATTTAGTGGGTTGATATGCATTTGCTCTGAAAGAAACCTGTCTTTAAAAAAGGGGTGAATAGCGCCAAGAAATGCTTAGATAATTTTTGGAGCTAGAAATTTTCCTTAGAATAAGCTCTGCCCTGGCTGGTGGCTGTTGTATGATTCTGATCTAGTGCTACCGCCCCTCTATATATTTAGATTTCTTCTTGCAAAACCAAGAAAATCATCAGTAAACTCTTCTTCCCCTTCCAACACGACACAAATGATGATAAACGCATCTTAATGCGAATTCATCCTACGATTACGATTGTTTTGCAGGATTCATATTTTCATTGTGCTTACAGTTGCCAAGTCGTGCTTCTAGTCTCCTCTTCAAAATACAAGTTTGACCTTTGAATGTTTTACGATTATTTACCATAGTGACGGATTACGGCATGTCGTAGATAAATTGATGTGACCAATCATCGCTCAATATTTCTCGCAAAGTGCATGTTGCGACAATAATTGCGACAAAAGGAAGCCACACGGCGGTAGAACTAAAAAGAGCAATGAAAATTTCAAAGGGAGGCGTAAGTTGAGCAATGGCTACAAACATTTGATCGAGGGAAAGGAGGATGTCTGTGAGGATTTCAACACCAGTCAGAAATCCAGGCCAGCTTGATGTTAATGGTTCTGGCTTTAAACGCAATTCATTAAGACCGAAAGTCCAGGTAATGCCATCATTCGCCATACTGTTTGTTTTGATTTAGGCCTACTCCTTAAGTAACTTAACTAACTCTCCTACTACGCCTACACGTCGCAAAAATATGCATATTTCATTCTTCAAAACCATATTTTGCAAGTCAACCAATATTCTCTTTATAGATTTCAAAGAATTCGGTGAGATGAATGTTCAAAATAAATCAAATTTCTTCAGGTACTCTGTCAACTGTGAATGAAATTTGATCCTTCACAGAATGAATGTATACATTGCATATATGCAATTCAGTTGTAATGTAATGTATTCATTGCACAGATCCTAAGTATAATATAGGTTGTAATGTAAGCTTACACTTCTATAGCCAAAAACTATAAATCAAATTGTCATTATAATGATAATAATAATAATAACTACAGTTAGCCGCTTAATTAGAAAATATTAATTAGATGCTTCGAGATTTTATATTGCTCTTTTGATGAATTACATTTACTGTCAAAAATCATTTTTTCATTAACATGAAAAGAGCAAGGGACAATAAATAAAACTATAAACCAGTAACCATGTAACAGTTACCTTGTGCCCATTACCACCCATATGCAAAATTAAGCACCTATGGTGCTGGATTTTGTCATGCTATATAGGTTCTTGTACCTATGATATATTTTTATAGTTTTCAAGCTTTTTATAGTTATGTTTAGATCACAAATCTTAAGAAAAGCAGAAAAGAGACAAAATTACTGTAATAGTTGCAGACAATTACAGTAACTCCAGCAGCTGCTTCTTTTATCAATTTCTTCTCTTTAATTTGGTTTTTATTTGGTCTTCTACTTTATTTTGGCATGTGGTGACAGGTATTTAAAGACATGGGGTGTAATTGGATACTTTTGTATAGAGTACATGCAGCAATGAATTTTAAAGCTCATGCCAAATAAATCTACTACAAATTGATTCAGGTGTTTTATGACAAACAAATCAAAGACATTGTGATTCTGCTCTCGAGTCAATGTTGTGACAAAAGTATTTGCTTGTGCTAATTTATTTGTAGATTTTGGCTAGTACGATGTATGTCTTATAAAATACAGGTTTATCTTTATAAATTTTGTGGCTAGTTTGTATCTTTTATTAAGCAAATAAAGTGAGAGCCATAGCCCCCTGGCCTCTCCCCAAGTAATCTGGACCCTGAAATGCATACCTTTATATTATTCTATTATCTTAAACTTATAGGGAATTCCAACAGGAAATTTGAGAGATCATTCTGGGGAAGATGAAGATGGTTTTTTATCAGAAGAAAGTGACATTGAATTAGATCTTGAAGGGCTAAAGAAAAGTAATTTAAATGATGCAGAGGAAGAAGAATGGGATACAGATCTTGAAGATGAAGGTAGTTTTGAGGACTTTCATTCAGTACTGAAAGAAGCCTAAATCACTTGAGAGGGAACAACTTGTGGAATGGCACTAATCATGTTTACCTATCACTAATGAGTTTCAGCCAAAAGAGCACTGTCACAAGAAGACATCATCCTAAAGGGGGGACCTTACTCTACCAGAAATGTCACTTGCAAAAACTTTGGGAGTACAATTACCAAGATTCTTATATGTTCCTGATTTCCATCTTTTTGTGTCTTATAACAGCTTCTAGGCTTTTGGGCCTCCCTACCTTACATATCAACAAATCCTCAATGGCTACTGGATCTGTAGATGTAATGTCATATCTTCTTGTTTGCAGAAGTTTGCACAAAAGACTTAAATCAGAATAAGTAATGTCTTTTGGATAGTAGATTGGGACTTACCACATTGGTTATTATCTCTTCAAATTTTCTAAGTTCAACCTTTGCCTAAGATGTTATTGAAACATCTACACAACATTTTCTTAGTTTTTTTTCTCCCCTCCCCATTTACAAATGTTGCTTAGCAACAATATTGCATTATTTTCAGTGAAAATCTTACTAGGTAGGACTGGACCTAAAAAAACTTCAAATGAAGGAATCAAAATTGTACTGGGGAAGGGAGAGGATTTAGCAACATCATTCAGAACTTAGTGAGGTAGTTATATTCTAGGGTTGTCACCTTTTAAGCTTGGGTATACTGATCTTCCATCTATTTTTGGTAGGGGTTGTATTTTTTGCTAATTTGACTTTTTTCTAGTGAAGTAAATAGCTTTGATCTCAATTTGCTTATTCTTTCAGGAGGCAGAGATAAATATGATGCATCTGGCAGGGCAACCTATATTTCGGCTTGCCATGATTGTGGAGTCATACCTGCCTCATATTACCTACGTCACATGAAAGAATCTAAGTTAGATATGCAGCATCATGGTTTAGGCGTTAAGGGAGCAAGAGCAATGGCAGTTGCCCTAGTAGTGAGTATGGTTCCAGACCTTTTTCTAAGAAATAGCTCACAAGAATGGACCACCACTCCCATCAACTCTCTTGCCTGAACAATCCCATCATCTTCTCCCATCATCTCCATGTTAAGATAACCATTTTACACAGTCATGCACATTTCTAAATTAGCCTTGCTGTTACTAATTCAAATCAACAATGCCTAAAATATAATCTTTTTATAAGGTACATTGGTATAAGGCTACATCAAATGAAAAAAACTGTTACCATGATCTTTACCACACTCTTAATTCTCCCTTTTCTAGACAAACACATTTGTCCTAAACCTCAATTTGTCAGACAATTCTCTTGGACCAGGAGGTGTTAGCCACATTTGTGACATGTTAAAAGAAAACTGTTATGTCACAGATCTAGTGAGTACATTGATTTTAACTATTATTTATGTTGTCTGTTTGTGAAAATGAAATGTTTTATAAAAATACTTAATACTGATTACAGGGCAGTGATAGAAGGAAAGGGTGCTTAGTGTCTCTGACCTTCTAGAGATTAGCACAAGGGCTTTACAAGATAATTGAAGAGATGTAAGGCATTTATTTGATAATTTGATAACAAAAATGGTTTTCTAGGATTTGTATTCCTCTCATAAGGAGCCTAATAGAAACTTAGTGCCACAAATCAGGGTGTGGGAGAGTTAGTAAAAGCAATAAACCTCTCTGTCTCTTTTTATTCAGAACCAACAGCCGGAATTTTTGGAAAATTACATACTGCTGGAGTTCATTGTCTCTTATGAGGTTTCTACACTTAAGTAATCAAGCCTAGGTTTGTTTGAGAATTAGAGAAGAGATTAGGCCTGTCTTCCCTCTTTTTATATATAACCAGAAGCAGGAGTCTTTCTAGAGAATTTGGTACTGCTAGTGTGTTTGGTCTCTCAATCATAAGACAAAGCCAGGGCCAAAACTGTGGGTCTATTGGATAAATAGAGAGAAATATGGATCCTGTCCTTTTGCTTAGGACTAGTAGTTGCTGAATTTTTAGAAATCTGGCTATTGTTGAAGGGCTTTTTCCCTCTGTCATAAAAGAAAAGGTCTTGAGATATTAAATTTCAATCAGGCTCAAAACTGAGGGTCTATTTGAGAATTAGAGAGAAAAATGGGTTCTTTCCTTTTACTTCAGGAGTAGCAGTAGATGCTTTCTTAGAGAACTGAATAGTCATAGGGTTTTTTTTCCTTGATGATGTTTTACTTTACTTAGGGCCAATACTGTGGGTCGTTTGGAGAATTAGAGAGAAAGATGGGCTCTTTCTTTTACAAATGACCAGCAGTGGCTGGCTTTTTAGAGAATTGGATATTGGTAGGGGGTTATATCGCTTCGTCATAAAGGAAAAGGTCTCATGATGTTTTACTTTACTCAGGGCCAATACTGTGGGTCTTTTGGAGAATTAGAGAGAAAGATGGGCTCTTTCTTTTACAAATGACCAGCAGTGGCTGGCTTTTTAGAGAATTGGATATTGGTAGGGGGTTATATCGCTTCGTCATAAAGGAAAAGGTCTCATGATGTTTTACTTTACTCAGGGCCAATACTGTGGGTCTTTTGGAGAATTAGAGAGAAAGATGGGCTCTTTCTTTTACAAATGACCAGCAGTGGATGGCTTTTTAGAGAATTGGATATTGGTAGGGGGTTATATTGCTTTGTCATAAAGGAAAAGGTCTCATGATGTTTTACTTTACTAAGGGCCAATACTGTGGGTCTTTTGGAGAATTAGAGAGAAAGATGGGCTCTTTCTTTTACAAATGATCAGCAGTGGCTGGCTTTTTAGAGAATTGGATATTGGTAGGGGGTTATATCGCTTCGTCATAAAGGAAAAGGTCTCATGATGTTTTACTTTACTCAGGGCCAATACTGTGGGTCTTTTGGAGAATTAGAGAGAAAGATGGGCTCTTTCTTTTACAAATGATCAGGGGTGGCTGGCTTTTTAGAGAATTGGATATTGGTAGGGGGTTTTATCACTATGTCATAAAGGAAAAGGTCTCATGATGTTTTACTTTACTCAGGGCCAATACTGTGGGTCTGTTGGAGAATTAGAGAGAAAGATGGGCTCTTTCTTTTACAAATGACCAGCAGTGGATGGCTTTTTAGAGAATTGGATATTGGTAGGGGGTTTTATCACTATGTCATAAAGGAAAAGGTCTCATGATGTTTTACTTTACTCAGGGCCAATACTGTGGGTCTTTTGGAGAATTAGAGAGAAAGATGGGCTCTTTCTTTTACAAATGATCAGGGGTGGCTGGCTTTTTAGAGAATTGGATATTGGTAGGGGGTTTTATCACTATGTCATAAAGGAAAAGGTCTCATGATTTTTTTCCTTACTCAGGGCCAATACTGTGGGTCTGTTGGAGAATTAGAGAGAAAGATGGGCTCTTTCTTTTACAAATGACCAGCAGTGGATGGCTTTTTAGAGAATTGGATATTGGTAGGGGGTTATATTGCTTTGTCATAAAGGAAAAGGTCTCATGATGTTTTACTTTACTAAGGGCCAATACTGTGGGTCTTTTGGAGAATAAGAGAGAAAGATGGGCTCTTTCTTTTACAAATGACCAGCAGTGGCTGGCTTTTTAGAGAATTGGATATTGGTAGGGGGTTTTATCACTTTGTCATAGGGGAAAAGGTCTCATGATGTTTTACTTTACTCAGGGCCAATACTGTGTGTCTTTTGGAGAATTAGAGAGAAATATGGGCTCTTTCTTTCTATAGAGAAATATGGTCACATATCTTCAGGGTGTTTGATCTGTCTGTTCTTAAAGCCACAAGTCTCCATATAATCTGTTAATAAGGCTGTTAAAAATTGTTTCTAAGACAGTGATAGGATAGTGCATGATAAAGAGACATTTTGCATTTTGAGTTGACATTTTTTTACAGACACATATTATACACATTTTTTTAGCATACATATTCACACAGTTGGTACTATTCACATGTTTACATATTTACATCAGCCAGGATTTTTTAAGGGCTCAGCTTCTAAGATTCCTTGAATTTTGACACAACACAGAACACATATAAATTGGAAAAAATTGATTAAGGTTCTAGAAGTAACACATACCTGTCACATGCCAGCAATGTTGGGTAGAAATTAATCATAAAATAATAAAGACTCTGAAATTGTCCACCTTATTAGCCTTCCTACTCTATTATTGGCATTCTTAAGCCCTTTCAAATAACTCCTGTAGCACCCAACCCCCTTGCTTTGGCCAGCCTCAGTGGGAGCCCCCATCATACTCAACCAAAGAGGCCAGACATAACAAGGGGGTCAACTACTACAGAAGCTCCCCCTTCAAAGTGCAGACAGTGTGACTTCAGTTGCCCCCATCTTAACAGCCTCTGTCTCAGTGCCTGGCACTTTCCTTCATGCTTTTCTAAACCTGATCTTTTGGTGACTTGCCTACTGCTCTTAGTATTTTTAGAGTTAAACAATAAATAAGTCAAAAGGAAAATAAATAACTGACATGTTCCAAATTTGCATCCTTCTAGTATTTTTGGGTTTTCTTTTTTAAATTTTTTTGGGTTTTTTATTTTGAATTTTTTTTGGGTTTTTTATATTTTGAAATTTTTTGTTTTTTTTTTAATTTTTGAATTTTTTTTGGATTTTATAAATTTTTAATTTTTTTTTGTTTTTTTTGAATAATTTTATTAAAGAAGCTGAGCCCGTAGTACCTCCCTATTGGAGGTTTCTTGGAAGGAGGTCTTTGATCTCCTTCCCCTTCTCCAAACGTTTCTCAACCTCGATGAGCTTGTTTACTCCATCAATAACTTTCTGGACAAGCTGAACCTACAAATCAAAGTTGTCGGCGCTTAAGTGATTGTATCGTAAATTCCATTTTTGCTGAACAGTTGAATGGAAAAAACATGTTCTGCTCGAATCATAAAAACAATCATTATCATCATATAATCACAGTATAAATCATCTTACCTCTGAGAAACCAAGTCGATCAAGGTTAGAGATGTCAAACACCCCACCAACGGCTGCGGTATCGACACCCCCTGTCCCTCTTTTCTGGAGACGCAAATGCTTAAGAAGTCCATCAAACTTCTTGTGCTGAAAGGAAAATGATTCAGTGATCAGTATCATGCATCAATCATCTATCAAAAATTGATCTATCAAAATTACTCATTATGATTCAGTGGAAACCAGTAAGAAATCAAGGTTTATCATGATCAAGTGATTTGCTGATTATGATTTGTTAATATCTTGATTGGCTGATTATTTACCTTAGCAAGGTTTGGCAAGTTGATGTGGACGCCAGCTCTCAATCCAGTGCCCAAGTTAGAGGGGCAGGTGAGGATGTACCCAAGGTGTTTGTTCCACATGAAACCCTCGCCAACATTCTCAATTTGGTCTTCAACAGACTTAAGGCCATTGCAAAATCGGTCAAAGACTTCCTTCATGTTACCCCCCTTCTGCATAGAGATGACACGGGTGTGGTCCTCCTCGTTTACCCATACCAAGAAATTCTTCTTGTTGTTATGCCAGATACCACGGGCATCGGGCCAGTCACGTGCCATGCCAGCGCACGTGAGCAAAGGTGATACCGGCTTGTCGAACAAGAAATGGTCTTCAATAAGACGATTCTGGTCCTCCTCGGACATACCATTCAGGGGGTAATAATTACCCTTCAATTCCCCCTTCAGGTTGTCAAGAGCGTTTGTTACGATGCGCTCTACCTCTCGTCTTTCGGCTCTTGTGCAGTGTGGTGGCAGTGAATACCCCCTAATGCTTCGGCCGGTGCGACATCTTACCGACATCACATATTTCTCGTCAAGTTTACCACCATCGATCTTCGACGAGTCCAAGTCGGTCTTGTGCATATCCGTCTTTTTGTAGCCATTATGGCGTTCCTGGATGATTGGGTCCATCAAGTCAGCAAAGACCTCATAGCTTTCTTCATCGCCAGCTACAATACCAACGGTCTGGATGAATGGATGACCTGGGTTATCAACGCCAGTCTGGATTGCTTGGTCGAGTGTGAACCCAGACGGGGTAACCTGTAAAACAAATAAGCATTAATGCTAACGGTGATCATTTGAATCAAGATAAAGTCCATACCCCCGTTATCGCACATTCTCTAGGCAACAGCTACACAGCCTCGCTCTCGATTCTCGTTAAACATCGTATTTCGGAAGCCGCCGGGCTATCGACTGGCGGTACAAATAACGAAAATTATTGCTCGTACCTTTTCTCGGAGCTTTGCATAGAGGTCGGCGGTGAGGTATGTCGCCATGCAGTTGTTGTGCTTGCTCAAGTCAGGGAAGTCCAACTTGGCTGGATACCTGGTGTATGCCTTTTTGATCGTTTGCCATTTGCTTTCGGCAGTCTCAGTTGTTGCGGAGTATCCCAGAACGGCGGCAACCGCTGCGGTGGCTGTGGCGGCGACAGCTTTCAGTGGATTAACGAACTTGAAAAATGATGCCATTCTTCAGATCTTGAGTGAGCCTTGTATTTTGTTTTCCTTCTTCTGAAATATGTCTGAACTCTAGAGTGAACTCTGAACAAGTGTGAGCGTCCTGGGCGATGCATCGCCTTTTATAGGCTCCACTTCGCTGCCAAGCAATTTTACGTAGCATACCTTCATCCATTGTTACGTGATATAATTTTCAATACCAGAAAGCAATGCGCAATCCAAAATTACACAAATACCTTTAAACCACGTGATTTGTATGATTGTTTTGACGTATAATTTCTCTACAAGGTAGCAAATACCCAAAACACCTTTGCGCCATGGAATTGGCCTAAAAATATCCGATTATCCTTTTGTGCAAAATGCAAAGCGTTTGTCTGCATCGTTTTCCCTATATGCATTGATTTTTTGCTATTTTAAGCCGAAAAGTGTAGAATGGCAGCCTTGATTGAGTTAATCATACTTAACACAAACCCTCTAGACACTAGAATTGTTTTATTTATTCATGAATTTCCAATAGTCTACATTTTTGTTTATCAATATTTTTAAAGAACTGAAGCCCAAATACTGCGTAACTCGTTAAAAAAATACAATCAAAACGTTCGAATGTTGCTCGAAATAGAATTATATTTTCTTTAAACCTTGTTTACCTTTTAAATCTGGTTCATTTGTGGTGTTAATTTAGATGTTTGCTTGTTTCTAGGATTTATCCGAAAATAAAATCGGCCTGGAGGGTGTTGCTGCAATTACAGATGTATTGACCAACACAAATAATTTAAAGAAGCTAGTTTTACAAGGTATGTTAAATTTTTCGTCAATAAAAACGACTCAAATGTTTTCATTCTTGAAATATAAGATTCAGAAAAGCAACCAGCTTCCCCTAGCAAAGTTTATGTTTTATAGTAGTGAACTTCTCCGTTTTACAATAGAAAATAGTTTGCCTAGTTGAAATGGCTGTCCTCTTTTTTGTGAAATCTTTGTTGTGTATCATTGTAATAAATATGGTTATCTTAGCCTTAGTTGAAAAGATTTTTCGTACTTTGTTTACAAGGGAGGTCGACATGCGCACATTTTGAAAAACTGGGTTGAGTTTTTCATGTTTACAAGAGACGGAAATATTTTTGCTAAAGAAGTCCACTTTTAATTGAACTGCTTTATTTGCTGTCTTCGCGATTATTTTCTTAATCAAAAACGCCAATCAAAACCGTTGTGACATCTTCATTTTACCAAGCACATTATTTTACCGAGCACATATTTTACCAAGCACAAGCGATCTTAATGAAAAGAGATTCTTGTAAATATTCACTCCTTTCAGAACTTCACTATCTTTGCGAGTAAATCATTGAACCAGCAAGGTTCTGCAACACCAGCTTCTAACTAACCAAAGTTTTTGGGAAAAAAGAAAGTCTTTTTCCAGTTGTCTGTGACAAATCCTGTTGCCTATGACTGAGTCTTTTTCATAAGTCTCATCGAATTAGCAGAGTTAAAAGTGAATTGTGTCGTGGAGAAAAGTTTTTCAGATGACGCAGACAATTGAATTTGTACTTTTTTGCTCCTGAATACCTTATTGCGTTATTTTAATGATTTTATGCACCGAGGAAACTCTCTAATAGTTTAAAATTAACTTTGTTTAGGCCGATATAAATTCTTAGGCCAATCCGTGCGTTCGATAAACTCTCCAAGACGAAATAAAATTTGATCTTTCTAAAATTTCTCTTTTTGGAGGACCCTCTTTTCCTAAACATGTAGAAGAACAATTTTTTTATTTCGTTATTTCCGATGAGATTTTCGACAATTTCGATGCAAGTTAAGTGCTGATACAGATTAATTTATCCCAGTCCAAATTACTGATATAAGTTGAACAAGCAGAAAGTTTCTTACCACCGCCTGTAATAAAGCTCTGTTTTGCTCTGCATTAGTTAAAACTATTTGAATTCCTTTCTCAAATATATTCTAAGCTTTTCGCGCTTTTTTACTCCAGCGATAATTCTCTTTTTAATGCAAAACCGGATAGTTTTTGTCGAGGCTCGGTTTTCTTTTTCTGTTGTTGATAATTTGAGGCTCGGATGTTCTTAACGTTGTCTTTATTTCAACACTGATTTTTCTACAACTACATGCTATAAATTGTTTCTTAGACCACTAAATAAAAGAGTTTTCATGACATTTTATAAAACACGGTTGATTTACTGATAGTATCTTCTCAAACCTATTGTTTTCTTAACTTTTTTTACCGAGGCTGACCAAATTCTTCTTTTGTTCTTTTTTTGGCAAATCGAACTTCTGTGTTCTTATAAAAAGAGTGTAATGTTGTCTTTTTACAATCGATTATCTGTTTCAAAAGCGAAAATATACTATGATTGTCGTTTTCTTTTGTAAATTTTTCTTTCCCGTCGAAAAAACGGCTAGCAGCCATTTCCCACTGACGTCAGATCAATATACTCCGGCCTCTACATTGAAAACAAAAGGGCCAGTCCTGATTGGCTGAATAAACAATACACCTCACGTGACATCTATCGTTAGTGGATCAATGACTTTTGAAGGAAATATAAACAAACCCTTAATCGCAAATTAGACCCATGTATAATATTCTTTACTCGCACATCTGTCCGTAAGGCGTTGCAGCTTTTTACCAACATTTTTCTTATACTTTTTGTTCTAGATCATTTGAATTCTTATAAAAAATACTGTGGTTGTAACAATTGTAGCTTACCTTATTCCAAAGGAAATTTAGCCCGTTGGGATTATCTTATAATATACTTATATAGATGTTTTACGACTAAATTTTTTCGGATTTTCTCTCATACAAGGATACCTGATCTCCAAAATTTATAATATTTTCAAAATTGGAACAGGATTTTGATATTTTTTGACCAACAATCCCCATCCTTTTCATGAGATTGATAAATTTACTGCTGCCATTTTGTTTCAATATGAAACTTGGAATTTTTTTATGCAGAAGCATTCCCAAAATAACATTTAATTCTTGTTTTACGCAGTATTCTATAGCATCATATTTTTTACATGTAGAGGCTTTTTAGAAAGCTTCTCAATCATTCACTTATTACTAACTAAGTAATGATTTTTTTTATTTTATACTTTAGCCTTTTTATAAGTCCTTCACTTACCTGGAGAAAAATTCTTGCTCAATAAATAAATCGCATATTTAAGCAACGGCTGTTTCATGCTAATTTTATGTTGCTTTATAAATCAATCTAATTATTTGTATTTAGGAAATGAATTGGATGCAAAAGCTGCATCAATCATTGCAGAAGGCATTTCGGTAAGTAACATACCGCTTTTTATATTCAGTATCCTGACGAATTTGTTAGCAGATCCTACTAAGTCAAAGCTATTTTTCAGGTATCCATCACGTGCCTTATCTAATAGGATATGAACACTTTTGTCGCCACTTTTGTCCCAGTTTTTAGGCACTGGATCCTGTCCTTGGACTTCTTTGGATAATTTCATAGCAATTTGTCCTTTTTACCTTAATCGTCATGTTTATGTTACCAAATTTTAAACAACAATTTCTTTGAATAATGTTGATACAGGATATCTTTCAAATTCTGTCAATACAGGAATTCTTTCGAAGAATCTAAGTAACTTTAAAGCAAACAATTGTCTAAGGAGGTGTAAAAGGCAACGGTATCTTTTCAATTAGAGGGTATTTCATTTTATCACATGATAATTAGAGTTACCATTTAAAGTTGAATTTTTCATAAAATCCTTGCAAAAAGTAGATATAGCACCACTTTATTTAAGTTCGAAAGTTGTCAACTCCGGGATTTAACTGCCTTGATTAAAACCGTATTCCCTGACATGAGCTATTCACAAACACACTTTTGATTGCCTCACTAAAGATATTAATGCTTAAAGTGCAATTTCAAAACTACAGATTCAGCAGCATCGTAATTGGGAAAGAAAAAACAACCCTGTAGAAATCTTCTGTATGTGTTTCAGCAATTTTTGTACGGATTATGGCATGCTTATTTCTTTCAGTTATGCCAAGCAACTTTTAAAAAATTTAGTTCTTCTAAAAATATTATTTCTGGCAATATCTATTTCTTGAACATCGTAATTTATTTTTCAGACGAACACGTCTTTGAAAACCCTGGATTTGAGTCATAATTGGCTAGATGAACAAGCTGGACTTTATTTGGGCCCGGCGATTGCATCAAACGAATGGCTAGAAAAACTCGATCTAAGCTGGAATCATTTGCGACACAAAGGAGCATTTTCTATCGCCCTTTCTCTTAAGGTATTGTATTTCCTAGCACTATTGACACGTTTTCAGATAGGTATTACACACAAAATGTATACTGCTGATACTAGTAATGGAGCTACCTGGTAATACTTCGGAGCTGAAAAGATTTTTATGACATGTGAAAGTGGAGACATCTTGAGTGAATAGTCAATAGTTTTTTAAGAGTACTAAACTCTGAAATACTGGTCAGATTACTAAAGATAATAGATGAGCAAGCACTGCCTAATTTATGTTGGATGCTGCTATACTCCCTCTATGGTTGAAGGGCTCAGAGTTTTAGTGTAGAATTAATACCTTATGTTTTTACATTTCTCAGAATGGCATTGACATTAAGGATTCTGCTATTTCGAAAGGACTGGCTCAGTTTTCTTTCTTTTACTGTTTACCCTATAGTAGGCCCTCCAAAGTACATGACCTGTGCTTTGAGGTGAACCCTGCAACCAGGTAGAATCTGCAGGTACATTTTAAAGAATGATTTTCGATAATTTCGAAAGCTCAATTCACTGGTATTTAGTTGCAAGTTTCTTTTGTTGGTTCAACTGAATTTTTTTGGCTTTGCAAGAAAACAATTTCAATTGTGTCCAAGCAAATATCAAGTATTGCATTTATCTCTTGGTAACAGTGACAGGTAAAAATGAAATATAACTGAATGTCGCTTATATGAAGAAAATAAACCACTTTATATATCATTTAAAAGTATTCAATACAGATATCAACTCATATTTTAGATCTCATTTATTTGTCCCCCAACTTTCTTAAGACAAAGGCCAGGGAGCAGTGTAGCTTTAAGCCAGCACACTTGTCCCCCAGCTAAGCCAGTTTCGTGTTACAGAAACTTTATCTACTCAAAATGTTCGTAATATCTGAAAGTCATATTGTAAGCTCGACTATAAAAAAGTTCTGACACGTTGCATTAAAAATGTATATTCGAGGCACATTTAGTGGAAATCCGGAATGCAAAAAATGCAAATATAGGATCCCAAAAGCAGCAAAAATGATTGTAGAAATTTGAGATACTTGCTGATATTTCGAAATACCTGTTTAACGTTGTGGTACATATTTCATTTGTGAAATACCAAGTTTTTGTTCACATGGCTATGTTCCTGATACAGCGAACTTGTCCTTACTTTTGAATCACCTAAGCATATTTTCTACGATCTTTTACTTTTGCCAACTTTTTAAAAAGTCTTGTTTCCGCAAATACTTCAACATTTTTGGTTCCTAGATATTACTGCCAAATTTTGCCTAATTATAGTGGGAACTACACGAATAAGTCTTAAGACCTTGAGAACCACGTAGATTGCTTTATTCGACAACAGTTGCAGAGACTGTGTCCTGATGACGTTTTTCCAGCTTAGCGTAGTTCACGATTAAATCAAACATGTCAGAATGTACAAATATTGTGAATGAAGAGAATTGTCGCATTGTTAAAAGGCGCAATAACTTTAAAGAATTTAACTGTCTATGATATCCGTTCTTGTAGGGGCTAAAAGCACCAGTCTCTCGTATTGACGTAGTCAAATGCAGTCTCACGCGTGAAACAGAAAATATTGAGAGACAAAAAATCCATGTTTATTTTCCGAATAGATTTTTGTTGCTGATTTTTACCGTGAAATTTCAAGAGAAGCATATATAAATTTAAAAGAAAAAAGCGGTTTATGGTCAAAATATTATTTTTTCACGAAGAAAGGCAGCGAAAAAGTCATTATATGGCATTAATAGTTTTGCTGTTTCATGTCTAAGAAATTTTCCGTTTGGATTTAATAGCTCTCGGTCTCATATTTACAGGAAAACAATACATTAAAAGTTTTAAATCTGGCCTGGAATGGTTTTGGTAATGACGGTGCACTTGCGATGGGAGAAGCCTTGAAGACAAATAGTACTCTTCTAGAATTGGATCTAAGGTTTGTTGACAATTTTAAAGTACTCTAGTCAGGAACAGAATTTAAGGTTTCGGGGCTCTTGGCACAAAAATAGATTTGGTCTCCTGGAACAACATAGACACCCTACCAACAAGGTCACTCAAATGAGCGTAGGTTTAAAAATCTAACCCTGAACCGAGCTTCACGATTAAAGAATTTTTGACCAGTCAACTCAATTTGATTTTCCTGCCTCAGTAAGAGAGCGACAAATGTTGGGTCCCAATTCATTCTCACGAAGGAAATATATTTTTTTCTAAGACATGTCCCTATGTTCCTACATTTTCAGAAACCCCTCTTACAGTCATATACCGGATTTTTCTTCTGTTCTCCTAGTTTTATAGCTTGACTTTGAAATAAAAATTTTCCTGTTTCATGTTTATTTATCCAACATCAAATGAATAAAGCTATTTTTATATTTATTTGGTATCATGTCCTAAAGATTTTGTATGTATTGCAAGCTAATGACATAAATTATTTGATATTTGTTACAATGGTCACAAACTGTGGAATACCTTATATCACTGCTTAGATGCACAAGCCTAACGTAGATGATTAAAAGATTGGTATGCACAGGTCAATAGTACAAATTTGTTTGTACAACGCAGCATAGTAGCAAAACTGGAGCAAATCCCTAAAGCGATAGAATTTGGTTCGGTACTAATTAGAAAAGTGTCCCCTTTTAAGTCGTCTATAACTCTCTTGGTACATTTATAGCTATAATTATTAAGCTTCAAGCAAGGTCGCATTGTGTTCGTTTTTGTCCGAGGCCGGGGATTTATTTTAGAAACGACTATCAACCTTTTCATCATGTCGTGCTTAGTCACATACCAAAAGGAACTTCCTTCCAAGTTTTCACGTCTTAACCATGAAGAGGTTTGTTTGAAAACGAAATCAAACCTAGCCATTAACACGTGAACATATCAAGTGTAATTTGAAAGCATAGCTACACGGAGTGACCCAAGGAACATGAATTACTCTTTTCACAGTTCAGATTCGAAGAGGCAAACGATAAATAGTGCGCGTCAACGGTGATTTGTCTGCTTCTTTTGACTTCCATCTGTTCGACTTTTCGCGTTTCACCTCGCCGTTGTTATCATTTCAACTGTTATCAGTGCACAGGGCTGTGTACAGCGCTCCATGTATGCGAAGGTCAAGCCCGCGATAAGATCTTATATCTTGATATCCTTGTAAATTATTTATTTCATCAGTGCTGCAAATTGCAGCGGAAGATCACTCGTATTTTTGTGCGTGACTATTAAAGGCTCTCTCCGATATGCTCACACGAACAAGCAAATTTCCTTACGTGCTAATTAGCGAATGTGCGTGCTTATATTTGATGCTCCTACGAAGGAGATTAATTCAGCTTGATGCAGTATCTCACGAGAATATAAAGTACAAAAAAGCGTTGTTAAGCAATTATAAGCAATTTATGTTCAAATCAGTGCCCACACCTGTTGTCATTTTTCTATCTAATAGTTGTTCTACACTTGAGATATACACGACTCAGTCAAAAATTCATCTTTCCGTATTGTTATTTTAACTGCAATCTGTAAGTGATCCTTCTGGGCTGTTCCATTCTAAATTGTCTTTTTCCCCAAGATGTTTAAGTTCGTTTTCTTTCCAATGGCAAGTTATTTTATAATGATAAGAATTCAACAAAGTTGCTGCTTCGTCCAGACTAAATTCGACAATCTAATGCTCCGATCAGCGCTTAGAAATGAACCTAAAAACAGATGGCGAGAAATATGACAGAGAAGAAATTAACAACAGGTTTTTTTATCTTTTTTATCTTTCTACCAAAAGGTGTTGCATTTGGCTGAAAATAAAAGCGCAACAAACTTGATTCAAGTCGTTTATTTACGTTTAAACATCTTAAATTCGTGGCAGAACATAGTGCCTTCAACAGTTATACGTTTGAGTGCGTTGTGCTTTTTTACCTTAAATTAAGCCTTCACAAGCACACGTGAGATTTTAATTCTCTTTAAAAATTTAAGGCCTTGTTCACTATACCCTGCTCGCATGTGAAGAATTTCATCACCCAAAAAGGTTATTTACATTTGGTCACTACATTGCAGCTCCGGCCTTTGTCTGTGGAAAATGCCCTTCCAACATATGTTGATGCTACATCAACTTTGGTAAACTAATAAGGAACCACCCCCCCCCCGTCCTCCCAAGAAGTTAAAGTCTGCTGATAAGTGAATCATCCTATTGCCCACCACCGTTTCAAAAAGGGTGCAAAACTATTGTCCTACCCCTCTCTTACCTTTTTCTTTTTTCATGTTTTTTTCAGTTTTTGCGTGCTTATTTTCGGCTCAATCGACACTCGCCAGCCGTGAATGGTATTCTCAACCCTCAGATAGCCCAGGTCCAGGTTTTAACTCGCCACCCAGTTTTCCTGTACCACTGACTTATTAGAACCCTAGGCTAGCTCTTACTTTGTCGAGCGAATTTTCCACAAGAAGACAGTTTCATTAATCAGCCAAGACGGACGATTCCTATAAATTTTGGAACATCAAACGAGTAAGAATTATGATAGGAATAAGGTAGATATTTTGGTGGTACCGAATAGGAAAATGGCTTTGAAGAAAGCAAGCATTTTAAGACATACAAAAGGTGAGAACTTTGAACGAAAACTTTAATATATTTATCCAGTTCTAGATCATAATAAGCCAAGCCGAAACGCGAGTCTATAGTTGTAAAGGTTCCCTGATCAGTGTCGCATAGTCTTTAATAAGGTAGAAATAGTTTTCAATTGATTTGCCTGAGAAAGGACGCCACTCGCATGGGAAAATGTGAGAAAGTTTTTCCATGTCGTTCCTTTTTTCACGTTTTCTACGTTTTCCAATACGCAGCACCTTTTATGCACAACAAACTATTTCTGTCTTTACTTTCTCGAGTCAAGTTTAGAGAGACACCTTATTAGCATCGATCTTTAGTTTTGCCTTTAGAATAGTTAGTTGCTGCCGAATGACATGAACCTGTTTTATGTTTTCAGCAACAATCGCATCACCAAAGATGGCTCAGCAAACCTGACAAAGGGTTTAATTTTGAACGAAGCTCTTCAGACATTGCGAATTGGACAGAATCCCATGCAGAGTCAAGGAGCCTATCTCATACTTATGGCTATAAAGAACAATTCAAATATCGCTCTCGTTGAAATAGAATTAACGGTTTGTCATTGCATTCCTTTCTGTATATCTCCCACTCCCTGGAAAAGTTGTATTTAGATGCAAGCAGTGCTTTTTTGATCATGGTTCATTTAGTTCAGTCCAACACACAGGTTTAATTAAATATCACCAAAAAATGTCTTCGTGCTTCAAATTAAAGTGGCCAAGGAAAAGCTTCCAGGAGTGACTCGTAAAAATACTGAATTTCAAGAATCATGCTAATAACATTTGTAAAAAAATGTGTTTGACTCTTCATGCTCTTGCACAGTGTCAAGATACATAGAAAAGTCACAGTTAGAATTAACAATGACATCATTTGTGATCGGGCCCGCCGAGTCAGGGGTAGGAAGGGCAGATTGCCCTAGGCCTTGCACTGGAAGGGGTCCGAAAAGTTCCGGCAAAATTCCACACAATAACAGCAATAACAAAAATCACAGTTTTAATGACGTCATCACGGACCCGCTCCAGGTCCCTGAAAAGCTCTCGGCGGGTCTGTTTGTGATGCCTTATTGAAGTTATTGTCCAGTTTCTATGGGTGTTTTATGACAGGAAATCCAATAATAGCATTGACAAGGTATATGAACGAGATCTTAATTTAGCTCAAAGATAGTAACTCTAACTTTGATGAATTATTGATTGGCACGAAGAAGCTAGCCCCTCTTAGTTGATTCGTAGGAGCAACTAAACATCAAATAAAGAGAATCCTAATCAATATCAAATAAACCAAATGATTTACTCAATCCACTTCAACACAGCTCATAGTGAACGTTTGTTCTAAAATTATATCCTTAGAATCAATTTAGGTTTAATTGAGAAGCGAGCTTGTTTTCTTCAATTTCTATTTGTAAAATTTTATTCTTTGCTGGCATTTTCTATTGTTGCGAGATATTGCCAAGTTTACTAACAACCCTCCTCGCAGGTAATCACGATGTTACATGTGCATTCTCTCAAACCACTCCTTTGCCAATCTCTTTTTACCTATTCTTAGATAGTGACAGAGCTCTTATAGTAATGGACTGGGGAGCGATCAAAAGGCAACGGGCGTTTATTACTGCAAGGGGAACCTTGGCTTTAAGCTGTCCATAATTTTTAAAGTATTAAATTGTTTTTTCCTCTTCTTGTTGAAATCATTCAGTTAGCTTCGGACGCTGCTATGCCGTTGAATCACGTGATAGTATGGCAACATTTAACGAAAAACATTTTACTACTGTAGGGTATCCAGATCAATGACGAATTTTACGGCTTGTTAAGAGAGATTTCCGACCTGCACCCAAAGCTGAAAGTGGTACACGGAGGAGCTGGCGGGGCGCACGGGAAGGCGGATCAACGCCCAAAGCCGATGAAGGTCTTAAAAGATTACGTAAAGAACAACAGGATGCGCTTGTTCGATTTCTTCAGCATGATGGACAAGGACAAAAGCATGAGCCTGACACTCGCTGAATTCGCAAATGGATTGAAGGAGACTGGGATCCCATTAACAACTGATGAATTGTTGGATTTGGTTGAAAAACTCGACAAGGACAAAAATGGGGAGATTAATTACAGGTTTGCGCTCCATCTTATCCTTTTTAAGTTAATTAGGATGTTTCTAATTATTCAGATGATGGCCATTTCGGATTTTTACCCACACTAACCGCGTGGTAGCTGCGAGGAAACTGAGATGCTTTTCCGAAGGAGTAGACCTGCTCATAGTCAATTTTTCTGTCATTGTTACAACTAAACCAAACATTTGTTTTTCACAAATAACTCTAATCAAGGGTAGAGTCAATCGCAAAAAATGTGTTGAGCAAGGAAGGAGGCATACGAAAGAGGGGAATGAGGGGTTGCCCCTCAGGATTCTTACTTAGATTAAAACCCTTAAGAGTGCTGGAGAGTTTTTTACAAAGAATGTGCCAATTTCTAACGATTACACTACATAAGTTTTTGGTACTGCAAATTTGAAGATTGCACGAAATACCGGAAACATTGCATACTGAAGAACTTTTCGTCTGACATTCTTCAGAGTATAATCATTGGATAATGACCGAGAGTAAGCCGAAAATTTATATCCAGACGTCTTTCTTCCTTTCACGGTGTTCTCGATCTATACGTGGATATAAATTTCCTAGAAATGAAAATGTTACATGGACAAATGTTTAAGACAGTTGATTACTAGACGCAGAAGGTTTCTACTAACGCTTTTGAACTGTAACAGCAATCTTATCAAGATTAATTAGATTATGCTACATACCTTTGTTTCTACATAGTTTCTGTGGCATTGTATAAATGACAGATAACCCTTTTAAACCAAATAGTATAAAGTAATTATGATCTATGGAATGAGATATCTCATCCATTTCAATTTATACATAGAAAGTTGTCCTTGGGCCAGCTGTTGAATTTAAAACATTTTGTGTTACCAATTGAGGCTTTGTCTATCTGGTCATTACCATAGGTTTGCCATCATGATTTTCCTTACAGGAAAATATAATCACATTCAGTCAGGGACGTAGCTGACTGAGGGCCTAGGAGTGTAGAAGGTTGTGATATCCCCGAGTTTAACCGGTAATTCTTCAACTGGCCCCTAAAATCTTTAGATCATCGGTACTAAACTTTTCTTAAGCTTTGTCTTCGTCGGTAAATTATTTTCAATGCCCTCCTCCCCCTTATCTGGAAGTTCAAGCTATGCCACTGCATTCGTTGGTATACTGCTTCAACTTAAAACAGTGTTTTTTCACACAAATGAAAATGCTGTTCAAGATCATCGTAATAACAGGTTGGTTTGCTTGTGGCTTGTACCTAGCTATGGCAATGTTCTGACACTAATGAGCGCTCTGTGTTACATTTCAGCGAATTTGTTTTGGGTTCTGTAGAACAGCACCTCGAAGAAAGGAAAGATGCTTTGAAAACGAGAGCAAAAGAAGAAAGAGAAAGAAGAATATTAACACCAGAGCTTCTTAACGTTGACCGCACTCCCAAAGTGAGTCTGACATCATCAAGGCCGCCATCTGCTTCAAAGCTGTATCAGTGATAGATGTATCCATTCTTTTTGTGGCTTTGTAGTTAAATTGGACTGTACTTTATAGCTATATTTTTGTCAATACCTTACATGAATGAGAATATTTTCATAACGAGCTGAGAAATGTAGAAGGGGTATTCGTAGACATTTTGTATCTTGGATGCAATGGGATTTCCGGTTTTCGGTCACTTCCACAATTGTGCTTGATATCTAAAAATCTTTAGAAGACACTCCCTTTTTTAGTCTTACATGTGTTAGGATGTGAGATTTCAAAGCAAGAGAAAGTTGCAGCTATACACAAGACAAAGTACACTTTCTGATAATGCATCTTAAAATTCACCCTTTTTTAGCTGTATTGAGAGTTTTTTACTCCAATGTAGTTGCAAAATTGCCCTGAAAGAGCCATTTAAAGGGAATAATTGAAGTTATTAAAAGTTTTGAGATGTTAGGGTTGAAGCAGTTCCGCAGCTAAAAGCTATGACTACAGCAGTGCCCAGGAGCTTGCATAACGATAATGTTTCAAGCAAACTGAAAAAGAAGCAGAAATAAAAAAGAGTCTTATTGCCAATGACGAGGCTACGAGGCTGGTTTCATGCCTTCCAAGGGTCGCTCCTCCGTAGATACTTCATTGCTACGTCACCACGGTAGAGCTTTTCATGATCAAATTTTTGAATTTGTTCATCTTTCACATTTTTGGTGCATGGGTTCTGAACTACCCCGAGGAACAATTCATATTATAAACAATGTTGTACATGTTTTATTGTAAAAGAATATAAATCGGTGTATTTTAAGGCAATGCATAGTAGAGACTTCTTGCTTTATTTTTCTATATTATTCAATGCTGTTTGTACATTCGTAAATATAATGTCTTAATAATATTTGTCTTCGTCCTTTTTATGTCATCTTCTTATACGGGTGTTCTTTGGCTCCGTCATCTGCTGTTCTTCAGTGTAAATCCGGTCTAGACATTCTTTCTTTCTAAAAATTTTAAATTTTCCTTAATCCCCATGCTTGGTAATAAATTCTAACATACAGTTTAAATAATAATTTATTCTAGTCAATTACTGTCTTGAAGAATTTAAATTCTTCTAAAATCAACTTATCGTTTAAACTTTTTTTTCACAAAGATTGCGGTTCCATAATCGACGATATCTCAACGGATTATCCTTTCAATTTAAGAAAAACGTTATTAAAATTATTTTATATCGTGATATTACTGACTCTGATATAATGCTGAGACATTGCCCGTGTCAGATAATATCTCAATGTATTAATGACATATAGTAGCTAAGATTACAAACAATGTATCGTTTGCAGCATTTTCGAAATTCCAGTACACTGCTTTTCTAAGAATACTGTAAATTTCTTCCAGCTTCGATATTCTTAAGAAAATTGGGTTTGAGCCTAATAATGTTCTTAAAGTATTCTTATCTTCTTCAAATCCTATGGGGTTTCAAGGGGAATATCGCCCACCCTTGAATATGTACCACACTTTTTGAAAAAAACCGAGATGTGTCAGTCATGCGTTTCTCTGTTACAGTAGAATCCCGTTATAACGTACTCGGTTATTACGTACTTTCGGATATAACGTACTGGTGTGCTTGGTCCCGGAAAAAGGTGTGCTTGGTTTTAATCAATTTTTACTTACCTTCGTTACAACATACTTCGGATATAACGTACTTAATACGCTGGTCCCTTAAAGTACGTTATAACCGGATTATACTGTATAAACATCGCAAAACCAAATTCTTACAAATTGCAAAGTTTTATTCAGTATTTTTGAATATGCGGGTGCGTACTTTTTCCACGTTTGTGCGTGTTTTACTCGTAAGTCTGCGCGTTATATAGGTTCAGCACGTAGGACAAACCTTTCAAAATGGTTTGTATCAGCGGAGTAGTGAGCGACACCTCAATATTCACTAGTGCAATACCATGCCATTCACCCAAACAATGCTATCATTTTCTTCGATCACCCCTTACCTTTCAAAGTGGCTCCTACATTTTGCTACCTCAGATGGCATTAAAAAGGCCCCCGAGTTGTCCAGTTACACCTCTGTCTGTTTTCATTCTTAAAACAATTTCCAGTCATGAAACTCAAGACTTCAACTTGATTTGATGATTGACGCCAAAGCACAACTTTCAAACGTCTTTGTATACTTTGTTAGAATTTTCCTGGGATTCTGCTAGTCTGTCTCTATCAATAGATAAACCTTCCGGGTCTGAGCCATTATTCTTCGTTTGATCTTTTAAGTTGGTTATTTTGCCCTCTGTCGTGCAGTGGATTTCTGAGTTTGCAGTGCCAGACCACGAATCCTTGAGATAGACCAGCCGAAAACAAGGTATGCGAATTGAATTGATTAAGGATCCAAGTGTGTCTGAAAACATTTTATGTAAAAGAACGTGTTATTTCAGTTCACAGGCCCATCGGAAACGGGGGGCTGGGTTGGGGGCTGGAGCTCCCTTGATAATTGTCAAACTATAGTATATTTCCTTTATCACAGTGTACTGAATGAGAAGGGATTTTACTGAGAAGGGCACTATTTACGGTCAGACATGTAGAGTTAAGCATTTGAACTGTGGATGGTACAAAGCTATTGCAGGATACCATGACCTCGCACTTCTTTCTCGTGTGACCACACTCACTCATATTCTTGAAAGGCCTTTCAATTCGTGATTGATAATTGACCTGACATTGATATGTTAATTTATAATGAAATATAGCAGAAACTGGAATAAGCAGCACTGTACAAAGAGGGTACATGAAATAGCAAACGGATATCCGGAGTAGCACTTTTCCCACGTGAGTTTATCACCCTCTGAATAAGCCTGCCCCTGCTAATTAACTGTTCTATCAGGTCAATTTTTAAAGCAATAAGGCCATCTATATCTTTTTGTTGATGATTGGTATGAAATGATACAGATTCAGCTTGGAGGGGGGGGGGGGGGCGTCAAGAAACACGTGACCAACTATACTTTTTAAACCAACTTTTTCTCCATAAAATAATTTTAACAATGAAATGGATTATCATATACACACTTAATGATAACAAAGTAAAGAGCAAATAATGGCGTGAAAGTATAAGGTAATTAAGTTTGCGGAAACGAATTTTTGTAGAGTTCGTGTTTTTGGGTGAATCCATAAGCACGATTTTGCGAAAAACCAATTATAGGACAATCTGCATAAATGGACTACAGCTTCTTTTGAGCTCCTTACAACAATGGTTTCAATTTATAAAATTTCCGTTAATCTTTGAGAATTTGAAAAGACTTGCGTGGCAAATATGGCTTAGTGAGCCAAATCTTTAAAGTTTCTCTAATTAGAAGTTCTTCTGGCTCAAATATTAATTATCACAAAACATCCAGATCTATCATCATTAAAACGAAATATTAACCGGCGAAAAATGATTTCCACCAAAAATTGATTCTCTTTAACAAAAATTTGTTCTAAGTGCAATGAAGTGTTGTATGTTTTATTGTGGTGTGTTTGAGAACGTCATGTGACGAGCACTGTATTCGGAAAACTAGATGAATACTAGCTAGTCTTGTCCAAAGCCTGAGATGTACTGCAGCTACAAGGACGCTACCGGGACTGCGAAACGTATATTGAAAGTGGAGGGGCCAAAATATCAAAGTTTTGTAAGGGTTAGAGAAAGGCCACCACCATATGTATTTCTAAATGTATTTTGGCTGGAGGAAACTTTGAGGCAACATTGTCAAGCTTTCTTTAATCAATATGTCCCATAGTTCCGTCTGTTGTAATGTTGACATAAAATAGGAAAGGGCTTGAAGATTTTAAAATAACCTTTTTATTGTAGCTCGCAATGGAACTTTTCTTAGTTTTTAAAAATAATCATAATAAGATGGGGGAGGAAAATAAATGAAACACGGTTTAATAAAAAGAATTAACACTAAAACAACAAAAGAACTATAAGCTAAAAATATACGATTGAGCAATTTTGTATTGTATTGTTGGAATATTGACCTGTAAATTTTATCTTAAATTTTTGGGTAATAAAGTGCTTTTAACAAAAAAGGCTCTTGATATGAAAAACTTCAAACTGTGCTGGTCAAAAGGAGTTTTAATAGAATTTATGATTATGTCCTATTTTTGTAGTAGCAATGGATTATCGATAGAATCAAACAATAGAGCTTTCTTGATGATACTTTTAAAGAACAAATATGCTGATTCTTTATTTCTTATATCCTCAAAAAATTTCTTTCCGGTAGTTCCTTTTTCTTCAACGACTGATTTATCTCTTTTTGCAAAGTTTTTGGGAAAATTTTCGCTAACAAATAGACTTTGCGAATCAAGTTTAGGCCAAAAAAACAAAAACAAAAACCGATTTCTTCGATCAGATTCTCATGTTCAATTTACATATATCCTCTATGGATAGGACAAAGTAACCAAGCTAAAAGTAAGGTCATATTTAAGGGAATACTAGGCACAGCTACTTACAGAACGGTAGGTTACATTAGATACCTTTTATTTTGCTCTGCAGAAAAGTAAGGGGCCGTACCCCTCCGCTCCCTCCCCCGGTTGCGCCGGCCCTGCGCTATAGTAAGTTATAAGTCTGAAATGTTCAATCATGACCAAAAAATGAGTAAATTACGGGTTGAAACTTTGAAACTTGGTCAAACTTAATAAACGCTAAGGTCCCCGCTGCATGATCAACTTTCTTGGAGTTTTGCAGACATTGGGGTGTCACGCACATAATAGCTGAATGTGTGTAATATTTGTGTACTAAAATAGCTGAATGACAGCTTATTCAAGCCTTTTACTAAAAATATGACGTAGATTTAAATGTATATAATTTCATTGATGTTAGTGACGTAATGCTTGGATAGGTTACACAGTGACGCTTGAACGACGAAAAGGCAAAGGAGGTAGGCTTCGGTAAAAGAGCATTTAAAAAAATATTCCTAGCTTTTAATTAATCTTTTGTAACTGTCTTTTATTTCAATTTCATGTAGGCATTTTGAGAGTGGGCTTAATGTTGTCATTGGGTTTTTTTTAAAAGTTTAGAGAAAATTCGTCATGAATAAGGCACTACAGTCAGGATTTCATATGAAGCTCTTTGATAGGTACAACGGGCCGATGTCATGGGCCGCTTTATTAAAAGGGTACTTTGAAAGGGTAAAAGGGGTGGCTGTCCCCGCCCCCCCGAGCTATCGGAACACATCAATGTAATAGTACCTTACCTATAACGCCAATAGTAGAGACGTTGGTTTTTTCTTAAGCCCCAACTCCAGTTCAGGATTAAAAATCACCGGAAAAAGTACAGACAGAAGATCCCTCTTTTATCATAGAACTACAACCCTTTTTGACTATGGATTTGTTAGGATTTAAAATGGCGTGCCTAAAAAGACTTAAACATGTTGTCAGAATAGTGGTGAGTTGGTCAAACCATTCTGTATGCATGGTTGGCGAAGCTTCAATGGAAATTCTAGTTTGTTCAATGGCTTTCAAAGGCTTAGCATTCCAATTCCCGCTCCAAAATTCCAAAAATTTATCTTAATCCCAAACATCGCTCTGATTTGGCTTCAGCATGTT
The DNA here is from genome assembly GCF_013076305.1 of Rhopilema esculentum. The sequence goes on from NW_027019317.1 coordinate 8,230,183, forward strand.
CTTAGCACCCCTTTCCTTTTCGTAATGTGTCCCGAATCCCCTGCGTTCACTTGTTTAAATTATCACAGTTTACCTCTACAATGACTGTTCTTGCATTACAGCCGAATGCTGAGAAATTTTTACATCATGTTTTGTCTATTTACAAAAAAATATTATCGAGACTAAGCAAAACTTTTTGGATCACTATGGAAATTTTCGACAACCATTTTTTTTCGGTTTATCTACGTGATTATCAAGCTTTGATATGTCCGTTATTCAATGGCGGCGCCAGCCACTACGCTCTGGGGGGACAAAACAAAAACATTTAGACCACGCCCTTTTAGCACTAGAAGACGCCCTTTTACAAACAAGGAAGGCCAATTTTATCTGAAAGAAACGCCCATAACTAACTTTTGGCTATGTAAAGGCAGTTTCAAAATCAAATGATGACATCAAAAAAAGTACGTTGCCAAAATATTACCCCTCCCCCAACATTCTCTCATCGGATTTAGACGAAAAACAAAATTGACTCTGCCGAGAGCTGGGGGGACGTGTCCCCCAAGTCGCCCCCCCGTGGCGCCGCTATGTTTACACTGATTTCATCAAGATTTTCATGTCTTCAATCAGACATTGAAGCTTTTAAGGTAGTAGTTGATTTTCAGGAGGAAAGTCAAACGTAAACGACACACATCTCTCACAACCCCCTGAAGCATTTTCTCGTTGATTCTAGATGAAGAAAAAAGCATTCGTAGAAAAAAGATCTATTATCATCCATACCGCTCTAGACAAACATATCCAAAACGAGGTTTCGTACTTCCCTAGTCGATGAAAATCCAAGGAAAGAAAGAACATGGCAAATAATGGTTGATAGATTATGCTTGATCCACAAGAGGAAAAGAGTATTGGAAATACAGTTCTTTTTAAAATTTCTTTATAAATTTGGAGCTTGCAGAAATTTGAGGTTTTTCTCATCAAATTCTTGATTTATCAAACACTAGCTGAAGAGGTGACAGAATGAACTCATGTTTCATATTGGAACTCACGAACTCACAAATTGAGTTGGCAAGACACCAACGGACTAACGTAAGCAGCTTTTTCTTTCAAAACAGTTTCATATTTGAACATAAGCATGAATATATTCTATTGACTGGAAAATCTCTGTTAACATCACTTAATCTTTATAGGGGTGGTAATATGGTGTTAAATTATGGCTTAGATGTTACTAATACATTTTATCTCTTTTGCGGTTTTTTTAATAATTCTAATATTCTTTTCCAGGTTTCCTGACGTAACATAAACTGTTTGATGATTACTTTTTCAATTGATGTAATGTTTAAAAGACGAACATTTACTTGACGTCATTATGTTATATATGTGTTCAGAGTGTGCGGAGCATATTCTGGTTGATGTGGGGCAGGAGGATTTTGGTGGTGGTTGGTGTGAGGGCGGTAATGGGCGTGGGCGGGGCCAACAGGTTTTCAAGGCTCTAAACACGTTAAAATCCAAGAGCAAAATGATTGTTGTATGATTTTAAGTACAGTTAAATGTTAGGTAGGTTAAGTCTGGAAAAATATCCTGTCTTGTCTTTTTGAGCTTTAACGCAAAATTGATAATAGTTAAAGCTTTTCGGTAATTCTTTTTCGGAAGTTTCTCTAGAGAGCATTTATTTCACACAAAATTAGCAGCATGCAATTGCCTTAAAGCTTTTAGGAACAATGGTATCGTTCTCTGCTGTGTCATTAAGCAATGGATATCCCCATTAAAACAACTGTATTTTCTAGAGGCACTTTTTTGCCTTGATGTGTGCAGAAGTTTTGGGTAGTTATCTGTATTTTACGAGAGTGGAGAAGCTAGGGATGTTGGGTAGTGGAAAGAATAGAAGCAAATTCCATTAATTTTTTTATTACGAAAACAGTACAGCTCTGGGCTTGGCTTTTCCTGTGCTCGGTGCAGTTAAGAGATTCACCTTGAACTTTAAACAAAGAACCTATACAGAGCTTCAAGACTTCTAAAACTTGTGTAACCGCAGAACAGTAAATAGCAGCTTTAACCAAAATGAGGTTTGCTGAGGCAATAGTCAACACACTGAATGCACAACGGCGTTCTATGAACTGTATACATGTTTCTTTGACTTGTCACGTGAGCCTGTAAACCCCCAGGAGCAATAGAATTTGTGGAATATCCATCCATCATAAAAGGTACCAAATTCACGACTACATCCTTGCAACATTGTTATTAGAAATCCCTTCCCCTGCCCCCTTCATCCGCCAGCTCTGCTTAACAATGGTGTTTAAGGTGAAACGCTGACTGGTCATTTGAAGACGTTTTTCATCAGGAAATAAGTAATAAGCTAAGCTACGCTTAGACTTTCCCGAAGTCGATTTTTGCCGTAAGGCATTCGTACTTCTGCGAGGACAAAAGCTACTTGTCGAGGGCAAAATTCGTACTACACGCCTTTTTCATAAGAACAAGCCTCATATCAAACATCAAGTTGAGATTTGTCCTAAAAATAAGAACAACATAAAAAACAAGACAGGCTGAGATTTAACAAAACTCAAGGAATAAAATGCCAGTAAAAATGGAAAAATAAAGAAATAGCAACCGAGCAGCAGAAACTGCAGGTACAAGTGCAAAACCCGAGAGAGGGGCTTTAGTTACTTTGTCAAGCACATGTTATTTTCAGACACTACTGTGCACGGGAAATTCGATTGCAAAAACGAGAAACAAGATAAACACATTAGGCTGAAATCATGTGAAAAAATAAGAAACGCCAGGCTGAAATTGGAGCCAATTAATCTTCAAAAACATATACTGTCTAGCTAGGCTTATGCTGCAACAAAAAATCAATTTCGTTGAATGTCAAGCTAGTTTAGAAGCTTCTTTTGATTGAAGCACAGGGAACTTTGCGCATTGACGACATTGCAGCGAAACTAACAGCAAAATTAAGTATTCTGTTACAGACATGACGCCTCCCAACCTGCCTGCGAAGGAACTTGTGAAGGAATAAAATGCTCCCTGCTATAACTTAGTTTAGGATTACCTGTCTCAGGTATGCAAAAAACTCTCTCTGGAACGCAATATTCGCTCTACTGAGCACTAAAACTCTTTTTTAACACAAAAAGCTATTAATATAGAGGCTGCAATTTTTAAGTGACTGTATGAATAAGTAAAGACAAAATTAATTCGCTCCTAGCTTTCTCATCATTTTACTGAGGCGGAGACTTTTCTTCCTCAAATCTGTTGTGAAAAAAATCCATGTTCCTGCACGCGTTCTCTGTATGGTGCCACCATATCTCTGTAGCTTTTGCATTCTTTTTCCATGTAAGCCTTGGAAAAAACAGCTCGTCGTAATATTTTGCAACAATATATTTAAAATGAAATCGCTGGGTTAGAAATGTGTGTTTGGCCACTGACGTCAATTTGTAAATTGTTTGCTTTGTTCGCAAGATGATAGGATTTTGGCTGTTTGAAATTAATTGAAAGTTGATTTGAAATTTAGTTTATTGCGTAGAAAACTTCGAACTTGACTTTTTCATTTCCAGTCTCTGGTTCCGCAATATCATGTTATTGGAACATTCTTGAAATTGCATACATCTCAGCTTGAATGCTCTTTCATAAAAGCTCTCTTGAAAATACATGTTTGTCTCACTCCACACATCTTTGGTAAGCCTTAATTTTTATTGAGCATTAATATAATTCGAAATTTGTGATTCTCAGCGTAAAATCGTTATAGAGAAAAAAATCAATATTTTTGCTACTGATTTTCTTCATCACGAAAGCATTACTACAATGCCTGCAAAAAGTACTTGGAACACCCAGCAATTTACGCTACATTTGATATCTTTCATTCCTTTCATGAAGAAAAAATTACTACTTCCGCCCCCTTTCCCCCAAAACAATGTTGATAATTTAGAGAAATGTCATAAAAGAAGCGCAAAAGAAAGTGTTTACTAAAATCCTAACCAGTTTGATAGTAAACCAACATTGTTCTGTAGGGGAGAGGGGGACGATTGATTTTGACCTTGGAAATTGACGTCAGTGTTCCAAGACTTTTGGCAGGCATTGTAGTAATGCTTTCGTGATGAAGAAAATCATTAGCAAAAATAGCACAATACAAGCTTCGTGGGTGATTCTCAAACTTTTGCTTGAAAGACACGCTTACTCACTTAGATAAGAGTCAAAATGTGAACGAAACTTGAGCCTGGCTTAATCTTACCAATTTCAAACGTCAATATTTTTATAAATTTATTCCTATAAATTATGTGTACGGTGTGACATTTCTCAAATTGTGTTTAAACTGAAACACTTTACACCATAGCCTGTGCTCCAGACCCTTTTTAGGTTAGGGGTCTGGGACACAGGCTATATACATCGGAGCAACCGAGCGGCATTTTCCCTGAAAACCTAACAACGAAATGTTTCTTTAATTGTTTGAATGCACAACCTGGCGGGCTCAGTCACTTGGTCAAATGTGTATCAAGTGAGTCCAAAAAAACTCTGAAAAAGGTTGGTCTGAAAGCTAAAATTCTGAGACATAGAATCTTGAAAATAGGGTTGCTTTTTTACTAAGTCAGAGGAACCACAAAAAGAGTAGGAATTTACTGATATGATGTCACAGATAATTTTTTTGGTAAATATATAGCTATTGAAGTACCATGAATTTTGTCATAGTCGTGTCTACTGTTCTAAGGCTAGATAAGAAATTTCGCTAGTTTGTACTTTTTGTAGGGTATTATTTGGAATTTGACAAAACTTTTCCATTTCTTTATAAAAACATCGAACACCGTGTTGTGAAGTATACATGATGCATTTATAGTTTTACAGCTGCCTTAATTTGTTAATTTAAATCAAGAGCCATAAGGGATCGTTGATAAAATCAAATTTAGTGAATTCTGCTCTTTAATATGCCTTTCGACATAAGTTTAAGAAAGAAAATGATTCATAAATGAATTCGTTTTAGAAAATACTTGTTAAGCTTGAATATTCTCAGTGAAAAGGGCTACTAACTTTTGGCAAAGTCAGAGAAAAGGGTACATTTACGCAACCCAGAATCAGAGATTAGAGTTCGGTTTCTACTTTCAGCAACACACATGATATACATTGGACCAACTGACTGAGCCCGCCGGGATACACAATCGTTAGAACTGCCGATAAAATGCGGACATGAATTCAGCTGTTGGTTATTTGATTGGTTTTGATCATGCTTCTTTTGCCATTGTTGGTTTAGATTAAAAAACCCATACCCCGACCCTCCCCCTCCCCTCGAAGCTGTAACGGGGTATAACGGTTCAGAATTCTCTATTACTTAGAGTCGTCAGATACAGTTAAAGAAAAGCTCTGAAGAAAGCGACTTGATTTGAGGTTGCTATGTAACTGACTGCGCAAAAACAACATAATCACACAATTTATACAAGACTAACTCAAAGATTACCAAATTAAGCCTTTAAAGGTCCCAGTCCTTTAAAGTAGCATGTGGCTTGCACGAACACACCATCTTGAAAAAAACATTTGGATTAATGTAAGTTTGGAAAACAAACTGATATTTATGTATCATCAACTTGAATTTGCCCCCAGGGGGGTCACTTGAGCAATTTACATACAGGGGGTCTTTCCGATAATTATTGGTAAGAATTTTCCTTGTGATTTGATACTTTCTGATACCTGATTAATCAACAAACCTTTCTTGATACTTATGAGTTCAACTACCACATAAAAATGTCAAAAACAGAAATAAAAGAACAACTTATCAAAAACTTTTTAGCCGATAATTCTAGGTCTGTTGATTTTTTTGGGATACTTTGTAGGTGAATTTTGATGACTTCGGATGGAGCTATCCGTATATAAGAATTTTTTTTGTATCAATTATCATTTTCGTATCATTCTGAACGTCATTTGCTGGGCATACCTTTAATGAGCAGCTTCTTTTGAGAAGGATTAAGACATTACCACTAGACGTTAGGGTCTTTAATTTTGTTCTCAACAACAAAATGAGCAGGTGTCAGTAACTATTTAATGTGAGATTAACGAAGCGCGGATATAGTTTGCTATATGATTTAAATTTTTACTCAAAAAGCCAGGCAATTTGACAAGACACCCAATTTTCTGAGTAAGGATCTTTACATAGCGGGGCAACCTGAACATTTGGTTTGTTGGCATTCAGCTCCAATATCCTTGCTTTCTCTTTTTAGAACAAGCGTTTCTAGAAGCTACTGGCGTTGCTCAAAGGACGAGGTTCACTTTGCAAAAATCATGAGGAATGAAATGAACTATGAAGAAGTAAATCTCTTTTGATTGGAGTACACACTTTCTTTATAAGAACAATTTTATCAGAACACGAGCCTCAAAACTGGTCAAAAGTCAAGAACAAATTAAGAACAAGCTGAGGCTGAGCTTCTGCAAAATACAATTTTGAACTACGTTTTTTCTCAAAATCGAGGATTTTTAGCGATGTGTGAGTGCTTTTTCGGTGAATATTCAAATTTGTCAGCAAATTAAGGCTGTCTCACTCACTCTGTTGGCAAATGAGGCCTGAACACCTCCTTAGAGCGAAAAAGCTAGCAATAGCACTGCTTACACCCTTTTAATTTAAGAACAAATTGAGAACAATCCAGCCTCAGATTTTCGAAAAAATTAAGAACAGTCAGCCTGAACTTAAATTTACTGTTTCTTATAAAAAATGAAGTGTATATGACCAGCTAAACTTGGCTGCTCTCGGTATTTCAGTGTTGAAGAATTCTAAGCCAAAAGAATCGTTAGCATGGTGTTGCCCCTTCATCTTCTGGCCATGTACGAAGTTCATTGTTGGAGTTGTAAGTGAATGTGCTCGCCCCAGACCCTCTATTTTCGCTGGGATATTGCCCAATATACGGGACACATTTTGTGCGTCTTGGATGTATGGTAAATTGTGTTGATTACAAAATTTTATCCAATTTGCTTACATAAAGCACGGATGTGGGGATTAGTTTTGATTTCCGCCAAAGACTACAAAATACAATTACAAAGGATTGTAGCAGAGAAAAGGTGATTTATTAACACGATTACGAGTATCATGAGTCGGTGTAAACGATCAAGCAACAAAAGCTTAAGTCGCTCTTGGTTATCCAGTTTACGATAGTCAATCATTTGTGTTTGCCTCGCTATCCCTTTTTAGTCTTATCTGCAAATCGAGAGCGCTCAATGCCTCGTGTAATAACGCCTCTAAGCCGCTGTTGTCACCGAAACACTAGGGAACTAGGTTCAATTCTGTTCCTGCCGTTCCTGCATTTATGGCCTAAGGACTTTATGGTTCTTGTTGTCTCAAGAAACAACAAAGGGGTTAGCAAGGTCACTAACGCTATAGGTTTCAGTGGAAATAGATTTCCCTTGGAACCCTAAGTTGGAACCCCTCTCTTTTCGTAGTGCCTTTTTTAAAACTGTGTTTATTTCCGTCATAAAGGTCTACTAACTTTAACCACATCCCGAAACAATTGAGGGCCATTATGCAACATCACTGCAGCCTCTCTCTCGTAAAACAAGGTTGATTGCAATATCATTGGTTGATTGTAAAATTTCGTATCACTAACTGAAGCTATCCAGTATTAATCATTATTGAGCACAAAAACGCCTGCTCCAGGGGGGGGGGCAGCGGAGGCAGTGGCCCCCCTGCCCTCGCAAAATTTTGCATTTTTTTCTTTTTTTACTATTGTTTTTTCCCGTTTTCTTGGCTTTTTGCCCCCGTTGCCCTCATCGAGTGCAGGATTCCCTGATTGAAGAAACTTTTTGAAGAGGAAGTGAAAGAAGCTATTTGAACTTTGCGAAAATCAGTTTTCAAAGAATTTTAACAAGCGGTGCAAGAAGTACATCTTTGTAGCAGACTCTGTATCAACAAGTCTACAAGATGCACCAGCTTTTTAAAAAACAGTTGTTTGGTCCATTATTGAAACCTTCTTAGTTATCTCATCATTTTGGTACCTCTTGATACTTTCTTAGCAAATAGTTATAAATGCAGACGTTTGCACATTAACAGTAAAATGCGTTGTAAAAATTGCACGTATTTTCTATATTCCATAAAATGGCTCGAGTTGACAGCATTATTAGATTAAGAGCCAACTTTTGAGAACTGCACTAAAATGCTTCACAATAATTCATGCCTATGATTTTATGGGGCACTCGTTATGCGGTACATTGGAAGGGCCGACGAGAGGTTGTCGGAGGCCATTGGAACATCTGCAAGAAAAGGCTTCTCTGCGAGCGAAGTGAGCAGAAACGTTTTTGCAACCACGCCCTTTAGATTAACTTAAAACACCATTTCGTTTCTTGTAGTCATTTTTTGCAATCGTTTAAAACATTTTGCCATTTTTAAAGCATGCTTTAATCATGATTGATTAATTCCAGTCTTAAAATGAAATTCGTTGCTTATTGAGGCACTATAGACCTCGACTATTCATTGAGAAATTAAGCAATAAAAGTATTTATCGCACCTTTCTTTTCTTCTATCTCTTTCGATTCTCAGTCCAATTGACTGTATTTGAAACGTCTACAACACAGGTGATAAAATTTTTAGGTATCAAATGATGTATTTCTCGCAGGAGATATGCAGAAGTTGAAATTTAGATTAAGCCCGAAGCCCATCTTTGTCATTTTCTTTCACGATTTTACGGAGAGAGCAACTTCTCCACCCATAGAGACAAAATTATTTTCCATTAAACTTGCAATCTTCATAAATCTAACAATGATTTGATTCTCAACAAACAGAAATTTATAAAACTTTGAACGTTTGTAGTAAGAGTGGCAATAGCTCCTGCTAGTGTATTGTTCCTGCATCTAAGCATCAAGTACAAATCATTTATAAAAGCTATGATGCCAGTCTACTTCATCGTGCGGAATAAACGATTTACCAATTACTAGCAGTTAATGAGGAAAAATTTCACATTTACTCGAATCACCTGATCAAAAGAGGTTGTATTTATCATTTGATATCTCGGCCAATCTGGCGTCTATTTCTAAAAGATATAACTGGACAGAGAGGAAAACTAAAAAGGATTCATTCAAACGTTTATTGGACGTTTGGGGCCTACGTGGCGGAGATATTCCCGGTCAAAGATAACACCATGAATAGGACGTTGGTACCTCATTGTCAGTTATTAAGTCCCATAAACAAGATAAATGGTCGTGGTATGTATTTATTTCGTACTTGAATAATTAAACATTATTTTGAACTAGAATTTAAGTGAAAGTAGCTTTCTTTTAGTGCAAAATCGGAGGATTTTGGATATTGGGAAAATTTTGTTTACGTTGAGGGGTTTGGGACGAGGGAAAATCTGTAGATTGTTAATTATGATCAGGCATTGAACGCGCGTTTAGAAATTGTAGACTTGTCTGAAAGATATCTGTTATCTTAGCTGTTATCATAGACAGCTGATTTCACTATTCAGAGATTTTCGATGGCCAAAGAAAAAACAAATCATTCGCGAGAGACAACATAGAGTATATATGCACATATCAACAATTTTCAAAAAAATATCTTTTCCCCTAAATCATCAAGCTTTGACAAGAGGCCATAATGACCGTAGTGTTTGTTTTAATTCCCCATACTTGAATACGTAATACGTGAACGTTCGCATAGCCAACACATAGATAAATTTGACCAGCTACAACAATTCTGAATGGAAAGAGCACATGGTAGTGTTAAGCTAATTTTTCCAAATGCGAACTCGCTCAGTTATTCCATATAAGACACTCGAGATCATTCGCGTTAGTCTAAGTTAATAAAGGCAACGTAGTAATAAACCTTAAAAGAGCCACGGCTTAGTCCAGGGAAGACACCTACGAAGTCTAGCTCTATGACGTCAAACGCAATGGAAAGTTTAGAGCTGAGTTAGTTAATGGCATGTCTTATTGCTTAATCTTAAGAAGGAAGACGACGGAAAAAGAAAGAACATAACGACCTTACAACGCTGCTTAAATAAGTTACAATACAATCAACAAGGGAAAATATAATGAATATTGAAATTTGAAATACAAATGTCGATATTTGATGTGAGACATTGAAGCAGGTACACGAATTAAGCATGCTGAAACAGGGTGTCTAACTTGTGTCACAATAGCTAGTCACTAACCCAACTTGGAGGCCTTTTTTGATTAATTTACCCCCTTCCTTTTTCTGCTACTTTTTGTCAATTGAAGTTTCAAAGTTGATACTCAAAGTATGGTACCAAAAACTTTCAAAAGCCTTCTACATTCCACTAAGAACTCTCCTCCAAGTGATGATAGGACCACAAAAGTAGACAGCAAGTAACTCGGATTATTTACTTTTAGGCTTCCCGAGTAACTTAATGGAAGCCTAATTCTCCTAGGTAGGTTAAGATCTTGTGCAACTGATGTTTAAATTAGGAAAGTTTTGGTCAATTTTAAATTTGATTACTAAAGAGTACCTTATGGCTTTAAAAAAAGAAAATATTTTACAACATGACTTAAGCTTTTCTTCTGATACTCTTCCTGGTAAAAAACGTCAGAATTAAGGCCGAATGGATCAAGAAAGAGGAGTGTCTTGTAGGCGGTGGGCTTCCCTGGGTACCAGACTCTCTATTTTATTTCATATATAGTGAGTCTGGTATCCAGGGTAGCGGTGGGCTTATGTGTACGGTAGACAATATATCTAGAACAGTATCACTTCTTAGCTGCCCAACAACACCTTTCCTCCCTGATGATATCCTAGACCTGGCAATTAATGTTATCACAATGTGAATCTTGATAACATTTTGGTATGCAGAACGTGGTTTAAAAATAGGCGTCTTCGAGTGTCTTCACGTTTATGTTAAATCAAATGTAGTGAATACTGCTTTAATAATTGCTGTTCAAATTCTTGGCACTTGAACTAGAGCGAAATGGTTTAAACAGCTGATGGAGAACTGTTTGTATTCGAAATACTCTTATAAATAAAATCTTATTTGCAATGTCTTCAGAAATCGTAACAGCGGATCAATTTAGAATTTTGATTGCTTGATCAAACTTAAAGATCCAGTTGACCAAACATGAACAGTGGTAGTGAATTACCGGGAGTTCTTATAACAAGTTGTGCGAGCGAAGATTACCAATAAGCGTTATTAAGGGTCTAGAACACAGGCTGTTTGGTCTTCATTTGAAGAACTTGCTTTGTACATGGGTCTCGTTTTCATAATAACTATTTAGCTAGCTGAAGCGATATCACAAAATAGAAAGGAAGAAATTACCAACAAAAATCGAAGAAGTTATACAACTTCAAAATCGCTTGTGTCAGGAGTGCATGAGTGACGAAGAGCTGTGTAATGATAGGCATTTTCCAAACGTTTTTCTGAATATGGCGTTTTTCTGCCGAATTGAGAGGGACTGCAGTCTACCAGTTCCTCCGAACCCTATGCCCTCATAAAGCAACACCCTTTAATAACCCCTTTTCTTGCATTTAGATTGTCAGTTTTTCCTCCAAGTCTACCAAGTGCTCTTAAAGACCCTTTGCCCCCAATTTTCTACCGTTTTAACTCGAAAGGGCGTTCCCGTGAAAGAAAAATAAATTTCATCAACGTCTCCTCCGTTTAAAAAGCTACAAAAGGCTTGCTTTTTGATACTATTAATTTCATATGACGAGATGAAAGTAATAAAGCCAATAGCAGCTTTGGATTTTGATAGTTTTTGTGATACAGTTGACAATAGAAGTGTCTTAAACCCTTTCTAAATTCTGGTTTCATTCTTTTTAAATTCAAATATTCTTCTTTTATCTTCCATACAGTTTTTGGAAAGGTTATGGTGTTAAAGAAATGATTGAATAATTATTTGTAGCTTGTCAGGTTAATTGAGACCTAGTAGTTTTTGTTATTGACTTTTACCGTTCAGCCCGTTCACGGGGATCTAGGGACGAGTGTGACGTGAAAGATTCAATAGTGTTTGATCTCATCAGCTGGAATTAAGACCGGGTTTTTCCTTTGCTACACTGTTTTCAAGTTCATTATCAGCAATAGACAGGCCAGCACCACATTCAATCCAACAAAGGAGCACCCGCCTTCTAAAGGTTCGTTTCCCAGATAACGCAGTTGAAAGGTTGCATGTTTGTGATTCTACCGATAGCATTCAACATCATGAGTAGATCCACATCATAAATATTGTTTCACGATCGACCACATATCCGAGCTTCCTTTTTTTAACAGTTCAGGCCCGGTTTCCAAACCGTTTGCTTGGGTATTTGAGGGAGAATTTTGGTATTTAGGTATTTGGGTATTTGGGTATTAGAGAATGAGAATTTACCTAGCAAGGTCAAAAGTAGACGCCCCGTAAGCTCTCACGATTATGAGCAATCTACCAGAAATGCCCAAAAAGACGGGCAGATTAAGTTGAAGGAAAGTCGTTAGCACCCAAAAACACTCGACACCAAAGCCCCTGATTCATAAACTTTAATACAATTTCAAGTATCAATTTCTCAAATGTTGAAATTCCATCGATTTCTGACATCTGTAATTATTTTTAGATCCGCGAATCAGAGGGGTACCTCAAGTATTTTTCTTGACCTTCTTGTTTTTATACATAAAGTTGAAATTTCGGAGTTTTCTTCTGTTTGCCTGTTTCGTTTAACTTTTCCTGATCTGGTTTTTGTAGTTGTATTTAAGTGCAAATTGCATGCTTTCTTCTAAAAGTCAATGACAAAAATCGTTCTCTTTTCAACAAAAACAGCTGTAATTGAATATACTATATTATAAATCATCTAGGCTAAAAACAACGCTGACCTAGAGTTTTAAATGAAAACAAAACAGTAACAGCATCACAAAACACTAACCTCATGCAAATATCTTTGGCTTTTGAGAAAAATGAAGCTAAAACTGTCGCATTGAAGGATTTGATAAACTAGTTATGTTATCTAAAGCTAGTTAGAAAACTGCCCATTGACATCTCGATTCAACGAAGCTATCTTGAGCAACAAACGATTGCAGTTGATTATAAGCGTAGAAGTCCTAGGGGCAGTGAGGGTCATAGCCCCCCTAATCAGGCAAAATTATCTTATTTCAGGCTCCGTTCGTGCAGTTCTATAGCAATGCTGCAATAATATCCGGGCAAGATCCACACTAAGCCATCATAAAGTTTTAGCATCGTCATACGCTCCACCAGAATTTATCCTATCATGTTCAGTTTTCTTTTGATAATCCCCCTTAATCAAGCAGCCTTTGTGGGGGTTGCCGATTGGCGGGGAGGCTTAATTCCCAGCCCAGTAGGGAATTAAAAAATAAGCAATCACCAGGTGATAAAAAAACTGAACCAGATTTTGACCATAAAAGCCTCTTCCATACTAACGGAAATTAACATACCCTTTTTAGCAGAAATATTTCACTACCTGAACCATAGTTTTGCAAAGGCATTGCTACCCTTACAACGACCATTCTATAAGTTACTCCCAAAATTTCCTCCTGTAAATTTTTGTCCGCAATCTGTTTTATAAGCCCAGATAATATTTTACTTTAATAGATTAAAGTAAAAGACGAATTACTGTCATGGATGGAGAACTGGTTAATAACAGTATGAGGGCATGCCTAAAAGTTAGGAAAAACAAGATACATACAAGTAGATTCTTTAAAAACCTTTTACTCCCTTACAAGAAAAGTACCCCATCCTCTCAGGAGATTGTTTCGGGTATTTCAATCATTTTCTGCCAGTTCCTATCCAATGGCGGCGCCCGCCACTAAGCTCTGAGGGGGACAAACCAAAAAAATTTAAGCCACGCCCTTTTAACAACCAGAAAATGCCCTTTGAACGCCTATGACTAACTTTTGTTTTAAAAATGGCAGTTTGAAAATCATAGGATTACATCACAAAAAGTACGGTGTCAAAATATGACCCCTCCCCCAACATTTTCTAATCGAATTTAGACGAACTACAAAATCGATTCTCCTGAGAACTGGGGGGGGGGACGTGTCCCCCCCGTGGCGCCGCTACTGTTCCTATCAATGTAGCTGAATTTTGTAATTTAAGCTCTCTTAAGTCTAGGGATACTTATGTGAAGATTGTCTGTTATTTGATGGCCGGTGAGGATATGTGAGAATGCACATATGTCTCCCAGTTGTAACCTGTTTTTATGCAGTTGTTGCATAGACGAAAAGGTACGTTTATATGAATCTTGAGCAAGATTATGTAAACGAAATATAGTCGTGGAACTTCTAAAAACCTCAGAGAAACTCTGAATCCACAGATTAACTAGAATCTAATAATGAATCTTGTTTTGTCTTGTTTTTTCAATCGTCGTCTTTTTCATGTTTGCAATTTTGTTGTTTTGCTGGCATATTATGAAAGAAAATTTGTCAAACGTCACATTTACAAAGAGCAACTGCACGTGCAAGGAGGACATTTTAAAAAGTATTTGCTACTTTCTTAATAACGTGGCATGCTTCTAAGCTGATTATGAAGCAAGGGCGTGTGTTCCAACTACATTAAAGCGAGGTAACGAAAGAGGATAAGCGGGCGAAAATGTAAGTCAGACATTTTAGAATACCCACCTTCGGTCAATAACCGTTGAAGTCAATTTGCGCTTAATTGTCTTTTCTTTATATGTGGTCTTTGAGGAGACGCCCTATCCCAAGGAAATTTAGATTAAAAGTCTACAAGCACGAAGATCAGTGGTGTCAGAGACCTTTGCGGTGCATCATTACTGACTGATGTCATGATAAAGATAAAATTGTTACTATACTTTTCATATTGAATAAAAAGCAAATTGAGGCATGTTATATACAATTCGGTTATATCTGCCAAAAAGTTTGAATACCACATTATGCCATTATTCTTAAATTAGTTTTTGATACAAAATTGATTTTGTGGTAAATTGTTAAATTGATACATGCTGTAAATTGTTTCGAAGGTCAATCAATAGTAGTTTCGCATGAGATTTTTAGTAACACGAAAACTTTATTTTCACGATGTAGTTAATGCATTCGCAATCAAAAAGGCTTGTAAAGTAACGAGCGTTGTAGTATTTTATATGACTTCAAACAACATTCTTGAATCTTGTAAAAAAGCCAAAAATGTTTCTAATATCGATAAAATTAAAATAAGCGAGTGGTTAAAGAAAGTCCCCAATTTTCTGCTAAACTAGGGGGCTTTGAAGTTATGTAACATTAGTGGTATATCATTAATTGTGAATTCTTGACTGTTGGTTCAATACAGTTTAAGGAAAAACTGGGCGTTATTTCAAAAAGAGTGTGAATTCCATTTAAAACGGGCCTGACCTAAGGGCCCTGGCCGCCTGACGGCCGCCCTGTTGTTAGAAATCGGTTTCTAATAAGGAAGAGTGCATTTCGGTTATTTTGTTAACATCGTTTTCTTCGCAGCAACCCCCTTTTAATTTTCTGAGTTTCAAGAAAAAGAAAATTAACAGACTTTTACAGAAAACAGGAGAAAAAAATACAAAAAATAAAAAAGAAACTAATTCTGTATTTCTAAAATCGTACTATCATTTAATCTTGATTGCTTTGACTTGACTAGTTCTTATAAAAAATATAATTCTACTACTATCGCGACAAAGGCGATTATCTATGTCGCAACAAATCATTTTTGAACTAATTTTACCAGATGATATGAATACGATAAACGCTGCATCTCCTCCTGTTCAGTAGTATTATTGTTGTTTCTTTGGGGTTCTCTGTCTTGGACAAGAAGGTCAATTGTGCACGCCTGCGGAAGAGGCGTTGAATAACCAGGGCGATTTGCAGCCCTATTTGCTTCCCGAAAGCAAGCCAAAAATAGAGTTAACAACATCAATGCAGAACACTGAGTATAAAAGGAAGCAGAAAGCAGTGAGTTTATTGGTAGGGGAAGGGTAGAAATTTAACTGGAAGGCCGTTCCTGAGAAGGGGTCATCTTTCCGACCACTCCTTGTCGTGTTTTTAGAAGGCATATCAACTATCATTCTCACCTTGCCTGAGGTCATTATGCTAAATGTCAAGTAAGTGTTAATGTAAAATCAATTAAAATGTCAGTAGGTACTAGTGGCGGAAATGCATTTTTCTGGTGGGTGGAGCGAAAAGCTCACAAAAACAAGCAAATCTGCCGAAAAATGACAAAATTTACTGACAAAAGCGCTTAAAAATGTTTTTCAACGGATAATTTGAAAAAAGCTGGGGGCGGTCGCCCCCTAAAAGTTGAGGGCGTGTAACTTTGATGACCCAGATGGACCAGTTTTACCCATAAAACAGCAACCTGCTGTTTGCTAAGGAGTTGGGGATCCAAGGCGGAAGCGCTGCTCAAATGTTGCTGCTGATTATGCAGCAACAATAACATAGCGAAATGGGGCAAATGGGGGTGGCAAATTGTCGAGAAAGGTTAAAATGAGCAATTTTGTAGGGTAGGCGAACAAGAGAAAATCTTCAAATGTGTGAGGCAACCATCCGTCCAGGAGTCAAAGCGCATCCAATAATGACTTCGTTCCATGCTCATGCTCTTTGAATTTAGGGCGGACGGTTTTTCATTCACCAAAAGACTTTCTCCTGTTCGTCCCCTTAAAAAATTTAGTTAAGGCAAAACTAGTGACATAACTCATTTCTAAATAGTTTTCAAGAAGGGACGCCACCCATTGACTTAGTTGCCCCTTCGATCTTGCCACCTAGTGTATGATAGGCTAAGCTACGGTACAGCAACATGTTTCTTGATAGCACGGTAGTGTCTTGTCTCAATGAAACCTGGCTAGAAGAAAATATTGGGGTTCCTTGCACACTATGTTAGTTATGGTTACATTATATTTTTTAAAAGAAACCATTTATAAGAAACCGAGTCCTCCGATGACCATATGGTAGCTACTTCTCATCTTCAGCATCAGGAAAATGCTCAGAAATATGATGAAAGTATTTTTATAGGCAACTAGGTACCAGTTTCTGGTTCAATTAACCAGGTCAGTCTGGGTACCAGTTTTTTGGTTCAATTGACCAGGTCAGTCTGGGTACCAGTTTCTGGTTCAGAAAGAAATCTCCTTGAGACTGATTCTGGGTCTCCTGTTTATAGTTGCCATAGTTAAGTGTTCGTGATTCTTAAAAGTAGCTTATTTGTACTTGATATTGAAGAAACCTTTGATGCTTTTAGTACAAAAATAAACAAAAATAAAGAAGACGAGTTCTTTTCAGGAGCTAAGTATGAAAATGTTTGTAGGGGTAGGAGGTGGGGGGATAAGTCCTAAACACGTCGTATGCTCCATGCATCTGTATTTTCAAAATGTAGCGATCGAGCATCTCTCAGTGACGTCAACATGTAATGAATCTTTCTTAATGTGATATGCATCACCTGGAGTCATCCTTAAACGTGCGGAATTTTTTCGCTTTTAGAAAAATCTCGAGAGCAAAACGCGACTGCATACGCGACTGATACAGGTCATGAATCTTTGTCCAAGATTCCAGATTTCAGAGATCCGCGCGTCCTTGGTCTGGTTTATCCTGCTGCTGAATTTGTTATAGCAATGAGCCACTCGACCATTTTTTAAAGACACACTTTGCAAGGGCCTTCCGAAAATCAACTAATCCCAAGAACGGTATATGTTTATTCGCTCTCCTTTGTAAAGACTATAAAATCCAAAACCGTCCTTTTATTTTGGTTGATAATTCGACGCAAAGTTCACCGACCAACATTAGACTGTGTCCGATTTAATGTAACCTGCCCACGCATGTCACTGGTATGATTAAAGTTTTTCATTTTATTGTAATTAGATAGCACAGATTGCTTTTATCTTTATTCCCCCCTATAATCATATTTGCCTTCATCCGGTTGGAAAAATTTCGGATAAATAAAGCTACTGAACAAAGTCACAATAGAGGCCTAGTTCCTGAAGTTCTTTTAACTACACATAACTTTTTTATCGAATGTTTCATGGAATACTTTCCGGTCTCAATGTTGCTGTTTATAGTAAACAAACACCCTCAGCTACTTAATGAACCATATAAACGGGTAACAAACAATTTATGTCAGTTTTGACCGCAACTAAATGAAACTGGCATCCTAATACTCGATAGTCTGCACTGATGAAAATTTTCATTATCGGAAAATTTCGTGGGGATTTTGTGTTAAGTAGCACAAGTTATTAACATTTTTCAGTCTTCTGATAGTAGGTACCTTATAAAGTGGTTCCTTACATAAAAAACCTTGTATGCTTCATTAAACTGGTTTAAAACCAAACACGAGTTTAAAAAAATATATATACATATATATCTGTGTATAACAATTATTTATTGAAAGTGAAGCGCGAAAACAAAGTGCATGGTCTTGGGAGGCAAATTGAAGAGAGGGCAGCTAGACCGGGCCTACTAAGCAAAAAGAGTATCAAAGGCGCCTTATCTTTTCATTGGGGACCTTTCATGGATAACTGATAAATGACAAGTGGTTTTTAAGCTTGGTATTATGAGTTCAACAAAAAGGTCTCCTTAGATATGAAAAATGGACCTTGAAGCATTTTGACTTGTGAGGGTAGCCTCCAACCTAGCCTGGCAGCCGGAGCCCTAGATCATTACTTTTCAGAGATCTGGAACTCAGAGGTCTGGGACTCAGGCTACTCCATCCATCCATGCTGAATTCTCTTTACTTCTCTCGTCTCTTTACTTCTTTTCTTCACTGCAGCATTTCAAAAACCAACTCTGCTCCGCAATAAAATCATTAGCCTAAAAAGCTTTGATGATTCAAAAAGAAAGTCCAAGAAGGAAGATAGCCAGCGTAACTTTGTTTTTTAAAAGAAAATAAAGAAGAACATGCAATGTATCAAGCTGTTTAAGATAAAATGAAGATTAATTTTGTGTAAAATCGAAAATTAAATTTTAAGCGCTTGCAATCACAATTTCAATTGGATTTCAAAAAACACCAGTTACTTGTAATTTGCTTAGGATCGTTAGAATCAACAAATGAGCAATTCTGTCGTTTTACACAAAAAGAAACGTCTGAAATTTCTTTCGCTATTTTAATTACAAAAAGCTTAGATATCATATCATTTGTAATCTATACACTTTTTTTATATAAAAACACGAGCTCATAAGTCAAGAACAAATAAAGGGCTTCTGCAAAATGTAATTTTGAACAACGTTTTTTCTCAAAATCGAGGATTTTTAGCCATGTTTGGGTGCTTTTTCGGTGAATATTCAAATTTGTCAGCGAATTCAGGCTTTCTCACTCACTCTGTTGGCAAATGAGGCCTGTACACCACCCTAGAGCGAAAAAGCTAGCACTCGCACTGCTTACACCCTATTAGAGAACAAATAAAGAACAATCCAGCCTCAGATTTTCGTAATAGTTAAGAACAATAATCCTGAACTTAAATTTACTGGTTCTGATAAAAAAGAGTGTAATTCAGATTATGAAAATTACTGTTTACCGGTCGGTCACATATTTCTCGGTGCCATAGAAGCAGAGCTGCGCACGCTCTGGTGAACGAAACAGGACGATCCTAAGTTGGAAAACTCACTGTTACATCAGGCAGCAGTCTCATCGATAATCCTTGTCTGCTGATCGCAATAATCCTTGTCATATTTAACAACCTGTAATGAGTCACCATAACTAAATTGACAAAACCTTATTCAATCGAAGCATCTGAGCACCCAAAGCCCCAAGCCCCCATAGCACCAAACCCTCTAGTGCATCAAAGTCATGTTGGGCAAACAGTTAATGACAACAATTATCATGGGTAGCGCCTTCCTAATAGATTTTACGTTTTCTTTAATTTTTAAACACCAACAAAAAACTTTGCCACGAAGAAAGTAATTTCAATCTTTTTTGCTAAAAGAAAACCTCTGCTGAAAGACAAGAAAAAACAGGGAGAAAATCATAAAAAACCGGGAGACCGGGAGAAAGCAAGCAAACCCTGGAGTCTCCCCGCAAGACCGGGAGGGTTGACAGGTCTGGAGCAGCTCACCAAATGTTTAAGTGCTCTTATGAAAAATGCTTGATAGCAAAACTTTTCTGCTCCTTCGTCTAGTCACCCCCCTCCACTCTGAAGCTTAAGGCGTGGCCCCCTGAATAATCAAGTGAAATACACCCCGCCCAGCTTCCAGCTCCCGTGGACCTACTTTCACCGATAGCATTCGATTGTTGCCAGATGCATAACATGGTGGTCCTGTAAAACAAAGCATAAACTCTGCAACAATGCAAACAGCAAGTAATTAAGAGAATGCTTAAAATGAGATACAAAATCTGGAATATTTGTAAGATGAATCAGCCCGCTTGCGGCATCCTTTTATTTAAACAAGGATGTCAAGAAACAAAATTTTGTGGAAAGGTATAACTTACCTGTGTCACTTCCAATAACCTTGCATAAATTACTAACTTAATAATTGGAATTATTTAAAATTGATTAAATAAATATGTCTAACTTGACAGATATCGACTTCCTGGCAGTTTCAATCGAAACCAAGAAACATTGGGCAAATACAATGCCTTCCTTGTGATTGCATTTTCTTGTGATTGCTAACGCAAACATGAATTTCATGTAGCAAAACAAAGTTTTATTTCTGTTTTATAAACAACTCCAGTGACTAACCTTTGATTTTTTATCTAGCGTGCTAGGCTAGCTGATTATACAGACTGGCTTAATTATCAGAAGCCATTCGCTTGCAATCAGAGAGCTGTCTTACTTAAAAGCTAATGAGCTGAAAACATCGATCTTGAAATCGTGAAATATCCTGCTATATGGCACTCTTAATGTTACACAAATATCTGTAAACTGTTATGCTCAAAACGATCCTTGGAAGCCTGTATATAGCCACCTGGCGATGAATGACAGCTAGAGTGATCTCGAGAACAATAAGAGGCGGTATGGTATTCCTTGTTCAACTTCTCACTTGTCAATCACTGTGTCTTTTGAGAAGCCGCCACACTGCCAGCCATTGAACTAGGGCAGGTCTCGGCGAGGAAGCACGCGTTTAAGTACAACTCTAACGCACTTATATATCAGATCAGACCCCACAAAAGGGGCCTTACTTATATTTTGAAGTATGGAGAAGAAGTTGAGTGCCAAAAAGAAGGCGAAATCACAGGTGAAACGTGAAGAAATGGCGACGAAAGAGGACGAGAACTGTCTTGAAAGCCAGACATCGATCGAGACAGCAGAGGATAGGGAAAATTCACAACTCAAATCGAAGAAAAGCCGCAAAAGAAAGATATCGTTTGAGGAAGATGTTATTGATGGTTTCCTTATGGTTTCATACGCGACTTTAGAAGATCTAGAGGTATGATACTTCAATTCCTTATTGTGCTCGATTTTGGTAAAATCATTTAGGGGCGACAAGGCAACGCATATCTATTATCCTATTTGATCGAAGACCTATCTTGTAACGTGTATAGAATTGACCGATTCTACTTAAATCACACGATACTGCATCGATACAGCATTGATTATTCGATAAACTCTGCTGATATTGCCTAAACAAATTTCATGAGATTGGAACAGTTTGTTCCTGTGACCGAGGAAGGAATTAACACAAATATTTAAATCGTTATAGTTTTTAAGGGCTTTAAGCAGCGAAGTCCTTAGAATTCATCAGACTAGCATAAGTCCGGCAAGATCGCTTTGCCGCAGCTTGTCTTTCTTCTTGACGTGCGAAATACTAGGATTTGATTTCACAAACTTGCGGCGACACTGTACGTGGATGTGAGATGCGAGAATCGACAGGGATTCCCTCGCGAGGTTCAGAGGTGTTGCTAAATCCTTGAAACTCGCGGCTCTCTGTATCACATTGCTATTATTGTTGCTTTAATGCAAACAAAACTTAAACCTCGCCTTTCACGATTTAATGGCCAAGGAAAGCCTTACATTTCAGCACCGTCGCTGGAGTCAACACGCAGATGGTCGTTTACCCAGATTTCATTTAGATCTTTTAACCTTCCTTGTCAAAATTAGCGAATGACTTAATTTACTTTTTCACGCAGAATGTGATAGTGTGAATTGCGGAGCTGTTTATTGTTAGTCCGGCATGGTTAACGGCAATTGGAATGGCCCGCGGGAGTCCTTCCCCCTTTCTGTATTGACCGACAGATCAACAGGCATTCTATTCAAAGCTAAGCAAAAGTTCCTGCTGCTACCAACTTACATTAAATAATTCAATCAGAAGTTTCACACATTATATTCTCATAAGTCACCTAACATTTAAAGCTTGTACCTCTTGATCTTTCAACGTTAGACGGTCCTTTGGGTTTAAACCAGCTATAATAGACAATTTTCTCCAATCGATTCGGCTGATAAGCAACGAATTTACTGGAGAAACTTCTTAACAAATAGAGTTCTTTATTAGCCAGTTCTTTGGTAAGCAAATCAATCAAAAAAAACAATAAACTTTTGTGGAATAAATTCGATCCACAAACATTGTGTTTACACAACGTACAATAAATCGTTTTTCCACTGTAAAACATTTTATAAATGCCACACTCGAGCGACTCTTAATCGACTTGTTCAACACAATCCGCAATTTTAGAAGTTGGTAGGGACGAGGCGACAGGTGAACAAACATACTATGGCACCATGGCCGAATTAATCGTTTACTACAGATTGGTAGCTTCAATCAGGTAAAAGGCAATATACTGTTATATCCCAAGCTATTGTTATAAATTGTAAAATATGTCAGAAAACCTTTCCCTGTTGTGAAATCTTTCACGTTATCAGAGAATTCCACTGTCAATAATTTACGCGACTCAAGGCAAGCGCGAATGAATGTCGCGTGAAGTTTCGCTAGAGTTTGCAATCAACAGGTCGTAATGGGCTTTGGTCATAACATCAAACAGATTTCATTTGCAATCTGGTAATTTACAATCAAATTAATGATGTGCAGTAATAGAAAAAATATTTTGCAGTATCTGCCATGGAATCGTCAAGTTATGGCTTTTGGCTAATTAAATTTTAAACAAAAGTTTAGTAGAATCTTTCAAAAGACTAGATAAATATCTCTATAAAAAAGCAACTTATCTGGTTGCTTATTCAAGCACGACAAGAATATGAAATTTTATCTAGAATCTATTGAATTGGCATTCTAATTCATATGATCGCTTCAGCTCTCAAGTGGATGGTGTTGTATAGTTTTCTCAAATAAATGCGAACTCGAGCAAGGGGCGGGGGAGGGTTTTCCAACAATTTAAGATATTAAGAATATAATTACGGTAAGAAAAAACTGATAAATCTTTTTGTCTGGAGTGTTGCAGACAAAACGAGAAAAAGATTCTTTAGTAGACAATTCAACAAGGAAGAAGCTTTTTTATAAGAATTGCTGGATTTTTTCTGATCGTCAGTATTGTTAAAAATTTGATTTTGAGCATAAAATTGCTCTTAGATTAGATCACCTTGGCTACTGGCTTTCTCCATGACGAAAACTTATTTGGAAACGAAACATACTCACTTCTAAAGTACAAGCTTTATGTATTTTACTCAAACTTTTTACGTTAAAGGCACGCTTGTCTTGTGTGATTAAAGATCTACTAAAGACAAAAAGTAAAACTGTTGTTGAAATTCAAGCCTGGCTGTTATTCTAACTTAATTCTTAACTTTCACGAATTTCAATACTCTTATAAAATTTTCTGTTAATAAAATGTTTTGGCCAGATATTCCAAGCATATTTTGCCCTCTTGCCTATCCTTGAAGTTTATTTTGAAGATAATTATCATCGCGTTTGGTTGGTTCAAGGATGCGGTAATGGCATAACAGAATTTTTGAGAGCAAAAGTTTGGGTTATCTGCTTAATTGTTATCACAACATTGAAAAACTAGATGAATTTCCCTCATGCAATGAGTTGATTGGTTCTGTGCAAAGTAATCCTGTTTGTAGTATGGTCTGTCCAGTCTCTAGTTTACAACAGTTCTGTTATTATGACAGTATTATTGAAAGCACTACTGAAATATTTGCCTCCAGAAATCCTTTTGAAAGCTTTCTCTTCAACAATCTGAAATCCAAAAACTTTGGTAAAATTGAATGTGTTTGTTAGCCCACAAGTCACTACTTTGTAAGCTTTTGTATGTTAACACTGGCAGGTTGGTTTTCAAATTTTATAATCAAAGCAGTTTCTTTAGAATCTAGTTCTTGCCATTTCTAGACTTCCATACATTTCACATGATTAAGTTGTAGATATTGTTAGATCGTGTTAAGTTGTAGATTGATGCACATTACCCCAATCTGGGTAACTAACCAATATTATTTGTAGCCAAACTGAGTTATCAATGCGTTAAATTTTGTGGCTTCGTCCTTCATAATTAAAACACATTGGTATTCAAGCCATTATTATCAATTTAATTGTTTCGCTTTTAAGTCTTCAAGCAGGTTACACTACCTCGTCATTCAATTGAATAACAGGAAAGATTTTCGTAATGCTGCTGAACAGCCTGATTATAGATACAACCTGCCAAAATTTCCTCTACATTGTTGTTTATACTCACAAAGTATTGCAGTTAGCGGTGACTGGAGTTTACAGACCTTAAATTCTCTAAAGAGTTCAAATTAAATCTGCCTGTTTGCTTTAATTCTTATAAAATTAACCAATCAAATATATCAGATGAGTTTTCAAAGTTTTCAAAAAGCAGTTATTGAATTTTCAATTTACTGAATACCCAATTCAGAACTTCTTCTTGTCAGCAATCAACAACCAAAAAGAGTTGATTTTATTTTTGGTTTGGCATCTGTTGGCCCAATGCAAAGGTTT
Organism: Rhopilema esculentum; assembly: GCF_013076305.1. Next base: position 8,254,788 of record NW_027019317.1, read on the forward strand.
ATTTGCCGTGAAGGCTTAATGTTCTATGCTGTATTTAAGGAGGCCTGTGTTGTTCAGAGATACGCCAGTTGGGAAGACAAACTCGAGCATTTGTTTGTATAAACAACAAGTAAAAGCAACCTGCACTATTTATGCTTAAATTCATTCACAGTTTTACTATTTGTGACTAAGCTTTCAAGCAGAACGGATGAAATTTTACAATTAACTGTAAATCTAAAAGTTATTATATGTGCTTTGTCTGGATCTTAGCGTGTTTGAGTTTACAAAAGGATAATTTTGCCTTGTAAATGTTGTCAATTTTTGTTGCTATTGGTTTGCAAAACCCATTAAGTGATGAATTACTTTTTTGAATATTTCAGAAATCACTCAGCCTCTGAGTAATTTTCAACACCCGAACCTTTGTTAATTTCAGAAGAAAGGTGTATGTGGGGCTTGTCGTATTGTGGGGCTTAAACTGTCTAGAGAACGGCGGAAATTATTTCTCAAGGACCCTCTTCTTGTATTTTGACACAGTCCCACCTTTTGTGAGATAATTTTTCTAAAGCAAATGATTTTCATTTTGTGACGTAAGGCCAGTATTGTTGTCTAACTAAAGGTGTATTCAATAAGGAAATGCGCAGGTAAGATCCCACCTGAGTTTACAGATAAGTAGAGATTCTATATTTGGAACAGACAATGATTCATCCACCACAAAAGGTACAGTTCTTTAGCAGTACAGATATGAATACTGCGAATCGATGCACAACGAGGTGTCAAAATATTGGTATTTGGTTCATTTTGGGTTAAGGTGTGTAGGGATGTTTCAATTGAAGAATGAAAGGTATTTGTGGAGTTTGTAGGGAAAAGGAATTCTGGGAATGTAGATGAATTGAAATACTAAAGATTACAGGGAAATTTTGAATCGGCTCCTTATAAGCATCTGTGAAAACCTGATGGCCCAGTTGTGTTTGACGCATATTTGCCCATATTCCAGAATTTTAGACCCTCCCCTTGGATAGTATACTGAGTTTAAACAAGCAATTATATGCAAATGAAGAGTTATTTAATCGAAAATGTTATAATTGGAGAAATTAGGTAGAACATAGCCTCATCATTTGCTTTAAGTCCCCTTCAATAATGTTGTTATCGCCATTTATACGAAAAAAATTGTTGGAGCAATTAAGTGAATTTTGTATCGCTAATCTCACCCCATAATCTTCCCGTTAGATAACTTTGATACTGTAATGTGCATTTACGTCAATCGCAGACCAGAATTGCGATAAATCTCGCTTTATATATTCAGGTTAACGCTCTATTGATAAGAACGCAACCCACCAGACAGACGCACACTTGACGTTTATACAGAGGCTATACTAATATGGTCGACAAAAGTTGTCTGTTCCACGCCTCGTCTGAAGCCTTGTACGAACATCATTAAAAGCGAAAAAATCGAGCGAAAATTTCAAATTCTTTTGCTAGACGAATGTGCAGTTTCATTCATTTAACGCCTCCCTCATTCCATGACACTAAGAGCCCCCCCCCCCCCGGCTTAAGAATCTCCAATTTTTTTAAAGAACAACACAACAGGATCATTAACTGTTCAACTAGTAAAGTTTTATAAGAAATTCAGCAATGCCTGGTTCTTCTTGCTGAAAAGTGGAACAAAATCTCGAAAACTGATGCAAAACCCGCGTATACTTCACAAGAATGTTACTTCTTATTGCATTGCCTCAGACAACGAAACGCCGTAAGACTATACCAGATTGAGGTGCCCTAAATATTTTGACTAGTGTCTTGAGTTGTATGAAGACCGTAAAGTAGTAGTTTATGTGTGGAGTTGTTTACCCATAAACATCGTTCTGTGTTTTTAATTCCACACTTATTAGTAACCAACCTTTGATGTTAAATTCGGTATTTCAATCGACAACAATACCTTTGTTTTGCATCAGCCCTCGGGGTTTCCGACTACTTAATTCATAAAGGGCAATGCGGGTGATTTGCGGTTGATGGAATTAGGCCCTTCGCGTCCATGACTTCTTTTCTTAACGATTAAATATTCCATTCTCTTTATGTGTTGCGAGGCGAACCATTACTGTTTTACTCAAAAATTAGGCTACGCTTACAAAAAGGAAACATCAAACATATTTGGTTGGGCCTTTTTCAGTTTGAGTTCCCGTCACAGCTGCATCGCTCTCATCTCCATTTGACCTTAAAGACCTATTAAACTCTTTGTATACCTGATGTAAACACATCACCAATTACGCTGAACGCTCATATTAAGATTTATTGAGAGCCAAATTTTGTCAGGCGACGTATTCAAGGTAGTGTTTATGCTTGTCGTGTCTGTAAGGCGAGTCTTCACCAGCTGAAATCGCCAATTTCGCTCGCACACATCACCGGCGGGGAAGTGTATAAACAATTTCAGCCTCCTTTGTCTGTCAAAGTACTTTTCTTTAAAACAAAATCAGATTAAAGACTTGAACAGTTAGGTTTCACGACTTTGACACTGTATAAGAGCTATCAGTTAAAGAATAACATAATCTATAAAAAACGTTTGTCTAGATGTTATTAACAGTTTCGGCTTTGCAAATTAATGTCTGATTGCAAGAAGCACGTTCATTGTGTTAGCAGACAGGTTACTCAAAGGCTCCACCCAGTTGGAAAAGATGTACCTTACTCTATCTTGTTCATGATGGGAGCTAGCAATTTGCCTTGGTTTTTAAAAATAATGCATTGAAATGTCACCTAACATTCGTACATTGTGTGAAACGCCCTTTGTATAGTGACAAAAGCGGACACAGCACAAAGCATTTTTATGCTGACTTTAGGCCCGTAGCAAAAATAGCTTCTCATCTCACCTCCTCCACCCTCAACCCTTTGCTAAGGTGCTGCAAGGCGTATGTCTACCAGATCTTCAGGACGTTGTAACTGTAAAATTGTTTATGTTTAATTTTCAAAGTTACAAACATAACTTAGAAGTGTTTGATCAGGATAAGCGCTCGTTTAGTGAGCGGTATTGTTGAGAAATTCTTCCACCTTAGTTAAGCAGGCCCTACCAACCAGAGCCTCAAGAAGCAACATCAAATCATGTTTATGTTGCTGCGAAACCGTCTTTTGCAAGGCTGTGTTTTGTCACCACACATTTCTCTGTAATTGAAATATTTTTCATTTGCTTTATTTTGACTCCACTGATTTTGATCACCGTTTTTCCAAAATATCATTCACACAAACGGCTTACAATTTGTTGATAGCTTTTTTGATCTTCAGCATTAATCACCAATCACCCGTCATTGTCATAAATCATTGTCAATTACCAGTCACTATGATCAACGATCATCAATATTAATCATAACCAATCATTAGTCATCACCAATAATGGTAATCACAATCATTATCAGAAATTAATAATCATCTGAAGTGAACTACAAAGCTTAGCGTTTTCTTATATAACTACTTTTCAAATTAGAAACTCGTTTGAAGTTGTTAGTGAGCGGCAGATGTTGTCTGTTCATTTGATTCTTATCATCTTCGCTGTCCGCATATCAATTGAAGATTAAGACTTCATGGTCATTCTCCTCAGCTATGGCACTCGAGTCAGATGATAGCGCATTTCATTAATACTGTAGCATCTCTTCTTCTCTCAACATAAGCAGGGTGATGACAATATACGCAGTTATCCTTGTTTGAAGTTATTAATCGTGCTTTTGAAAATATTTTGGAAATTAATGATAAAATTTGGTTTGTTTGTGGTAACGTTTAAAGTATTGGTAGGTTATCTGACAATCTATGTTTTTGATCCAATGCGATCCGAATGCCATGATCATATCTATGGCAAGTCTTTCTTGGTAAGGAAGCAGTTTACCCATCCAAATCATAGTTGACGACTTTTTCGTTCTCTACGAACTAATTGTTCTTATTTGTTTACTTAGTTTTGGTCCTATGTTTTATGTTGGTTTTTCGTGTATACTAATGTTCAAGCCGATATATGCAAAATGCCTTTGCCAAATATAAAACTGTTATACAGCTCAAAGCCTTTAAGCTTAATGGAAAAATGATATTGTACTTTTTGCTTTATTGACAATATCAGTTTTCTTTGAGTAAAGTTGACAATTTCGAGAAAAGCAAACTTAACACGAGGTGGCGTGGACGGCCTGTTCTTAATCCTGCTGTAGTTGTTGTTGTTGCTAGCGTAGTGACGCCATGAAAAATTTGATGTTTACCAGGCCTAAGCAATATTCTTTTGACCATGCTCGATAGCCAAGGCAAAAATCTGGTGCATTGAAGAACAGGGCAAACCCTTCGATTACAATTGTTTATTGATTCCAAAACTCACTTCAGCAGATGGTTCTTTCAAAGATAAATGAGTGAAGTGCAAAAATACCCGCTTCAAATTGCTTTTAAATTTGCATGGCGAGTGAAGTTGCCCAGTGCATAGGTTAGCAAATGTTGGTTGGGTTGCAAAGAGGTTAGTTTTTAACCCTTGTGGCAGAACTAAGTAATTGCCTAACATATCTGCTAAAGAGGTCGGTCCATTGACACCAAAGAAGCTGTAAAATAAGCTCATTGAAGTAATATTTGCTTGCGAACGGGTGTCAGCCATTATTTGTATAAATAAGCAAACAACTGCATTGCGCCTTGAGGCTGTTGCCAGCAATTGCCGATTTGTGAAACGATTTCCAGGTTTTATTTCCAACGATATCTTAGTGGAATGGAAGGTTTTGCGTGCGGTTGTGACCGTTTTCTGTCATTTCATTGCATAAGTCGATATTCTTAATACATCTTGAAAATCATCGAGCAATGACTTACGTTAATGCTAGCATAGTTTCGTGTCCGTATGCCAGCTATTAGTAAAATCCACATCAAGATGTTGTTTGAAGATTTTAACCAAACTGCACGATGGTTTATTTGTCCAGGAAGTGCCGGTCTGTTTTGAATTCGGCGAGGTGGGACCCGCGTCTAGTATACGAGATGTACATTACTGGGAATAGGTTTTCCTTTTCAGATTTCATATCCTGCTATGTTCATATCTACGTGTGCATTCTTGTGTCATGATATTGGGCGCGAAACCGACCTCATCCCCTTTTGCCTCGCTTCAGGAAACCAGATTCTCCTGTGTTCGCTGAGAGTTTCTTTCACCCAGTCGCCCAAATCCAGAGTTGTACGTCTTTGAACAGTACGTTGTTTCAATGCCACTGGTTCTGAACTAAGATGTTTGTTTCTTATTGTTTGAACTGTGTATAAGTATAAGTACGAGAAGAGTACAGCTTGTAAGAATGTTGCAAGACACATGATCTGTTGTGAAATGAATACAAAGCTTCACTGCGATCTTAAGCTAGCAGGGCCAACTACACTTCTTACACTACCAACCCCTTTTACTAGCAACCCCTTTACTAACAACCCCTTTACTAACAACCCCTTTACTAGCAACTCCTTTACTAGCAACCCCTTTTACTAGTAGCCCCTTTGCTGGCAACCCCTTTACTAGCAACCCCTTTACTAGTAACCCCTTTACTAGCAACCCCTTTACTAGCAATCCCTTTTTTAGAAACCCCTTTACTTGCATGCCAGTACTCGTGCTGAAAATATATATTACCAAGAAACCCATTTCCTTTAATATTAAAACCGGTTTATTTGGTTTTTATAATACTTTTGTTATGCTTGATAAGCCATGGTTGAACATAGTTTAAACAACGCGACTCTTGAAGATTAATTTAATAGAAGCCTATATTGCAAGTGAAAACTAAGACATTAACATAAAAATTTTTATTTCTTACGACAAAAGATTACTGTTGAGAAACCCTCAAGAAACTCAAAATTTGATGTTTGCGGGGCCAAATATCACCCAAAGAAGCTCTCTAGCACTGATCCCGAGGTTAATTTTTTTAAAAAAATTCGTGTATCCGGAGAAAGTGAAAGTTTGTGATTTAGGTTTTACATCAACAATGTTCTGCTAGATAACCCCCAACGCTGCTTCTAGAGGTACAGCAACAATGAAGCATTAATATGATTAGATCAACTTAGAAATAATTATTTAACAAACAGTAAGGTTTTAACGCTGTAATCCTGCCGAGAGAGTATTATGGTCTGGCCATTTCGCATTTCTCTGCAGATTCACTGAAAACCAGTCTCATCAATCGGCCACTTTGACTTGAGCTTTTAACTAACTTATTTATAACGTAGAAGAAATTTGTTAGCACGCCCACGACTTATCGATGGTAAGCACTGATAATTTAGTTTCAGCAAAAGATATCAAGAAAAGCCACACGGGGATTTTTATTCTAGAGGTCATATTAGTTTCACCTGCCAGTGTCAGATTCTCGTCCATATACATTTATGTCTGAATTTATCTGAAGTTTGTTCCTCTTGTCGCTAACATGTTCCAGCAAAACTAATAACTTCGAAATTTTAAGCTTGTCTTTGTGGGAATGGCTTTGCTCTCTTGTTATTGTCATTCAAATAGGATTTTCGTTTAGGCTAATATATTTAAAGACAAGTGTGGCGCAGATCGTTATCAAATTTATAGCTTCGGAGCAGTAATACGCGGACCAGAAGAACGCGGACTTGTTTACTTTCGGAGCAGTGATTGTTTAGCGAATGAACATCTGAAAACAACTTTGAACAGTATGTGTACGGTATTTTGAGTTTTATATGCGGGTCAAGTTTTTCATGCGAAAATTAACTTAATCGAAAGTAGACGCAACTTTAAATGCACGAAATTACACCTCATTCGTTACTTTGCATCTAATGTAGCTCATAGTAAAATAATTGGAAACATAACTTTATTCGTGCTTCAGTTTAAAGGACCGTTTTCTCAATCTACAATGAAAATAGATGCTCTCTGTCACCAGCCTTCGTAGCATGATCCCCCAACTTCTCGAAAGACGGAGTCACATGTGCGTTGTTTGTTGCGGTGTGCAGCATCACTCCCAAGTAATCATAGGTCGATCCACTCAAGTGACTGGCAAACGAAACAACAGCGGCTGTTTGCCAAAATAACAGTCAAATCATAGTGCATTGAAAAGAGAATTTGCAGCAGAACAGATGCTCATAGTTTTTGAGAGCCAAGAATAAATGACTTTGCTGAATCGTTTGAGCGATTTTTTAACCAAAGATCTCAATGACATTCCTTATCAGCACAAATAATTTCTATCATTTTTAATAGATTTTTTCTGCTATCCGCTTCCAATTTTTTCCATATTCACCACATAGAGATTAGGATGTTTAAATATTTACGACTAAAACATAGCCAGTGTTCTCCGCGGATTTTTAAATCTAAGTCCGCGACAATGATGCGGTGCTCAGGTCGTCATCATCAGGAAGATTTTGGTGATCCGAAGATGGAAAACAAGTTTGAGGATGCGAGATTTGACTAATCCCAGTTTTCTTGTCGTTTGAATCAGTTTTCGATGGTTTCCTTGTTCAGTCACTGCTCATAATTCCAACAGCTGTCTCTCTCAAAATATAACTTTCTCATAATTCCTATTTTTATTACCATCATTAATTTTAATTGTTGTATTGTTTTTCTGTCATGATGATTATGATTATTTATTGATTATCACCTATCTTCTTTATAAGTCGCCATTATCAGCCGTTTATCGTTCAATCAGTAATCAGCAATATCAGCAATCAGCAATCATCAATTAGAGCGAGGCGTGGATCACTCTTTCCAGAATGCATACGAGATTTTTTAAAAAACAGGATTTTTAAGGATTTTTCGGGGGATTGTTTCGAAAACAAAAACATTTTTGCCAAAGACGGACGAATTTTTCTTGGAATGTCCATTTTTTTGGAAATTTTCAAGTTTTTCAATTTTCAATGATTCATCAATTAATCCTAAAAAGAATTCTACATAAATACATTGCAGCTTGTGCAAACAAACGTTACTTCGTTGCGTTCTTTGAGTGTAGCCTCGAAGATAAATATCCATTCTAGAAGCAAAATAACTCAATTTCTGAAGCTTTGAATTTCCCTCGATTAATTTCCTGTTTCTGAATTTATGATGATTTTGTTTTAACCTACAGAAACATGAATAGTTTAGAATTGCTAATCATTTGCGACTGGGATGAAAACTGTACCCAACGCTAGTTACGTTACCAATTTAAATGCTGTTTAACACAGGAATGATATTGTATTAGATATCTATTGACTTTGGTGTGTGATATTGTTGAGAATCGCAATGCAAATTAGTCCGGGCAAAGAAAGGCATTACCAAAAGCTAGACAGGTGGCTGCTTGAATATTGAAATCAAACAAGCGTTTTAATTAAAACGAAATTGTTTGAGGTCACAAAGCTTCCTTTAGAAGCACAATGTTCTTTAGTATCCTTGACCTAGCTATAACAGAACTTATGTTTTTTGTGATTGGTTTCAGATTTTATTAAAAACCGTCTTATGTCAGGGCCTGTTTATATTGAGAAAATCACTTCATCTTTCAGCCTATGAACTAACAGATGAGATTCTACCCTCCTATAGCATCAACTGTATTTTTTTTCTTGGGTTTATATGGAAAACGAGCCAACCCGGTTAGGTATGATCCCACTGCATGAGAGGTCGGGTGAAGCTGAAAGGTGGATAGAATTTTCATATACACGCCTTCAAATTTCGTCCCACTTGTCAGCACACAGGCTGGGAAGTGGGATGATTTTCTTCATACGCAGTTATAAGGTGGGATAGAATCTGCATGTAAACATTTGATGATTTCATCCCACCTGCAGGATGATGGGCCCTTGGTCTCTTTGATCTGAAATTCAACACTGCGTTATATTTGCTTTTTGAGAATATAATTTGAACGATTTTTGCTTCACCCGAGTCTTTCGGAGTTCGATGCTTTGTAGTTCGTGACGATTGATCTGCCAACGTCATTTTTTGCAACTAATTTAAATAAGCCTATTAATTGGCACCTGCTTGTCTTTCTTCAAAATCTTAGTGCCTTGTCTATCAACTTTATATTGATAAACTGATTCAAAATGTTTCTATATTCGTATTGACCAAAAATGGCTTTTCAGTTCTGCAATCAGGTTTAACAGAATTCCTCCGTCAAGAGTCCGATGTGTGACCTTTTGTTGTTACTGTGAATTTGGCTAGTTTGTAAATAGTTCATTTGGTTACTTGTGGTTGAATAAATGCTTATCTCGAAAAGCCACATTTCTGTTTTGTGGATTTGTCAATCCTATCATCACAAACAGGAATTAACTCAAGATATACCTGCCTATTTAATTATTTTTTTACAAACTTATTTCTTGTACCTTTGTCAGTTGAAAGCAGCCAACATGCGTTCATGTTTTTAGATTGTTTATACACTCCCATGACGAGCGTGTGGTGGGCTCCGTATTGTTGTTTTAGTTCTTTGCGAGACCCTTAACCAATTGTTTATTTACCCTACAGGCTGACGGTCCATTAAAGCCAGGGGCTATCTTTTCTAATAACGACGAACCTACAACACCAACAACGACTTTCACTCCCATGAAGAAGAGGCGAGATGTAAAATCCAATACGAGGAAGACACTCAATGGCGTTGAGTCACAGAAGAACAAGAAAGGTGCTACATTGCCTAGAAAACCCAAATCTGTCAAGGCGGAGAAGTCAAAGCAAAAAACGAAAAAAACCAAGGATGATACTGTGAGTTGAATTCAAATGTAATCAAATCATTCAAGGTTTTCAATTTAAAATGAATATGACGATAATTCCAAATTAAATATCGACTAGGCCAAATTTATTTAGGGCCTCTCGATAGGATTTCCTCTCATCTTTTGTTGTACAATTAATAATCTCAAAGAGTGCGCAATCATTTTTCAATCTTTCAAACGTGAAAGATTAGAGCTCTGTTGGCTAATCCTAGATCGTAAAAGACAATTAGATTTACTGATGTAATCGCACTCGCAGTTTTTGCATTCGCAGTCATGCACTAGCGTTAATGCGACAGCCTAAAATTAGTGAACGTTATCTAAACCAGAAGTGCCCTTCGTAAACAAGCATGGGAAAGATTTCCATCTTTGGTATACGTTTTGTCAATTGGAACTAAGAGTCATCTGAATACAATTTAAATTTCCCGTGGATATTCCTCCGTCTTTATTCCTCTTTGAATGTTTTTAGCAAAAGCTGGCCCAACCTGATTGTTTTCCAGAGTTCGATGGCGAGGCAAATTATTCCATTGCTTGAAAGCATCAATCTTCTCTTCATTTTAAATTATTACCTCGTTTCTTGTGGTAACTTGGAACACTTTCGAGGCAATATGAACAGTTAGTCATTTTCGAAAAGGCTTCATAGATCAATTTTTTGTAGCAAGTCCAGATTTCTTAGACCATATTTAAGTATTCAGTACAGGTCAATATATTTTCTCGCCAGGCAACAATAACAAAACCGGAAACGCCTCTTGCTATTATCACCGAGGAAGAAAATAAACCAGTCGAGCTGATTAAGAATGTCCTTGAGAAACGAGAATTTTCAGCCACTCAATCCATTGACAGCTGCACTGAAGTGAAGCCAGATAACTTAATCTCGGTTTCGAACGACATTGAAAAGTCCATAGTGGCCGCAGCAACGACAGCAACAACAGCATCAGATCTGTTTGTTAGCGAAAAGATCGTATCCAAAGTCTCAATTGTAAGTAGACCCTTTCGGTTCGTTTGTATTTTCATGTCATTGGAGATAGGGGCCTAAATTTTGTTCCAAAAAGTGTTCCCAAAAGCAGCATTGAAAAGAGTATCGGGGATTCTGTGAAGAAGGTACCTGAACATAAGAATTACCAAAGTTTGTTCAAAAGTTCTTGTTTAAATGTTGAAAGTTCAATAGACAGGTGTTTCAATGCATAGATACGATGTCAGGGTTGTGACATTTCAGAGGAGTACATATTTCAATTGTGGTCCTTTACGTTTAAGCACAAAGTCGCGAGGAATCATTTGGATAGTGTTCATTTTCCAGCGAAATAAACATTTAACCGAGAACCATGGTTCCCATTTTCAAGAAGTCCAAATTTTGACCTGGATGTGTTTTAAAAAAAACGAATCCAAACATCTTTCAAACCCTTCCCCCATCACATGATTCCCCTGAACAGTGTTTCAATTGCACCGAAGATCTTATAAGACTTGTGACTATGTGAACTGCCATATGAGAAAGGGGAGCCTGTTCACACAGTGTCTTATTGGGTAGCAACACCGCTATTCTTTGCCGGAGCTTGAGAACAAATGCAGCTGCTGAGCAAAAAAGGTGATCATTAAGGCTTTATTATCAACCGTACGGATGATCCCCAAAGATCTAGAAGCATGAATATGTCTCGAGAAAAAAATCAATGCCACCCAGATTTGAGAAAACTCTTGGTATATGCCTTTGCTAAAAAAAGATTACACCCGTTTTTGTTAAGTTTATTTTTCTTTTGATGTCATTATGCCATATCCATTTGCCAGGTTGTCTACACTAGCAAGATTTTCAATTAAACACTTTTTACTCATCAAGTTTACATGTTCAAGATGGCAAAGGCTTTTGATAAAGTGAACTTGTCAAGGAAAATTGCAATATTTTCCATTTTGAGTACCCAATCTACAAGAGCAAATTACACAGGAAATTCCAATAGAAGAGGTCTAATTGACGAGAAGAAATTGCTCATTTAGATATGACATTACCTAGCAGTGCAATGACATTACCTAGCAGTGCAATGACATTGTTTTCAATTCCTTTCGTGTTGGTTACTTTCATCCTCTTTGTACAGTGAAACTATGCAGTGCCCTTTGTATCGGCGTGTAAGATTTTTTCAGCAGTTTCAAGCCTAAGTTACTCGGAACCTTAAAATTTTATCCTACACGTTACAAACGTAAGTTCTAAATGCTTCTTGTTTTCTAAGGTTACAAACAAAGAGTCGACAAAATGCAAGGAAGAAATTCAAGCTTCGCACGCCCCTCGAAGTAAGTGAATCTCAAAATTTTTTAATATATTTTTCCAGTATCCAGGGTCTTTACACAAGAAATTACGCAAAACTCTCCATTTTTGCCACCTGGATGGTCCCAGACACGACATAATTGACACCAAATAAAGCTGAAATTCTCCGGTGTACTTTTCAACATCTGTTTATTAGAAAACCTGACCACAATCCAACAGGTACCTTCTTTCGTTGCCTCTGTCTCCAATCTCCCTAAACCAAATGTAAGTCTTCGACCTCTATTAACATTCATACCCAACCTGGAATGCGCGCTGTAATCTACATTTTTTCACCATCTTACCGGATTACCATAAATCACAAAGACCAACCGGTATTTCTATGATTTGAATTCTTAAAACCCCAACATTGAGCAGCAGTATGATTACTTTCAAACACGCTCATGAAACTTTAATAAGTTACCTGTAACTTTCAATACCGACAATTAGACTGTTCCAAATGATGTCGTATCGGCGACGAGTACAATCGAGGACATATTGGTGACACGTGTTTCTTGCCTCTAACTCTGTCTGTAAGGAACAATAGGGCCGCCAGTGCTTGCGCTTCGGGGGCTTGGGGAAATGTAGTCAAGAATGAGCTAGGGCTTTGGGGTTAAATTTGATACATCGTCCCTTGTAGCTACACAATTCTGTCGTTTTTTGGAGCAACTTCGCCTGCCCGCCCTCAAAATGAACTTTCTTGCTTATTGAACCCAGTTCTGAGTCAACAATTCCACCTCCAGAGTCTGCCAGAACACATGTATTCAAGAACTTTGAAACAGGGATGTAGTTAACAATTTGCGTTTTCTAAATGTAGAAAAAGTTCAATCTCTCTTGAAGAACCCTAGGTTTGGCAAACCCGCATATGGCACCGTCTCTGCTGATTTGACCGTGTCTCTTCTCAGATTTATTTTGATGGGTAATTCTTTTGCCCTGTGAGTTTAATGACTCTCCAGTTTCTAATACAGGTATTAATCCAATGATGGAATTTGGATTCCTTTGATCATTCAGTATCGTCTTTCCGAGAATTGTGCGAAATCTCTGAAACATATTTAATCTCGAACGATGGTCTTCTGTCAACACTAGGATAAATTCTTTCACAGAAAAGTAAATCGCCTTGTAAGCTATGAGAAAAGCATTTTGAAGCCAGTTCATAAACCCAATCTACGCTTCGGAAGAGCATTAAAGATTCCCCAGGCTAATTGCATCTCAGGTTATTCTTGAAACGCTGAGAGGCAAGCAAAGCAGTCAAATCGCGCCAGCCAAAGTGTAGTACACAGCAGTTGGCGATTTAATGAAGAAACCAACATAACTGACTAATTACATTCAAGAATACGATTATTAGTGTAGGCTTTCCGTATTAAGGAAATCGTATCACACTAAAGATGTAATCTCATCAATCAAGTTTCAGGGAGTCCGAGCTTTTAAGGCATTGGTCCTGTTATCCCAATTTATATAAAACGTATTGGGGGAAATACATTATGTTGGTCTACGAAGTCTGCCTCGAAAACAGGAGGCCTGTTTTATACTTATATCGTGTCATTTCCAACGAAGTCGTTCTGGAATACTTCATTCTTCCTGCACTGTTTTTCTGTTCGGTACCATTTTCAATCTGAGAAGCTATTTATACAACCTACAGGGCTGTTGCAAATCGCCTGCTTTTTTTAATGAAAGTGCATTCGATTCTTCTTTCTTTCCCGAATCATTCGCGAGATGGAAAGAACTTGTAATGCAAATCGAGGCTTGATTATTACGTCATATCTACGAAGGAGACATTTCCCTGCTCCCAGGCCCCAAAATGAATGTCCTAGCCTTCCCTGCGTTCATTAGCGTCAGTAAGTCGGTAATTGGAATAAGACAGTCGAGATTTAAAGCAATTCTCCAAGCTCATAAGTTTCTGAAAGCATTTTTTAAGATTTAAAGAAAATAATAGGTTTATGTAAATATGATCAATTATTTACTACAGTTGTTTATAATCGCAACTGCAGTGCTCAAATCTGAGGTTTCAGAACAACACGCTATGAAATTTGATTACCGTAAGAAAGCCGGTTTTTTAAAGAGTGTTATTGTGATGAGCTAGTCATAACTGGATAAATTTTGTAACCCAGCGTGAAATCATTGTTTGATTTGTGCCTTTTACGATGTCTTGTAAATTCCGTGTTCTAGGTTATCAGGCATCATGTTGTGGCCTTGTGAAAAATAGTAGGTCTTCGTGTGAGTTTTAACGACGCCCAGTCGCAAGGTCATCTGGAAGACATGGCTAATAACGCTGGTAGCTCGTCGTTAGCACACGGGCTCAGATATATAAAAGCTTGTTACTTTGTACACGGTGCTTAATCATAAATGCCCAGTGGTCAATTTAATTGAAATTTTCATCGTATAGATACTTTTAGTTGCATTGAGACTCCTTAATTTTAGCTCCATTGTAAGTGACAGATTATGAGGCACCCTTAAAGTATGTTTTTACCGTAAATCCCATCCCAACGCGAAAATCCAGTATCCACTTAGATGGCCCTCACCTGATTGGCTCTTTTTGCCTCTGTTGTTTAATCAGCCAACGTCCGATTAAATGAGGTGTTTTTGCCAGACTACAACCCTACATTGTACAGTGCGAAAAATCGTATTTTGGGATATTACTGTGTGAGGGAAAGGTCTCATTGGACATTTCAAACCCGTTTTGCACTTTTCTTGTTTTCTGCGATAAATTTCAACAGCTCCAGAACCTTGTTTTACGGATAAGTAAAATCTTTCGAAGAGCGAAAGTCATTTATGTATACCCTCTTCTTTCACTGACGCGGCCTTATTTCTCCTCGTGTAAAAACAGCTGCCGCAAAGCATGCTGGGTGCGCAAGAGGTTTAAAATCTTATAATTTGGTTGCTTATGAAAAGAACCTTTTTTGTGGGATAATCAGATACCATTGGTAAGGCTTTCGACCTAAATGAATCTAGAGTGTCATCATCAAACAGAATCCTTTTCTTCTTGTTTGTTGAAAAATATTGTTTAAGTTAAGGCTAATCGGTCAGCAGGTGATAACCACTCTCGGTTCTGTAGGAAAAGAACCTCAATGTTTTTATGTGTAATTCTCCCTCAATACACCTTCTTTATAGAAGGAATTATAAGGAGGCTTGATGGGCTGGAGGTCATATTTGCATGTGACGTCAATCTGAAGTGGTTATTGGTTTTACTTGATAACTCTATCGTGGATTTGAATGAGAAGCTGCACTTTTGGTCGATGAAAAATGTCCAAGTTTCTTAGCTTTTTGAGAACCCTTGATCAGTCTTTTGGAAGGACCTGTCACATGAGCCAACGTTGCTTCAGTACTTTTTAATAGTTCATTTACCCATAATAATGTAATCTAGACTTTCATTCCTAATAACCGCAATGCCGACGGCCATTAATGAGAAAAACTCCCGTGTTGTGTTCTCATCGCAAATGTGATATCTTTCATTTTCAAGGAAATTTTTTAGTTTCAAATATCATGCATTGAGTCATTGTTGACTATATTTAGCAGTTCTGAAAGCCACGGATCTGCTTAGGCTTGTTGAAGATCTCTGCCGGATCGTCACATTAAGCCCAAATTTTCGTTTTAAATGAGTTGTATAAGTTTTGCCAAGGCACCTGGGCTCTCTCATTAGCTCTGTGGTTTCCTAAGGTATTTTGCTAGCAATCTTTCCTTGACAGTCTAACGATAGGTACGCTTCGATGCCAAGTCAATTCGATATGGTTCTGCATTCTCAAAAATTATTCTTTCATTAATGTGTCTGCTTTGGATTAATGGAATTTTCAAAGATGATTCCTGTAAGTCACCCACGTTTATGCTGGGATTAAATCATATTTTCAAGAGCTTAGAACGGTCTCTCAACCGACAAAGACGTTGTGGTCAGCAGTGCACACTTGAAAACCTTTGGACATAGAAAGGCACAATCTTGAGTCTAGAAAGAACAGAGAATTGTGCTATCTAGCCGGTCAGTGTGATCTAGGCGGGGTTGCCCTTTTATCACTGCCTTGGGCAAAGATCGGCCACAACGATGAACGATAACATCAGTAGTTGTCTCCCTGAAGGCCATCGGGGCTTCACTAAAATTTCAAGCAATTCACAAACAAATGTTTGCGGTGGCTTTCAGGGGTGCTTCATTTGCTGTGATTAATTAAGTGCCTTGATCTCCTTTATTCACGTTTGTTTATTTGTCTTTGCAGACGTCTTTTGTATGTTTCCCTGAATCTATACTCCTCCCTTGGGCAAATTAACATTCGCTTTTAAACTCGCTATTGAATTTTTTTTCTGCGAATGCCCAAGAATTAAGAATCTGTCCCTACTGTTGTTGAACAAGTGAAGGAAGAGCCCTTTTACTTACGCGTATTAAAAAAACGTACTGGATAAGATTTTCGCCCATTGCTGTCCTTCATCAAAACATTATCACGAAAGAAGACTGTTAATAATAGAAGGAAACAATTTTTTTCGTCTTCTTTAGAAAACATCGATGATTCAACTTTATGTGTTGTTTAAAGAATTCTGTTGTTAGTTTCAATGACATAAAATGTATGAATGTTTTTTTTATCAAATTCATAGGACTTGCTTTATAAGCCTCTTATCTTTATTTCGTAGAGCCTCTGTCTGACTTCAGCATCAATGCCATCCAGAGCATGCGTGGTTCGTCTGTAATTTCAACAGTAAGCCAGGAAGGAAGTGCAGCAGGAGCCACAAAGACTCCATCAACCCCACTTCCAGGGGAAACCCAGACCGAGACAAAAAGTATTGCAACGATGACCGCAGAACCGAAACAAGACAAATCGATATCGCCAATGGAATTTGTAATGAGAAAGGAGACTGGGTTCCAATATAGCCGATACGAAGAGACGAAGATCTCGGCAACGATGGGACGCTTTTCGCCGGCTAAATCTTCATGCATAGGTATGGACGATACCGTCATCAGAAAGAGTGTCCACCATCAAATTGATCTGACCGGATCTACAATAACTGCAACCACGGACAAATCCCGAAGTGTCATCTCCGGATTTAAAGGTGGGTTATTTTTCCAGGACTTTTTTCACTGTTTATTTGAAGTTTTGCTTGTGATTTGGAATAATCGGGGACGGTACAGGTTGTGCTTTGTTTATACCACAGTACATGCACGTTTTGTATTCCCATTTTCGTGTTGGTTTGTATTAAGAAATAAATACATTTGCTATGAAGTTTTTATGAAGTCTCTCTCCAAAGTGCTTGAGTACAGTCATTTTTAATCAACGTGCTTATGATTTTAGGGCTATTAGTTTGATTCCTGTACTTTTTAACGACTTTTTAAATTCTGTGTACAAATTTCTGTGATACATTTCTATAGGTTTGATATATATGCACCAAAAATTATCATGTTTTTTGGAAAATTAGAGGGATATGATTTTTCCCCTCCCCAGGCAAGAGTGTATGCACAGATTTACTACCTCAGTAGCTGTTCCCTTTGGTTCTGTTTCTTTTTTAGATCCAAGTTAAGGGACCACGTATAACGATTTAGAAGTAACTGTTAATCGGCAAAGGCCTATTTTAGCACAGTTTCCGTGCAAAGAACCTGGATATTGAGAGAGCTTTAGAATGCCAAAAATGAAATAATTCAGTTCAGTTTAGTGTTTCACATCATTTTGTATTTTTTGCGTTGCAGGTCGTGAAATGGTGCCAAAAGAAGGGCGGAATCGCTCGCCAAAACTCCATTCAGAGAACAGGCCGCCATCTTCGAGCAGTCTCTCTTCGAGTCAGGAATCCACAAAGCACCAACACCAGCATCAGCACATACACCAGCACCAGCATTCCCACCAACATCAACATTTTCATCCTCCCTACGGCATGGTTCCCATGGCACCATCGGTTTGTACTTTGTTTGAGTGGTATTTATTAATTTGCTTGACGTTAGAAATGCCAGTGGTTTTCTGCACATATGCCAAACTTGTCTAAAGGCACGGATGCTCAGAACTATTTATTTTAAATAAAAGGTAAAAATCTCAAAAAATAATAAAAATGTATTTTTGCTTATTCCAAATGAATAGATGTAAATAATTTTCATTGAATACAAAAATTATTAATTTGGTGATTTTTTCGAAAGTTTTTGATGCTATTTTTGGCTTTAAAGAATTATGGAATTAACATTTCTAATGATTTTTGCTGAAGAAAAAGTTGTTAGAATTGTTAGCAAATTTATCACAAATTGACAATGAAATTCTCGCCTGCCAGTTATGCATAAGTGTTTAGTAATTTTAGTTACAAGTGATGTCGAGACATTTCTTATAAAGGAAAATGCTTTACTTTGAAAAGTTGAAGAAATAGCTGGGTACAGAAAATTAACGTGTCCAACAATTAAAATGAAATGTTGAATCGTGTTGTTTCTTCCACATCTGAGTTTACTTCTGTCTGGTATTTAAGCCTTGGCCTTGTACTAAGATCCTTTCACCAACTAAGCTAGAATATAAAGTCATCTCTTTTTTCAGTATTATGGCGGAATGCCGTATCTGCCTCCGGTCCCAGGTTCAACGGCACACAATCACCTTTCCAAACCAGTTCCGGTAAGTCGATCCGGCTAGACATATTTATTTCACTCAAATTTAGCACCATCGGCTTTTTTTTGGCTCGCAGTTTTTTGAAAACCGGATTTTTATGACAATTTAAATTGACCAAAGATTGTTCACTGTGGGTTTTTATTTTCCGGGTGTTTTTTGTGGCCGGATTATATTATTAAAGTATGCAATGTCCCACCGATAAACGTTGTATTAAGCGTGAAAGCCGAAGTGACAACTTAGAGCCGTCCTGTTCCATGGACTAAATGTTCCATGAATCATGTTTCTATGTTTCTGAATTGATGCTTTCGTGTTTATGTACCCAATCGGTACCAGAACATCTTTTTTTTATGCATATGATCAAAATTCGGGTTTTTCTTGAGATTTCAAAGGGTCAGGAAATCTCGCACTGCAATTTTGAAATTGTCGCACATAAACTTCTCAGATAAATAATTCCTCTTGTAGCAAATATAATAAGAAGTGTTTCTTGCTTTAACTAATAATTCTAGTTTCTTTTATGCGAAGTTGCAATGTATTTTGGCTCTTTTTACAGCACTCTATATAATTTTTCGTGTTTTTCCTGAATACAAGGCCTGCAGTTTTGCATTTCAAACATTTATTGCTTGGCAATGTTGAATAATTCAGTTCCATTAAAAAAAATTTATCTTAATGTGCCCGTTCTATTATGGGTTGTATCTACTCGTTCTATTAATGTGCTAAGATGGGCCGCGGTATCAACATTCACGTTGTCCTGCAGATTGCCCGCAGATTGCCTGCAGATTATCCACTAATACGATTCAGCCTATGATAATCATTCGTAAATCGTTAATTCTGTCTAAAAATATCCTCAACCATCCGTTTTTATTTTGATGTTTGCAATTCTCTCCTAGAAACAGGGAAAATGGTGTTCACTTCACGTTAAAATTGCTCATCTTATAACAAAAGCACAAAAAGAGGTTTGAAATCTTATTTCTATTTATATTTATATTTCTATTTCAATTTATCTCGCTATTTATTATTGAAAGTCTTATTCTCGCTATGTATCACTGATTATTTTCAACTATGCTCGATATTTTAATAGTCATTTCATACTGCAGGCAAGAAACGAATTGATTAATATGTCTTCGCAACTGTGTCTGGATATATTTAAAAGTCTTTAATGATATTGGTTGCGATTTTAAAAATCTTAATTTTTTTACAAGGAATCAAAGACTTCTACTTTTGACTTCTTGGGGCCGAAATTCCAATCTGTCTTGAATTGCAATTCAAGAAGTTCAAATTTTGTGAAGAGTAATGACCCCTTCAAGTTTACTGCCCAAATGTCAAATACTAGAGGTGATTTAACTGGCAATCACAATGATTTACAGGTTGAAAGAACGAGTAACATAACCTCTGATGGAATGATGCCAAATAGACCTGGTTTGCACGCTTTCCAAGCTGTTCCATCCCGTGCCAACTATGAAAGGGACTTCCCCTTTCATTCCTCTATGCGTCCTCATATGTCAGCAAGCCCGAAAAGCATTCACTCAACAGGTAGGTTTCAGTTTCAATATTTCTTATATCTCTTTTTATAAGATGATTTTTTCTATATCCAGTTATTGAAATACGCTTGCTGAAATGGATCCCTGAAAAACACGACCCTATCTTGCTCCATGTTTCATTAATTCGAAGACCCTTCAGATAAGACCTATGTATAGAATTTGTTGATTATGAATTGTGGTAAAATTTTCATTAAAAAAGGTTAGAAAAAGTGGTCTAGCAAAAGGCTGTAAATTCCAGCGAAAGTCATGAATGCCTAGTTGGATTCCGTAGTAAAATTAGCCCTTATTCCCTTTATAAGAGGTTAGTTGCAAAGAACGCCAGATAAATATTTTCGAAATCGTGAAAAAACAAGTACCTACCTTGAAAAAGAACGTACCTATTTGTCATGTTTAGTAAAACATCGACAAATGCATTTGAAGACTTTTGGGTCGTCATTTGCCGGAATGGGGAAGCGAACAGTTTATGCAATTGCTATATATTTTATTACAATAAATTTAGCCTGCTAATTGTTAATATTGGTTTACACCTCTTTATATATTTACAGTGTTGTGTTCCACATTTGAGTTTAATTTGTTCATCTTCAAATGATCTTTGTTTATGCTTTTATCTAATTTTTTTGGGTTGGGTGTAAATTGTTGAAATTTTCCCGTTCATATTTCAACTTCTAAATTTTTGTTTTTGAGTTTTTGTATAATGCTTTCATTTCAATCATTTCCATGGTTTTTGTATATTTTTTCTACAAAAGCATTGAATTTCACGTTAGTTGGATCAAACAGACGCCCTTGCTGTTTCTGGTCGTCTGAAGTCAAACTTCACTTTTCTTTGTAAATCAGTAATTAAAAGACTATTTGCTTTGAAATATTTGTGTATAAATCTTATCAGATATAATAGTGGGTCATGTTTGACCCTGGGTCACCATAGATTAAGGCTGTAATTTTCTTTTTATGACAAATTACATCTTAATTGACTTTTTTCTAGCGTCTGTTGTTTGTAGTTTTCATATCCCTAACCATCGCTGCTGGAAGATTGTTCAATCACCTTTTAGGCAAAACCTAACTTCTTTTGGGCTAACATAATGAAAGCCAACCTTAGATTCTGTTACCGATCTGATTTGATTCTAGTAATTTGACTGAGATTGTAATTTCACGTGGCTTCGTGTAATTTTGCTAATCTACACTGTTTTAATTGGTTTATATTTATCTAGTCCAAACAAAAAGCAATTTAACAGGACTAAGTTCGACTGAATCGAATGGACTAATGCTGTTTTATTCACAACTTTGAACTGCCTGATTTTGACGTTTTGGTCCTGTTACTAACAAAGTTAATAATATAATTAAATGAAGAAAACTAAACCAAAAATGTATGTAATAACGTCTCTTCATAGCGTGCTCTACCAGGGAGTTTTTTCCAGTTGCTTTCGGCTTGTCTATGCAACACATCCACAGTTATTTGAAAGTATGCTGTAAACAGAAATAGGCCCATTCACCGCTTTACTGTAAACATTTGTAACAAAGAAAATATATTCCTGCCCCATCTACCTGACTGCGCAATTTGCAATAATGGATTATTATTTTTTTGGCATTACTGTGAATGGGCCTAATTGACTACCTCGCCGCCAGTATTATAAATATTGTCTAATTGTTGTTATAAAAATCTTATCATTACCATTGAATTTTAGGATTGATCCGAGGTTCATTCAGCGGAGAGTCTGAGAGACACCCCTTCCACCACCAAGGAAGACATCTTCCATATTTTCATGGCCGCGATGGCCTAGCTAGCAGCCACAAACGACCAGAATTTGAGCCACCGTTCACCTACGATGGCCTGAGCCATCCACTGGGCAGGGCCTACCACAGCTTGTTTGATCGAGACCGCAGCTCGCCGCCGCATCTTGAGTCGATGTATCACCGAAGAGCTGGAGAAAGAGGCGTGACTGACATAGAGAAACCAACTCGACTACTACATCATGATCGTAGCATTTTGAATATGACGGTCGACAGAGAAACCCATCATGAAGCCGAAAGGCATCGTCATACGTCATTTTTGAATCGTGATAAATCGTCATACTTTCAGCCTGTCAAAGTTGATACCCAGTCGTGTCGGTCTTTAACGAGCCACAGCATGTGTGCAAGCGACTTGACGAGGAAGATCAGTCCTCGAAGATTGTCTCCTCTTGGATCGTCGTTGACTTCGCAGAAGCCCCATCTCCGTGGTACAGAACTTTTTGACCGATTTCATCCCGATCATATGGACCATCGCAGGTTCTTCGGTACGGAATCGAGACTTATCGGAGGGGAAAGTCGCATCTTCGGACAAGAAAGTCGTTTATTTTCCACGGACAACCGGCTGATGGGCACGTCCGAGCCGAGGTTGTTCGGTCCCGATAAAAGACTACCGACGGGTGAAAGCCGACTGCTTGGAACTGATGCCCGCAAGGGGCTTCTGCCCTTCGGCCATGAACCTCCAGTTGGCTCGCATGCCGGAATTTTAGGAAATCTTGGCCGCATGAGTTCAAAATACACTTCATCGTCATAATTTGACCTGACTTGGCTAAGATTGGTTTAACTTTGATCTGACCGAACCCAGCAACATCATGTGAATGTGCTGGGAACTTGGTGTAAATTTTATGCAAATTTTCAATTACATGCAGATTTCATTGTTAAATTTATTATTAATTTTCTAAGAGAAGGGCAAGTATTCTGGAGCGTGAATGTACTGGAATTATGCTTTCACTTTGAATTTTGAACATTGAATAGTTTACAGATTTCATAAATCTGATTATTTGATTTGAACATCCAGAAGTAACGTTTTTACAGCGATGCAAATCCTTAAAATTGGTTGCAGGTCTAATGGTCCCTCATCAGTACTTAAACTTTATTTCCAGACCTGCCTGTGCAATGCAACTCTTGCCTCTACCTTAGTTGACTTCCACCTTAGTTAACTTCCACCTTAGTAAACTTCCACCTTAGTTAATTTCCACCTTAGTAATCTTCCACCTTAGTAAACTTCCACCTTAGCAAACTTCCACCTTAGCAAACTTCCACCTTAATTACTTGCTTCTTGCTGCAACCTGTCATTAAGTGAAATTTAAAACCCCATTGCCAGGGGGAGGACTTTTCTTACGCGATGCCTAAAGCCGCGATGCCTAAAGCCGCGTTGCCTTCATTTTTTGTGTATCATATGCATTGAACTCACTGCTGAAAATTACACTTTCAAGGCTGGATCCTTTGGATAAAACTGCTCAGAGCACTGACAGAAACCCGAGGAAAAGTCTTAATATTACACGTGCTCATTACCGTCACCCCTACCCTCCCATTCCTCTTAACCCAAAATCTTTCACGTTGTTAGAAGTTTGCTTGTCAATTTATCGAAATGTGCACACAAGGCAGAAAGTTAAACAAATGACATCTCAAAAAACCTTTCAAATAATTCGGCCAAGTAGAAGAAAGCCTGCCCGTTGTTAATTTATTGTTACCAATGGCAGTGTTATTTTCTTCCAGCTTTATTTCCATAAACAATGTCAATCAAAGCCATTGTTTGTAAAACATGTTTGTTCCAGATACTTACCATAAAGATATGATTGCTTATCGTCACGACAATGATTGAGAATCAATAGGATATATATTGTACATAAAAGTTGTGCATTGTAATTAGTTTGTTTCGTATTGTTATTACAACGGCATATTAAGTGGGTGTTAATACAATGTTGTTTATAAATTGGCGAGTCAACAGTGCCTTTGAAATCGACCGTTATTTTTTGCGCGTTTACTTCTATACGTTTTAAGTCTTTGTTCATGAGTCGCAAATTTTGCTATTGGATTAAATGGAAAGATGCTTTATTTGTTGTAACAGCTGTGAATTGAGCAAAAGCGAGATAGTGGCTCGTGGAATAAATCTAACACTTTGCAAGAACAATCTTGAAACTAAAATGGCTGCCATCGTCTCTTGGTGACTCCAAATATCACCCTGATGGAAGTTGCTTCAAAGCTTTTCCTACAATGAAGATTGGCTCTTTTATCTGTCGCGTTCCGTTCCAGTATGTTGATTAAATCCATGTTGATTAAAGGTTTCGTCATAATGTTTATGCTGTCTTTTCCTGTCATATTTTACCAATCTTTGGATAAGATGGTTTTATATCAATGACAGGCCTAAAAGTCATTGAAAATCAAAGCAGTAATTTCCTTATTGAAACGTAATACAGCCACATTCAATGATACTTCATTATTTTACCATTTTCAAGGAATAAACACTGAGCCAATAGCTTACAAATAGGGGGACAATTTCCAGAATTTACATCATACTTTTTTCATAAAAGGCGCGGTGATATCATTCCTAATTCACTTATGGAAACGATTCCAAATCAACGTCTTTTTTATTTGTAGTCATCTTTATATTATCCAGAAAAAGCTTTTAGCAAGAGTCACTTTGCTTATTAAATTGTAGTCAAATTATTTCATTTTAAAACCTTAAGCAACGAGCCAAACTGTCAAAAGGAGCAACTGTTTTTCTGAGGCCATAACCGAAACGCATTAAGAAGAAAGTGTAACGATAGTGACCATTTTATCGAGGAATTGGCAATAGGGTTTGCACCTGAAAACACGTGTATCATATATCTGTTTTTCGTGTATCGGCTTCGTATGCTAAGACAAATGAAAGTAGTTATCGACAGGTTTAAATATTTTCCAGATATTTTGAATAAAGGCACACTATTGGCAACTATTGAATACTTTCACGGCTGACAATCAGTTTGAGAACTAACATGCACTTTCGTTTTCTTTCCTTTTTGGCTTTCATTTCCCCCTCTTTTAACTCTCGCACTCTCATACACTTTTCTTATTAGATACTTAGGTCAACTGTCTTTCTTTATTTACTTCTTTATTAAATAAAGTACGGTTTCTAGGCCGAAATCACCTTTTGATCTAAGCTATATTTTATTTTACTATGGAAAAAGTTAATTTAGCCCATGGCAAAATTGAGTCAATATTGGTAGCTAGTAAAGGAAAAGTACACAGGAGATAAAGAAATATTGGCTGATACAAGAGAGAAAAAGAAATTAGCAACAAAGATAAGACACACTGAAACATGCACGAAGTTAACAGTTTTAATTGATTACAGTTTGAAATTTTATGAAGTCAAAAATCTTCCATTCTCTTTCTGATTAAAACCAGAACCTGATATTTGCCCAATTTCTTCTCATGGTGCAAAATATTCAATTCCATTTGGTGCAAAATTGAAGAAAATTCAATCGAAGTTAAAATATAAATGTTATTTCATACTCTTTAACTCATCTATATTAATTTCTTTTGTTATCCTGGTTTGCCAAGCAGCATGATTCTTTGATTAAAAGATTCTTTTTTGAGAGCAAGGCACAGTGTAAAAGAGTTACTGAATGAACGTATAAGAAGAAATCAAAAATATTTTATTACATAAAAAACTGACAGCCGGAGACCTATTGTATAGCATCCAGTGAAAAAGAGAAGAATTTTCAACCAGAAAAATGCTTTTTCAACGACTATAGATACTGTTCAGGCAAATGTTTCACAAATTGAATGAAAATTTTACTTTAAAAATAAGCCATCCGTACCTTAATAATTGAATCAAATCTTTTACAAGAATTTTTATCCCGAGTAGTAGTCAAATTTCACAGAAGAATGGTTCAATCTAGACTGTTGTTTTTTGCAAACAAAGCAAAACGATTTTCTTCAAATTCTTCATTTAATACTTGTTGGTTTTGCCATCCGTCCATATGCAATGAGTCGACAACGTAATTAAAATCGTTTAGCCAAGATTAAAAATTGTTCCAAAGCCATGGCAGTACCGTCTTTAAGCTTAAAAAGCATATTGAATAAACAGCAATTTGTTTTAAATTTGTAGTTGTGGTATAGCATCATAATATTTAGCTACAATTATCTAGAAACAATTTTCAACTCTAGTAAACATTCGCTAAATAATACGCCCTTCGGTCTCTAATCTATTATTGTGCTTTGGCAAAAAAAATTGTTAATTGGCCAACAAAAACATTTTTTCGAAAAGGAGGTCTTTTGGATTGAGCTGTTTTAAAAATTTAAAAATTTTTACTCGGTGTTAGATTCATATGTCAAGCAATTTTAAGTTCACTCGGTAAAATTGCTTGACATATGAATCTAACACCGAGTAAAAAATTTAACAACACCGAGTAACAAATATTAAAAAAGCCAATAATTTCTCACAAAATGTGACAATTTTTTGAAGGTAAAAGCTTATACATTCTTTGACAAAAAAGCTTGGAGATACATTCCGAAGTAAACCAATACAAACTAGCGTCCAACGAGAGAATTTCAACAAGGGTGACAATTCGCAAACGTTGTTAGATTTAGGTTGTTATATTTTGAAAAATTTGTTGAGTTCAATGATTTTTTGCAAAGATAATAAGCTGACATTTATTCTTGATCTTAAACGCCCTAAAGAAATATCAAATTTTATTTGTTTAAGATAGTTTGACGCAATGACTTTTGTATCACTTAAACATTTTTATGACATCGACTATATCGCAAAATATTTCCAGTAATGGTGGCGAATTTCTAACATTAATAGAAGGCGCTTGAAATTTTTCATTCCTTACAATTTTTCGTAGAAGGCGCTTGAAAGAAAAATGGACAAAAATTATCCTTAAAGCTACGACCATTTACATCTAGTACTTTTGACATGAGTAGAAAATAGGATATTTGATCATGAAAGGTGAATCCATTTGCTTAAAGATTTCCTTAACATAATTATCAATCCAAACAGACGCTCGATAAGACTACCTTAAACCAATGATATAATGCGGGAGAATCAAACTTCAGCTCAAAATTATATCCCTATGCGATTGTCACAAGCAAAGCGTAAAACCTAGGGATTATTTTGGACAGGTAAATAAAAAGACAATTTTCTCATCTGGCTTTCTCAGCTAATCAGCCAGCTTAGAGGTGAATTACTACGAACTTGTGTATAGAGACTTTGGACGTTTTCATTGACGGTTTTATAATATGCAGCAAAAACTCAATAGAAACGTAAAAAAAACGAAAACTTTAGAGATTATCTGTTTAGTTTTGAAGCATATATAACTGCATTTATACATTTTAAATTGAGAGGACAATAAAGACCTTGCTTTAGTGAAGATGACCCTTATTGAATAGAAGCAAAAGCTAGATTGCAGTTAAGTTTTGATTGGCATTAGGCAACTGATTTACAGTATGCAAGTACAGTATGTAAGTAGCTTTTATAAACAAAAGTCAACCGCATTAAAGGTGGATTGCAGTTAAGTTTCAATTGGCATTAGACAACTGATTTACAGTATGCAAGTACAGTATGTAAGTAGCTTTTATAAGCAAAAGTCGACCGCATTAAAGGAGTGACCTCAGCAAATGACTGTTCATCTTGGTGGGTGAATGAGGTGAAACGAGAAAATCGCGCGAACTTGTTAGAGTTCTTAACAAATCGTGGTTGCTGCCTACCTAAAGCTCTTTCAACGCGTCTAATCGACTGATGCAGATTTGTCAATGTTGCAATTCAACTGCCTGCTTTCAAAAATATACTATCTCTCCAGTCTAGAGGTAGCAAGCTTCGAAGAAAGTTTTTCGTGGTCCGGAAGAGCACATCTTCACCTGTGAAATACGAGAGGAGAACCTTATTTTCCTAACAGCTTTCTGAAGTCATCATTGCTTAACTTGCCAGCTGCTTCTTTAGGCTGGGTGCTTTCTGATGTTCCGGGTTGCGTTTGTGATTGTTTCGGCTGTTGATTTGTTCCTGGTTGTTGAGTGGCATGGGTGTGTATTGATCTTGGTACCAGAGCGAGTTGGGTCTTTGCTCTTCCACGGCTGTAATCAGAAGTTAATACGAGTTATCTCAAAGGAAGACAAATGACAAATTAGCAGGGACGAAGTTGATACTAAGTCAACAAGACAGGGTTAGCTCATACGTTTTTTAGGAAAGATCATTTATATAACAAAAAGTTAAATAAAAAAGTCGGCTTAATCATTCTAATTTGCAAAAAATTCATCATTATCCAAACTAGTACTATTCTTGTGCATTTTATAATCTACCGTATCTTTTCTTTCTTCTATCAAGCATTCCATTTCAAGTCAATGAATGAGATAAAGGTCTGGTTGGCTGCTGTTGCAAATAATTTTTTTTAATCAAATTTAACATTGATTATGTAAACAAAAGTTTGTTTAAACACAATCAATATTTCCTTTTTGTTTACTATTTGTTTGAAGGTTACAAATCTAATCGTGAGCTCGATCATTTTGTTTGTTTCAAAACAGCATTGAAAAGTACAGCAGGATATTCTGAATGAAAATGGAAATGACAATTTAGGTTTCGTTATGTTGGTAATTATTGCTGTAGCCCTATATGCTTCCAAAATGTACATAGGCTGTTGATAACAACGATGTGCAGTGTATGTTTACATTGCCTATTAATTTACCCTTCACTTCCACTCACTTGCATTCTTTAAAAAACCGTTAATCAAACCATAGCAGTTCGGAGAATTTCTGCCTTTCTGTTAATATTTTTCTTTCAACAATAGAATTTAAGATACAAATAAAAACTACAATACAAAATTTGTCTAAAATGTGAGGGGTACGAACCTTGGCTATCGAGTAGCCTCTCATACTGCAACCCGAATTTACAGTGACAGTTGATTTACAGTAATAAACCTCAAAAATATAGCAGCAGCAACTTAGGCTGTAGCATTAAAACCATGGCTCAAAGAGATCAGTTCTGAAACAAGAGCAGTCTCTGAAACAGGTGCAAACGGGCACATAATCTGATGTATCTATGGGCCTATCGACAGCTCTAACAAGTAGCTCCAAGGAGATGGCTCATTCAAGAGCCATTTCCATCCTAAAGCCATGGTCCTGGTCCATGGGCAAAAACCTTGCACATGCCTCCGGATCGAACCCATCCCAGTGGACCAACGTTTATGTTAACCAAGTCCTGCTTACATGGAGAATTAGATGCATTCCATATGTTCTACTCAGTCAACAGTCGGATCAATTATCTCTCACCTTCCAGGTATTGGTTGCTTGTTTTGATCTGTCCTTTGCTTAGCTTTTTCTTCACGGGAAGGAGCCTTTGATATGGCGACGAAAATCTGTCTTTCTTTAATCGTATGACCATCCAATTTCAAAACGGCACCAGAAGCCGATGTCTACATAATAAAAAATCACTATTTCGAAACTCAAACATTAAAAAAACTTCAAAAAAATAAATAAATGAATTCGCTGAAATCTAACGCTGAAATTTGTCAGTTTGGTTTTGATGTTAATGTCGAGAACAGTTCACCAGTGGTCTCTCACACAGGCTCTCAACTGAAAATCACAAAATCGAAAGACTTCTAGCAATAGCAGGCATACAAAAGACAGACAGACTTGTCCAAAATGCTTTTGACCGTTGTTAAAGCTTTGAAAGGGTAACCCCGAGAAATGGGAAATTTCCTTATTACGGAAGTGACTGTAACATCCTTAATAAGGACAATAACTAATATATGCATATGCATAATATGCATATGCACGTAACGCTATAACATCAAATTTACCTCATCTAAGTACTCTATGTAAGCATATCCCTTTGGCTTTCCCGCTCTGTTCGTAACGATTCGTATTTCTTTTATCTCGCCAACCTACAACAAAAATTCCCTGGTAGTTAAGTGGCATTCAATGCAGCGTTTGATTTTCCTTCAGAGTTTTATTTGGCTAAATTTTTGGAAGAGCTATCTAGAGCAATGGTATAGAAAGCGTTTTATTGGTGAGTGCAAAACACAAAGCTTTGAGGATAGGATATCATTCAAAATTTCAAGGTAAACAGCAAGACAGGGACAGAAATGTAAAGCCCAACAATAAATGAAAAAATTCTGAAGAGCACATGATTTTCAATTAATCTTTAAAAGAGTCAATAACCAGAAAGCCTTTTATTACATTAAGTTATCGAATAGATTCGTGTTAACAAATAACAAATCAAATAACATCAACATTAAAATGGATGGTCGAATAAAATGGGAAGCATCTTCCAGTACCTTGTTGAAGATTTGTTCCAGTTCTTCTTTAGTTACATCAAAAGGTATGTTTGTAACAAAAACTGTGTGTTTGTCAACTGTCAAGGCATACTGCAAAAACAAGGAAGTAAAAAAATAATGGAGAGGAGATGATAAGGTACGAAATTAAACAGAGCACTGTGTAAAATAATTGTTTGAGAATAGTTTTTTACATGAAAAATGTTACAAAGAAACCTATCCATTAAGTGTGCGAAAGGTAGATTTTAAGACACATTCTATGACAATGTCCCAACAGCTAAATTTTTATGTTTATGATCTTCCCATAGGAATTGAACTATTTCTAGAATTACCAGTATTCATCAACATAGGCAGAGCCAAGAAAAAATGGCCGAAAAGTGTCACACCTAAACCAAGATTTACTTTCATTGCGTTTCATTAAAGGTATAACCATCAAAACAGGCTTTTTTGCGTACCTCAAGACTCATCTCTGGTAACTTCACTTTTCACATAACGTGTTTAAGCTTGCCAAGAAGCTTCTTGTCCTTTAGTGGAGTTCTTAATTATTTAGTTATCAGATTTTCTTATCGTTTGTAAGTCATTATACATCAAGAATAAAAATAATTTTTCACTTGCCTTAAATTGTGGTTGTTTATTTGCTTCTTTATCGAGGCATGGCGAGACGAAAACCGGACGACCATTAAGTAATGCCCGATCTTGCTGCAAAGCCTTTTCGCATGAAACCTGCAAAATAAATCATGATAAAATTAAAGAGGTGCCAGATAAAAATATGTTATGACACCCTCTAAAAATGAAAGCCTGAAAGCATCATTTAAAAATAAAAGTCTGAAAGCATCTAATAAAGCAAAAATAAAAACCTCAAGTTTTGACACTTTTTTACGCGAGGAGAAATGGACTGTATTCGGTATTTTCATGCAGTACGATATGAGGCCGGTTTTGCAAATAAAGTCACAAAGCATGCCGGTTGCGCAAGAGTTTTTAAGAGTCTGGCGTGCGAATTCAGTCTGTTAATCTTATTATCGTGAAGTGGCACTTGAGTGCTAAAAATAGTTTCCTTTTAGCAGCAATAAAAACAAACCAAATACTTTTATTTAGAATGGGCATTAGGTATGGGCAATTTTTATCGTATTTTTCGAATATAAGCCCCCTCTCTTGGAAAAAGGGGCACTTATTCCTAGGGAAGACAATTTTTCTAAAACTACATAGCACCCCATTTTGCGACGGGAATATATGCGGTGGGTAGGGGCTTCTAAAGAAAATACAGAAAGAGAAATCTTGCCTTGTCTTTGAATTCAAGGTAGGCGAATCCTTTGGAACGGCCCATAAAATTTCTGCTTATACGAATGTCAGCTATCTCCCCGCACTACAACAGAAATAAATCTCGTTAAATCAGGTCATGGATTAAAATAACTCAAAAAATATGTCAGCATAAAGGGGGTATGGCATACAATTCAGAAAGCTATATTGGCAAACTCAAATTGCTACGACAATTGCCATCGGATTTGATTACAATGATTTTCTGCGCCAAATAATGAGTAACGGTGCGATGAAACCATCTTTATTGAAGGTATGTAATATTAAACAATGTGCAACATAAAAACGGGATGCTTTGCAATAACACTAGGTTTGGGATGCTAACTAAAACTCTATAGTCATTAACTCTAGCAATTTACATATCTGAGGGATACAAAGTCAACCAAACATCAAAATAGATATATCAATTTGATACTAGAGTATCAAGAACGGGGCTCTTATAATGGACGATAAATGAAGACCCGCACCTTTTCGCGTTAATTTAATTGATAATGAAGCTTTGCGCAACCGAAACTGCTGCACGTCGTTTACAATAGGATCGTATTAAAAACCCCTCCCTCTTTTGAATAATTGGGCAAGTTATGCTTTATTAATGTACGAGCCCTTTTTTGTTAAGGTACGGAAGTTGGCTTAAAAAGTGATGAAAATTTTGGAGGGTAGAGCAACAGAGGGAAACAATAACTAATTGACACAGAGGGAAACAATAACTAATTGATTATGCAACTGGTCATACATCAGACTGTGGGCACAAACAATCAAACAGCGATGAAAATGTATCGTTTCGTAACCAAGGCAAAAAGCCACCCGTGTCCAAACATGTTTATTTTAAGCACACTATTCATGGCATCTGCCAAAGCACAGTTGCCGAGGCCCTCAACAATGCTATAACTACAGATTCATTTCAGTGGTGAACCATAGCAGCAAGATCAGAAGAGCCACCATGAATAGTGTATCAGTGACTGTGTGGCACGTCTACAATGGTTTTTTTGTATTAGGATACGAAACAATACTATCCCACCACTAATGGATTGATGATTGCCCTTAACTGCATGTACATTTCTATCTAAGCCGATCACATTTGAAAAGCAAGTTCGTGAAAAGTTACTTTAATTAAGCACTGAAATTGAACATTGTCCGAAATAAAATACCAGTAGCAGATAAACACCTGTTGAAATTTCTCCTCAATATCCTTTTCTCCGACACTGAATAAAAGATTGCTGAGAAACACGGTTCGGTCCTTTGCGTCTTCAGAAGCACTAATCAAACAGAACAACTGATTAATATACAAAATGTTTTCAACTCGATGCTGCAATAACAAAGTATGAGGTGAACATCAAAGGAGATGAATGAGACCAGCTATTAAGATCGTAAACTTTGTACTTTCGGATACCTTGAATAGCTAAAATTTTTCATTTTAAAAACCATCATTAAAATACATAACGATATATCTACTATATCATGAAGTTACACAGACGAATGGAAAGCATTTGAGTGCACCTAAACTGTGATGTGCCGAGAGTGACGTGACCAGGACAGTACTAGAACCACGATCAGTGAGACTCAATGCCCTTGCTCTACCAACTGAGCAACCCGGTTATTTTATCAAAACCTGCACTCATACTTACCCAAAATAGAAGTTTTAAGCAAAAAGAATAACGACCGAAACTTTATGTCTTATGGAAATTACAAAATACATATCATACACACACGCATGATTTACTTTGAAATTCAACTGACCGTTTTATCAAACTTTTATCTTCGATAAAATTATCATCGGTCTTTGCTTCAACTTTGTTTTGATCCGCAGGTCCACCATCATGTCTAGAAGCTTCTATAAACAATTGCAAGCAAGAGATCAAATTACCCAACTTGAGATAACACATAGCTATTTAGATGATCTGTTCCTTCTTAAGAATACAGAATGCAATGTTTTCTGTTTCTATAAAGCATTAAACCACCTAGAAATAATTATGGGCTAAAAGGTCTGTACGGTAAAATATCAAACAGCATTCGTTAGATGACAAAAGGTTTTGTATCAGAAGAAGAAAACTATATCGAAGCAAGTTTCGAAATTCATCTTCTCAGTTTGAAGCATGTGTATATTCATGTTTATACAGTAAAAAATTCAAGGAACTGAATCTACCTCTGCACCAGCCATAAGGTTCTGGAAACAGTAACAAAAAAAGTAGGCCTAAAGTTTATAAATTTAGCCTTAGTTGACCAAGCTTGGCATAATAGGTTCAATATTGGTGCCGTGACCTGTTAAAGGGAAAATACTGCGGAGTAATACCCAATGCAACTGAATTTATGATTGACGACTAGATCTCTACAGATTTAAGGGCCTGAATATCTATTAGTTACTTTCTTGAACTTATATTACTGCGAGAAAACCTCGATTATCTGTTAAGGGCCAGTACAGGTTTTGCCATCGACAGCCGAAAGCAATGAAAAGGTTTGATGTACATAAAAGAATCGAGATAAAATGGCAAGGAGCAAAGTTCCATTTTGGCGATAAATCCAATCATTCAAAAGTGTTTAGAGGCCCTCGTGTTAAAGGACAGCGTTAAGAAAAACCTCACCTTTGGCCTTTTTTGTAGGAGGTTCATCTTTGCCTCCAGTAGATATTGGAAGTTTACGTTTAGGAAAAGCCTGAAACAACGAGAGCAGGAAAGGCAATGCACTTAAAAAGGCCTCGCTTTAAAAACAAAATCGAAACATAAAAGTTTTGAATTCTGAATTTTAAATGCTGACGAAATTTGGAAATTTGAATCTTAAAATACTTTGTTGCCAAAGAGTAATGACAAAAGAGATGAAATTGATTGAAATAAAACATCTATGCAAGATGTCTTGACCTCAAGGCCCGTATATTGTTCATTACAACAATAAATAAAAAGACGAAAAGTTTAGAGCAACCTCCTGAATCCACTTACATTCTTCTTTAAGGAACTTTCATCAGTCAATTTTTGCTGTTTACCGAGTTTTCTGTTTTGTTTATTTTTTTGTAACTTTGCTTGTTTTTGTCGCTCCTGCTTCTGCTCCCTCTCGGCAACTTTGCTTGCATCAAATTCAGTTTCCTAGGCATAAACAGAGAAACAAATTTGATAAAACAGTCTTTAAAGCTGAAAATGTCTAGCTACTATCATGGACAAAAGACAATTCTTTTATAAGTGATTTTCTGCGTAATTGCCCACAAAACCAGTGACACGCCCCTCTCCCCAATGTCAATCCTGGTTGTGGGTAACGACAGTTGATTGTAGAAGCTAGGAAAACTAAAAATCAACATCAACATTGATATTGGTGGAAGGAGATTGAGTGTTTTTGCCAAATGACGTCACGTCACGTCAATGACGATAACAGCAAAAACTTTCTAACTTTTGTCTAGGGTTGTAGGTTTCAGGCCAAGTATTTTCAGGGTGTCTTTGAGATAATTCACTATCGCGCCCAATCACTTAACCCAATAACTATCACTTAACCCAAAAAGAGAAGATCATTCCTTTCTTTGTCCACCTCTCATGATTTATCAATATAAGTTAAATTGCAAGGCTGTTAGTGGGGTCTTTGAAATGACGAATCTTTCACTTAGAGCGAGAAGGTTTGCCAGATCTCTGTCACTCCAGGTGTAAGAATCACGAGCTTCCCAGTGTCCTTAAAAAACTACTTTCGAAAGCTAGGTAGTAACAAATACAAAATACAGAGTTGGTATAGAATGGTTTCAATATCAAACTCCAGCTCCCGAATTCGAAGTTATTTGTAAACCTAGCTCCTTTGCCTAGGAAGTGTTTTTACCTTTTGACGCCTGTTTTCAACTTTCTTGAGCTGGTTCTCCGTTCTTTCTATCGCAGACTCAAGTTGTTCAAATGTTCCTGCATGAGAAAAAGATAGGAAATAAGTTCAAAGAGCAAATCTACAACAGAGCGTCCGTAAAGTGAGGCAGTAGTAAAACAGAGGCTCACGGAGTAAGTCTATATAGGGCAACTTGACCTGTATACATTATCACAGCGTGGCTTGGTGATGACGTCAAAATGTATTCTTATGCAAGAATACAATCTGGAAGAACGTTTAAAGTCACGAAAAGAACATAGCTGAATTCATCTAAAATTGGCAGAAATATAACCATATAAGCAGAGGTCTTTCCTTTCCCAACAAAATCGCTGTAATGTGATCATGGTTCTAAAATATATGCCAAAACAGCAGAAAATCAAGAAAACATTAGCAGTTCTTTAGCAAACTTTAGATCACTCACAAGCCCTGTGCCAGTCAATTTGTAACAGATTTAGTTCATTTTTCACATCTTTTGTATAGTGCTCTTTCATATTATACATGTTTTTATTCGAAATAATAACAAATGTTTTGGAAACGTCACAACAAAGCCTCCCTGTTGATATTCAAATATTCCAAATGATGGCGTAACATTGAAAAAGACAGCTGGTTCTACCTGCACGTGACTCCTCAGGTAATAAAGGTAAATAGAGTTGGATTTCTTTGTACTTGGTACTTGAAATAAATTGAATGACAGTTGAAAAACATGAACAGACGTGATCATCAATGTCAATAAATGCTTTTAATGAATGAGAATCAAAACCTTCACCACGACTCTGGTTATAGCCCCCTTTACCCAGGCCACTTCATTCTTGAAAGAGACTGAAGAGTTTGGCCGACAATGGGTGCAATTATATGTTTTCACTTTCTTTGGGCTGACATCAAATATTGATCATAAAGATTATAAAAACTGTTTCTTTTGTCAGGCGTCATTATACTTCAAGTATTATTAGACGAAAAAGGAACATAGTCAAGTAACAGCAAATTAACGAATTCAAGGCTGTGACGATTACCTTCCTCCCGTTCAAAACATACAAAGGCTCCACAAAGTTTTTCTGTGTCATCCACGGTGGTTTGTACAGCTCTTTGAAAAACTCTTCTACATGAAACAAGATCACCATGCAACCTATCAAGAAAACAAACTATGAGCAACGAAGGCCTCTCGAAAGCCGCAAAAAGTATATTTCTTGGATACTTGGATACAATTGTTTTTTTTCAATGCCATTTTAACATATTAACTCGGGGCAAAATCCCCATTTATAGAATAGTGAA
Source organism: Rhopilema esculentum (assembly GCF_013076305.1). The sequence continues at coordinate 8,291,194 of NW_027019317.1, forward strand.
GGCTGAAAGTTCTGTAGAACGGCATCTAGAGTCCTGCAGAAAAAGATCAGATGTTGACACCAAACAGTACAATACATATTACAACAACTTTACAGCTAATAATTTATATTGAATAAATTTATTAATTAACCAGAATAAAAGAATGCTTGCTGTGAAGATATTAAAAGTTCAATGCAAAAATTTTGTAGTTGGCGGGCAAATTTTCTGAAATGGCAAAAAATGAAACAGATGCTACAATTATGATCACCAGTTTCTTCACAGTTAATTGACCAAGCATTAAAAACTAACCTTAAGAAATGCGTGTATTCTAGCCACATGTGGGTTTCTTTGCCGTGAATTTTCATCACAGAATCCCAGATTTCTTGCGCTTTACGTAAGTTATTGAGGTATTTCGCCTGAAAACGGATACGTTCTTTTAGAATGAAAATTAATCATCAAGATACCTTTCGAAAACTTTTTGGGATTATTATAATCACCGTAGAAATTGCAATAATTTGCTTCAAAATATGCCTTAAGTTATCAACAATCGCGTTTTTATATTTGGTCAATATTGCCTTGATCTTGTGATGTCATACAAAAGTTATTTTGCCAAAAGGGAGTTTTCAATATGGAACAAAATGCAGCATATTATTCTTTATATTGGAAATTCAAATAGACAAGGTAAGGAAGGTTCTTGATTAAAAATTAGGTTATTTATAGAAAAAATTGTGCTACAGTTGTCTTCAAGACTGAATGTTTACCTCGATAGCAGCCCAATACCTCCTCAAAAGAGATAATTTATCACCATCAGTACCAAAATCTGCATTGAAAAATCAATTCTTAATATATAATTAAAATTTTGAAAGAATTGACTTAACTGGTTTATTTCACAAGACAATTAGCTATTAAAAAATATAAAATTTCACAAAATATAAAAGACATGATTAGGTTTAAAAGATGAGAGCCTCTAAACATTTTTGAGTGATTGGATTAATCGCCAAAATTATAAAAAGCATTGAAAGCGATAACTGTCGATTTTCGTTAACAGGTTTTTATAAACTACCGACACCATACGAGGAACCCTTTGATATTAAGATCGGTTTTGAATGAAAAGACCAACTGAATCGCTATACCTGTTCAAAACCTCAAGCGGTTAATCCGCAAGTAAAAATAGTCCTTAAAATCATTACATCGAGGTGTTTTTATCAATTATTTAGCCATCTACGATGATAACTCAAAAAAGAGGAGGTTAAACAGGCTACATGACCTCGAACTCAACGAAAAAGAATTGAAATTTTTTCACATTGGCATTACTGGTGAAATCCAGGAGAAAACCACAGACAACGCAGCCTCAAAGAGAGCTGCTAGCAGGTTTGGGGAGGGCAGTGGGGGGGGGGGGGGGGGGGAGAATTATCATCATTTTCATCATCACCATCTTCTACCCCTTCTCAGACCAGTGTCCAGGGAGACAGGGTGGGCAGAGTTACCTCATGACATTATTTCTTCTGGGTATAATGCTATTACTTTTATGATAATTTATTCAATTAATAATTTTGATTGCGAGATATTACTGCATAGCTCTTCGCTCACTATTCGGAGAAACAGGCACAGGTTTTGGACAATGGGAATAAAGAGAAGCTATTGACTAAAAAAGAATGCATATCTTACAGTGATCCATGTAATTAACTGCGTTCTCAAATGTCTCTCTTAGATCTTTAATTTTGCCTTCATCTACAAGAAAAAGACAACGTAGTGTAAGTTGTGCCATCAATAAGGCCATCGACCATCGATTAAAGCAACAGTTTCATAAGAGTAGGCATTCTTGGATTTATAAATGTTTTAAGATTCCAAAGAAGCCTTACACACGACGACTGTCAAAAATAAGACTACCCTTTCACAAAATGGCTTTCTTTTTGGGTCTTAGCGTTTCTCGGAGACTTTGCAGCGGATAAATGAGGGGTCCTCCACGTTCTAATGAAATCAGAAAATCAGAAAGTAACCTTCTGGAAAGTTCTAGTGGAGGTAGGCCAACTGAACAGAACAACAAATTACCATATAAAGTCACCTACAAAAATCTCCAAGATTGAAAATTTCTAGGGTTTCCAACATTCTACACAAAGTTTCAGGCTTGAAAATGACATTCCTGCTTTCAGGGCTGCATACATATGTACTATCCCTCTCAAAAAATTTCTGATACCAATCCCCATTGTATCCTTACGGCTACAAGCAAAAGAGGATTCTTTTCAATATCTCAAAACAACCTCCTAGCAATGTTTGCTGAAGTATGGTTACCATTTAGATACTTTTGGACGTTTTAGTGGCATAAATCTTGGCATTTAAATGCATGGTTTTTTAAAGAATAACATTTTCAATACAAATTTTGATCGAGCTACCACCACCCACCACCCACCACCCCCCCCCCCCCCCCCCCCCATGCACCCACTATCTTCTCCACCCAAGAACCCACACCTTCAATCATAAAGCGACATCCCTGGCAGGGAGCTGCAACATATAGCAATATCAACTAAACAGCACCTGTATCCCAGGATGTGATCTGCCGCTTCATATAATCCGAGTAAGTGAGCCACAGTTCAGTGTAGGCGGAACCCGAACTAAATCCACATGTGAGTGCCTTTTGGAAAACAACTAACAAAACAAATTTGATTAGGCAGTAAAATTTTGGGAATGCTTTATAAAAAGAGTCATCAAACAGTGGCAATAGGAAAGAATTCAACATCGATTCAATATTTTCTGCCTCAGAACAGCGAATTTAAAATATCCTAGAAATTCCAATGATAAAACAGTAAAATGAAGTCACACGCAAAACAGTGGGCGATAGAAAAATGATAACGCGACTATGATGATACAAAAACTAGCACATAAGCAGCTACTAGGCAATATTCATGCCTTCAAATTAAATTCAAGTCGTGATATGTTGAGAAAGTGGAGTTTTGACTGCGGTTTGAATGCACAAACCAGAACACCTTCCACTGTTAAGGAAACTGATGCACGTTTTAGTAAACAATGCACAATTAATGACCGTCATGAATGATTTAATACAACTATCAATAGATTGGTGAGTAAAACTATCTCAAGAATAAACTATATTAGTCATGGTGAACAGTATCATAAACAAAGATAAAAGGAAGTATCATGATGAACGTACCATTTAAATTTTGGCAACAATGGTTTATACAAAGAAAGACCCTAAACGAAGTTGACTAAAAGAATAGGGGCAATTTACAAAACTAAAGTACATAATTCACCTTTTACATCAGATGGTTCCCTGTTCTCTTTCTCCTAATATAAATAAAATCGAAATGGGTGAGTGCAAGGGTAAAAAAGGAGACGGAACATCAAATAATACACATATCATTTAATATTACTTAGAAATATAGTAATGCTCAAAAAATATAATAGATATTATTAGGTAATAGGTAACAAGTAAAATATATGTATAAATTACAACCTAGTTATTCTCTCATTCGTATGCAGCTATGTTGACTGGAATAAGACAGAGTCATTGAAGGCAAAATGAAAAGGATAGCTGCTAGAAGAGAAAGGACAAAAAAGTTTTGGCAAAATTAGGGTGTGTGGATGTTTTTAGAAATGTTTGCTGCAACGAATCAAGAAGTTGAGCGAATTGCACAGACAAAAAATCTTTTTATCTTTACAAAAAGAGAAGATTGTTAGAAGATTAGATTGGTTTTGGGTCTAAAGCAGGGTTCGAACAAACTTGGCTTATGAGCCATGGCATTAGAAACCAATATTTGTGATCAAGAAAACTATTTACATAATTGTTAATCAAACTTTCACATAAGTTCATTTTCTAATAGCTCATGCATTCTTTCAAGCTTTTTAAGGCGCTGGAAGGTACACAAATAACTAAAACTAACGATTCGTAGACCGGGATGTAGCGTCTAAAGGTTAAATACAGACACAAAAATTTAACAACCCAGGACCCTTGTAATCAGGCGAAAGAAAGCCAAAATACTTACCATCGCCTTGATATAATTAACCCAGAGTTTGCCAACCCACGGACAATTCCTGGTTGCTCTTTCATGAACAGGTAATGCAACTGATGCCACTTTAAGCTTCTTGTCCTGCAAAAAATCAGATGACAGGACACCGTATGTAATCAATTGACAGTGACATGTGGGTATACAGCCATGGGAATACAATTATATAAGAGAATCGCTAAACATGCCAGTTTCCTAGCCCGAAATCTATACAACCCGGCCATGTTTTTATTACATTTATCAAGAAAGATTTTAGAGGTACTGTTTAGTGAGAAGATGTACTCTTTTCCGGACGGGATGCACATACCAAGTATTCAGTGTATTCAATCCATAAGCTCGGGTCCAGGCAGTTATCCTTTATGGCTCTTTCGTAAATACATTGGACTCTGGCAGGATCACCGTCCTTCATTTCAAGAGCAATGTAATCTCGATACTCGGCTAACTTGGGCTTCAATGCTTTGCTCTAAAGGAGAAAAAAATTTGCCTAAGACTGAACATAAGAAAATATGAAAGACTAATAATGCTTGAAACTGTAAGGTCAAGAAAAAATGTCGAGTGTTTTCCATTCTGAAAATGCTTTGCCTGGATAGCCTTCACTATAATCTAAAAAATCTTTGCTCAAAGTTCTTTGAGATATGAAGGAGCTTGGATTGAATATAGGACCAAATGAAGCAATCCCAGTGTAATACGGCAAATAGTTCCGGCAAAGTAAAATGGATATCATACAACCTTAGGCCCACAAAGCTTTGCATCTAGCACAGGCAATCCAATCAGATACCCCGTGGCAAAGATATTAAAGATGTCTTGGAGGAGGAAAACTATATTTTGGGGCTTTGACGTGACGAGTTTTAGGAAGTAGAATGAAATTGAAATCTCTGGGTAACAATGCAATGTTTGGATTGATTATTTGGATTGATACGATGTTTCACAAAGCTAGATTCTTTTGTTGCATTAGAAAGATATGCCCACCATTCATCTTCATACCATTAGATTGCAGAAAAGCATAGTTTTTACTAGCGCTGAGGTCTACGAACGAATGACGTCATTCCACAAAATTATTTTCTGCTCTAGGATATGGACAATGTTACTTACAAGTGCATCCTCTAAGGGCATACATTTTTCTAGTTTTGCCAACGCCTTCTGGTATGCTTTGTCCACTGTATCTGGGATCGGGTTCGAGGTCCAGTCTTCATATTCTTGCATTGTCTGTTCCATGCCTAAGTAGCATTGAAAACAACAAGAAGAAAATAGCAACCTTAAATTTGCGCCATTGTAATCATCCTAAAAACTGCATTTTTTGTTTGTATTTTCAATAACATCAGAGATTTTTGACAAAAAGTGACAGACTTATCTTAGAAACCTTTAGGAGACTTAAAACGTCTTGGATTAAACAACTTTCATTCAAGCATTGCCTATAATGGCTTCTCCTGATTAGCAAACAAAATTGCTGCCACTGATAAAGATTCATCAACAAAATAGAGAGCGAAAAATTAATGTTTATTAAAGAATTGTTCTTACCAAACAGCGGTACTGCAAGCTGCCTCTTAAAGAGAACTTCCACTCGAGCTATCTGCTCCTCACTAGAAAGTTAGAGAACACACTTACTTTCAAGGTTCTCACATTTTAAGATTGACCAAATTCAACTGCCTAACAACAACGCTCTGTTTGCAATGGCATGTAAAGGAACTGATCTACTAAATGAGAGAGCGTTCGTATTTTCTTTATTATTATCAAAGCTTAATCAATAAAAGATAAAATTTGAAATAACATTATTTTGATTAGATAAGACATCTCACATTCTTTGCAGCGATGTTCCCGCGTTCTCAATGCCATGTAGTTGCTAGATATTAAGAAAACAAGAGTAAAAAACTCTATGACTTCAGTCGGCATAATTGTTATTAGGAACATAACAATAAAATTTCTAAAACAAAGGTGGTACAAGGTTGCAAAGACCATTTTGAATAACCACGAACATGCATTCTGATAAAAGAATATATAACAAAATAGAGTGAAATTTTACAATTACATTGTTTATATAAGATTGGTAAATCATCAATGCTGATTGTCAGAAGCTCTATTATGACACATGAACTTATAAAACACATCAATTAATGTTAATTCCTATATGAAATATAAACGCGAAATAGAATTGAAAATACCTGATAAGACTGTAAAATCTCCATCTCAAATTCTCTGTAGCTATCCCATACAGAGGAGCCCTTGTAAAAGAAGCATTAAAGCCTGATAAACTCCAGTACTTGTACAGTTTGTCAAAAAATTGTTGTATATCTAAATTATAATTCACTGCAATTTTCTATTTTGGCTTGCAGATTGATTGTGGCTTTTTTCCTTAGATGGAAAATATCTGAAACCAAATCCCTTCAATTTTGCAATTCTCTCTATAAGGTGTGTCAGAAATAGTACACCATCTTTGGCCTGACAACTGAAAAGGACTTGGAAATGCACAAAAACATAATTCTTACTTCAGTTAGATGCAAACCAACAGCTGTCACTGCTTTTTCATACAGTTTTCGCACATTATCAATTCCATTTGCACTTTGAATCCCATCCATAGCAACTTGACAGTACTCTATCCAGACACGAACACCTGGAAATATAGCCAGAGACCTAACATAGGGTCCAATACATGCTGACATTCTGAGATACGCATTGTTGTTGCAAAGGGCAAAGAAAAGAGTTTGCGATTGAAGATAGTTTTGAACTGACAGTTGTTCATCCCTAGTTTAATCTAACCAACTGTAGAAGAAAAGAAAGTGTACAAGACAAAGAATGGTTTATCTTGTGTGCTACTTTGAAGTCATCTAAGCAGATATCAGACTTCTACATGTAACTACGGCAGCTAAAAACCAGTTACTTCAAAGCACCTACAGCAATGTCATTATCATTACATTCTTCCTCTTTTATTTTAATCAATGATCAATATTTACTTTGATAATCCTTGACAGCCTTTTGAAGCAGTGATTCCATGTAGTTTCTTTGAGCTGGTAATGATGCTAACGGCTTTTCATCATTTATCCATTCTAACCAAAGCTCTTGAGATAAATAAACAAAGGCAAGAAAATGCAACATGGTAAGAAAAGCCCTTACATCTTTGAATGAAAATAGTGATGTTGCAGCTGCAAAATTCAATTTGATGAAGTATAAAACAACACCAAGAGATGAAAACCAACATTAGAGACTTATACTTTATTCAATTCAATTCAATTCAATTCAATTTCATTGACAAATATATCTAAATACATTTCAATACAGAAATAAAAATAATCAACATGACATTGCAATAGTATCCACACAAACAAAGCATGAATTACTGTTCTTTTGCTGCAGGAAGAATAACAGTATTTACATGTATAAATATTAGAAAAAAGGCAAAGATCCCTTGCAACGCATACATCTTTACAGGACTTTGGCAACACAAGATGATCAAGTGAGTAGCTAACTCTTACTATAAAACAGCAAGTGCAACATATGTGTAACTTTTACATCAGTTTGCATTTGGATATGAAAACTTTAATAGCAGGCATTTCAAGCAGCGTTACCTTCTGTCAAAGGAAAGATTTCAGACATGCACTCTCTTGCTTTACGTGTAGCATCAAGATCCCCGGATAACCGTAATGCTTTAATGAGACTAATGTGGCCATCATATTGAAATGGGTTTGCTGTGACCTGAAACACAGCAATCACTGAATGCTGACCAAATTAATGTCTTACTTAAACATTCAATTTTAAAACTTCATTGCATGACAATGTATGAGGCACAGCACATTTTAGCTAATTTAGATGCAGAATGCAAGAGCAGTCATTTCTTGATTCAATGAATTACTACATTTTGCATAATATAGAGTTCTGCACAATCTATCTGGGTTGTCTAAAAGGTGTTCTCTGATGGCATTCCTTCCAACATAAGAAAAAAAGCCCCTCAAAGAAAACAGCCTCCCTGATCTTGTAGGTCTAAAAACACAGTTAAAACTAGTGACTCTGTCATCAGACAGCACATTTTGTATATTATTTGAACTAGGTGCCAATCAAAGTGATATAAAAAGAAACAATGACATAATTGACTTCTTCTTATTTTTGACCAGTCATAAACAACTAGTCCCTTGCAGGGATCAAGAAACAGAGAGAAAGAAGACCAGTTCTTTCAGTCCTAACAAGTTGAGGTCTTCTCTTTTTTTTGTACTTAGAAATATGACCTTGCCTGCTGGTTGATTTTACAATTATCAATTTCCGTATGTTTTGGTGTACTCTGAATTTTAGAGCAAATACATCAACAAATAGCTGTTTACCTTTGGAAACTATCATGTGCATGATTATAATCCTTTGAATGCAATCCCTTTGAACAGATGTTATCTTTTCAAGACAACTTGAGGCTTCCAAGAGGAAAAATCTACTGTTCTTTTTTCAATTTGATTTTGAAATTATGACAAAACATTGCAAACCCAATAAACTCTTAATAGATACAAAACCCTAATCAGATTGAACTTCTTCTGTACACTTTATATAATTTTTCAACTTTTTGGTCATTATCAGGCATTTAGAGTGTTGAAAAAATTGACATTTTCCAGCAAAAGAGTTGAAGCACTTGAAAATAATTTCTTTATCCAAAATATTCCTGGAAAAAACACCCTTAAAACTTTCCAAATCAGAGTACAGATGAAATATAGAATAGCCAACTAAAATGGAGGCATTACACATAAAGAGCCAGAGACAAAGATAACACATTTTGTGTGCTCTTAAATTGCATTCCAATTAATTCATAGTAATTAAATTATTGCTTTTTTACATGCAAACATTTGAACAGAGCATAGACTGATTGTCAGAATGTGAAATTATATGTGACTATATGAATATGTCCTATTATCTCCCCCCATAGTTATACAGGGCCTTTAAACCACCTGCAATAGGTACCCTGATTCCAGAATTTCTGCCCAATTTTTAGCCTGATTCCAGAACATCGGTTCCCAAATCCCTGTTTTCTAAAAACCCTGTTTTTCAAAACCCCAGTCACAAAAATGTGCCAATTTCTGACTCCAAAAATAAAAATTCCAGCTTCCCCAAAAAACATATCAAGTCCCCTCAAAAAGGTTTTCGAGTAGCAAGATATCAAAAGTGCTAGATAGTGGGCAGCTTGTATTGAGATTATGAACTGACTAATGGTTCTAAAGAGTGTAAACAACATCAGAAGCAAAATTGGCAGAAATTAATATGTTAGGTCCTATTACAGATCCCACCGGGGGGACAGGAAGCACAAAACAGAGGAAAAATACTTATGTGAAGCTCTCAGAGGTACCCCTATTATATTAAAAGTACCCCCACCCCCGCCCCAACTTATGAAATGCTTCCTATTCACATGTCTATAGATGGCCTAGAAATGTCCTTCAGAACACATACGAAAATGACTTAAAGAGTTAGAGTTGATACAAGTAAAATATATATCACTTGATTCTCTTACCTATGAGCTAGTAATAAATGTATAAACTGCATGTTCACCTTTTCTGGTTAGGCAGCGGGAGATAAGAGTTGTTAATGTACAACCACACTGCTGATGTGCTAGCAAGACTAAGATCAGGGGTAGTTACACGGGAAAAAAAGTGACTCACAGACTCTTGAAGATTTTGAATTTCTTCGTCATATCTATTGTTGCTTTCATCAGAATCTGAAGAATCTGAGCTTTCCTCGTTCATTTCCATTGAGCCATCAACATCGTCAGAACCCAACACTCCACTTTCCTCCATTTTGGCGAGACGGATAAATGTTGTTGCAGTTGTGGGAACTTTTCGTGTAGGGGAATGTCCTATGTCATAGGTTCGAGTTCTCTCAAAAGTTTCGAACATCAGCCAGAAAAGTAAGGCACTACATGGCCAGAGGGTACATAAACCCCTAATTTTTTTACTAAATACATGATTTGAATTTGGCCAGATTTTTCAGAATGGTAAGCTTGTAGATTACAAAAATACGCTGAACCAAAATCAACAAGTAAAACAGAGTCAGCCTAATTTTTGCCAAAAACTGCACTAGGGCAGGGGCGTGGGAGAGGGTAAAAGTAAAGACAGAGATGCTTCTTGTTTTGGGGGCCATTCCTTATAAATGAGAATGACAATAGCCATTCTTAATCATAGAAAATAATTTACTCATGCTACATGGGATCCGATGCAGGTTGAAAAGTGAGGGGGGGCAAGGGAGATTTTAACAAACATAACTAAAGATCATAAAAAAAGCTCTATTGCTTTCCAAAAAAGTGGAGGGGCTATGCCTCCCCCGGGCCCCCTTCATCGGAGGCCCTGTGCTACTACCTTGTTGGGGGGACCCTGTATCTCGGTTCTTTGGTAAATGGACAGTTTCTTTACATTGCTCCAGAATTGCAGAATTGTTTGAGAATCTACAATTAAAGCAAACGGCCAAGTGCATTGGGAGAGGGATGCCTGGGGTAAGAAGCCCCAGAAACCTCATCCTTAGGGGGCCCGTGAATGTGTGATTCCTATAAAGGGTAGTGTCTATATTTCTTAAAAGTTACTCCTGCCTGAGATGGCTCTGGTCATCACGATAGAAAAAGCGAGTCTTACTCAAAAATTATCTATGTTCATTATTGGATAAGTAGGCCCGTTTAAATGTCCCAGTTTTTTAGAATCAACAATGATTTAAAGGATTAGTGAAGGTAAAGTTTCTGGAGTTAAACATAATCTTCAAAGATATTAAATGCTGCAAATGTCATATATTCAATAAAATGTCTACAGGCAGCAGCTCAATCTGTAGATTGCAGAGAGCATTTGGACATTTTGCTCGTTGACGGAATCAACTGACACGAGGCTGCTGGAACTCAATAATACCACCTTTCCATTTTCAATTATTTCATTCCATTCGTGTTGCGTCAAATACACCAATTCCGAATAATTCTTTCCAAACAGTCTAACCAGCTTCTGGGATTTAGTTAAACCATAAAGCTCCATGTTTGTGTTATCGAAAAATGTAACATTGGTGATGATTTTGCTCAAAGGCTGCCATGAATTTGTCGATACGTTGCCAAAATAACAGTTTTGACCATTTCTCCGGATGAATTCGCTGTACCTGACACACACGAATAATATAGACGCATTTTTGTCGTATATCCTCGTTATGACGTCATTCACAACTCGCTTTGTTTCATTATATGAGAAATTGAAACTGTAGAATCTCTCCGTCGTCAGTATTATAATCTCAATGCTAGAACTATTTTCATTTCGACAATCTTTACGAGGACAGAAGTAAGCTTTTTCAAGGAGAATCTCACCTTTGTAGATTCTTCCTTTTTTCTGTTTCCATTTTGACAAGTTCTCTATGCTTATGGCGAAAATTATTGTTCTGTTATCACCAAGGAAAAGTTCGGGTATCCAAATGCTTCTCGACTTTCCAGAATCGAACGTATCAACATCTCCAAATGACGATTCTACACCAGTAACATTGACAACTGTCATGAATTCCGGTACAGTAAGTCTTATGTTTACCTTATAAGCTCTAGAAACCGACATGTTGTATTTGTGGGACACTTGCACTTTAAAGGTTACGTTTTCCCCAACAAAGAAACGTCGTTTCTCCATAATTTCTCCTTGGTAAAGTAGAGAGGCACTTTCGTTGCCATGCCTCAGGATCTCCATGTCTCTTTCAAAGGTTCTTATGTACTCGTCCATAAACATCACGGCTACAAAAAACTTCGTAGCAAATGGGGAACCAATCTGTATCTTATCGTTGTCATAAGCACGAGCTGAAATTTCAATCGTCGCATCAGACAATAGATTTTTTATGGTTCCAGTGATGCTATGGGCATGTCCACTCTTGGTGAATAACCTTTTCTTGCTGATCGTGCCATTTGTTTTGCAAGTTGTTGAAACGATAGAGATATCTTCAAAGTAGATTAAAGGATGTCCATTCATGGTAGGGACTTTGGCTGTTATGAACAATGGTCTCAAAGCCGATGTATAGAACCCTTTCAGTTTCAAAGAATGTTTAACAGCCTGTCCTATGGAAACCGTTCTCTCCTGACCAACCCTTGTCAAGACTGCATCCATACCTTTGAAACAAGGTGGTGATGCCCTCAAATCATCAAAAAGCGTATGTCCCCAATGTGCGGGCGATGAGTCAACCATCTTAACACTGGCACATTTGCCTATATAGGTTGATACGTCCCACCAGTACCTTCCCATGCGCACTGTCCCTGTTGATGATGTTTTAGCCACACTTTTCCCTGAGCTTTGAAATCTTTCAACTCCATCAATCACTAATCCAACATAATTGTTAGGGTGTGAACCCCCTCCAACTGTGAAATGCAGCATATTTGTTCGTATCTGAAACAATGGTGATATTGCTATTCCGACCGGGGAATCACCAATCGTTGCATTTTGGTTCGATGTAAAAGTATCTATGCATCGTTTTCCAACTTTGCCTATTGCTCCCACAACTGAGCTTTGGCTGAATGTCGGTTGCATCTCGAAAACGGTTCCAGTTTTTTCCCATTCGGAAAGGTCGTTGTCTTCAAAGTCGAAAATCGGGCAACCAGTCAGAACGTATATATTCCCATCTGTGCCAAGTGCATAAGCTTTCTTGTCAGTTACTGCTACATCTTTGAAAGCCTGTTGTTGATAGCCGCGTCGTTCCCAAGTAAACTTAATGAAATTGCTGTCGTATACGTTGACCGCTTCCCATATGAATCCGTTTGTGTCTAGTTTCCAGAGTGTCTTCTCTCCATAGGCAGATATGTCTTTGACATTCGGATATATATAAATCCAAGGTGCAGTCCAAGAGGGAGGATTCGCATCATCCATAAGACCAGTAGTGTAAAGATGACGATAGCTGTTAACACAAAAACAAACTTTTCTTGCACACGATTCCTTAATCAAACCACTGCCCGATACACCCAGCCAACCACTTCCAGAATGTGACGATGACGTTATTCCACTCCTTTTATATACCAATGTGGCAGCGTTATGCCCTAAGACCAGGCCATAACGTCCAGTAGTTATTCCTTTTAGCAATCCGTCTGTCTGAACCCATCCTGTACCTAACATATTGGTGGATGACACGCCGGCCCTAAAAAATATCTGTGAATAAATGTTAGTTATCCAAATTCCATAATCATCATTGGCATCAACATCAATGACGTCGCTCATCATTTTAACGAATCCCCCATCGTCATGAAGGGACTTGAGTCCCTTTGCAATGTCTATTTGGTACAAGGCATGTTTACTTGTAGCAATGACATCTGTTGATCCTCCTCTGTTAATCCTTTGCCACAAATCTTGGGAACTTCCAGAAAATCCTGCCAAAAGTAACACCGAGAGCAAGCATAAAAACAACATAGTGCTCTCACTTGGCTGGTTTCCTTTCTATTTATCGGAATGTTTAATGTCGCTGCCTCAAAGTAAATGCTGTTTAGTTTCTGTTGAGGGTTGGTGTATTTTTATGGTTTACTATGATGAAGCTTAATCAAACTAATATCCTTGCCAATCTGCATTTCTGGTCCTGTTCATCTGTTTGACACAACTCTCTTTAAGTCGTGAAAGCTACGAGAGATCTGCTGCATTGCATGCCCCAGGCGAAGGCTTAAAATGTTCATTGTCGATTCTATTTATTCAATCAAATTCAAAAAATGCATTAACAAAATTTTGTTGATATAACAACTGTTTCTTTGCCACCAGTCTCAACATTCAATGTTTTTTAATACCTGATTGTTGCTTGCCCAGATATGTATTCAATAGCAATTGTTAAACATTTAAAAATTTAAACAGCCACATAATTAATGTATCGGAGGACTTTGATGAGAAATCGCTACAACGCGACATATATTCTGAAGACGTTATGCTGGATAGTAATATTGGTTCATTCTTTTCTTGGTGAATCCGCTTTTCTCTTAAAAGCCCCCATCCTGAGATGCAAATTAACAAAGAAAGAACTAACATCAAGAGTGAACCCAAGCCCTCTTCCCCCACAAAGAGACCCGGAGGAAACCAGGGACGCCGGAACGACCAAGGGGCAAGGGGGCAAGCTTGAGTAAAAGGGCCTTTGAAAGACAACTCCCAGCTTCTACTAATTCCTTCTACTAACTGCCGTTTTATTTCGATCTTCTGTAGGTATTTGAAAAATTGGCTAACTTTCAGCATAAGGATTTATTTTACAAATTCTAAGAAATGTCGTCATGAATTGAGCACTGCAATCAGAATTTCATATGAACCTCTCTGATTATTACATTTGGTCGGTTTCGAAGGTACTTTAATCAATAGGGCATTCTGACCCTTCTTGCCCCTCCTATAACAATAATAATAATAATATAGAAATAACGAATAATTTGTTAAAAGTTGGCGTACTAAATGAACGTCTAATAGCTATAAAGAAGCTAATTAAGGCCAACTGTCTATAAAGAACTAGTATTAAATAAATATATGATACAATATTAAAAATGTTTATGGTATAATGCTCTAAATAAAACCTGCAGAAGTGTGCAAAAAAAATGTGCAAAAGCACTCGCACTCCTACATTAATCGATATTCTTGTTTTATATCTTTGGACAACCAGATCATTTTTGAGTGTTCTCATTCTTATTATTTACATTCTCCATCCTAAAAATTTTTACCATAAGATGAGCACATACCTGTCAAGCTACTGTGTTGTTTTGCAGTGACGTAGATAGGATATTTCATAAAAGGTGCGAAAAACTGAAATTTACCGACAAAACATCTAGCAAACAATTTTAATTTTTTCATAGATTTTCATAACATAATTAAATTAGAACTAAAATAAAACAGACGATGAAATCTAATCATTTACTGGAAGTCAATTGTCATTAATCATATTAACTGAATTGAATTTGAATTGAATTTTATAGTCTTCTCCTCTAAAAAAAGCATTTTAAGTACCATATTTTATCAATAGAGACTGCCGATTTGATTCAGAATAACTGAAAAATTAGCTATATTAGGCTATGTTCATATTGCTCCGTATTCGTTTTTATCCGTTTTCATATTGATCCGTTTTACCTTTTCACACTTGTTGTGTATGCGCGCGCTATGCCTAAGATCCGCTGCGACCTAACGCTAGACCTAGAAAGCACACGAGACAAGACGCCATGTTTTCACTCCGACCCTGATTTAATCTAATCTATCAACTCCAATCCGAGGCTAGTATAAAATGGTTCATGCCTAATACATTACAACACTGCTCCGGATACAGTCTGAAAACGGTATGAAAACGATGAAGCGTTAACATTGCTCCGCTCTGGACGAAAAGGAAAACGCCACGAAAACGTGACAACAAACGTGGTTTGGCTGCTAATAAACTTTCCAAACAACTCACTGCCACTGATATTCCTCCGATCAGTTTACTAACTTCGAGTGAATCAGCCATGTTTAGAGCCGTTGTTGTTAGCGTTTTCAAAAGTATCCGTTTTCGGTGTGCACATTGCATTTTGCGTTTCCAAAAACGCTCTGTTTTCAAAAGTCTCCGTTTTCGCAGCAGTCTGGTTACTTTTTATACGTTTTTACTTGAACCCGGTTTCTTTTTATGTTTCCATTTCAATCCGGAGCAATGTGAACGGGGCCTTCGCCTTTAAGATCTTTCCTCTCGAGTGTAACACTCAGGTAAAAAGAGGCAAGCATTTTATATTTCCGAGAAGATCAGAAATTTTCGGAAAAAATAACTATTTGCTTTTAGGGGGTTGTTCCCACTGGTGTCTTGTTTTTTATTTGCTTCAAAAAATGCGGAATGAAGACCTAATTTAAATAACAAAATACATGATTAAATGTTTTGTTATTTTCTTTCTTCGGCGTTACATATGATTAAGTGTTTTGCTATTCAGTATTACGTACCTCTTTCAGCTTAAAATTTCAATATTTTTGGGAATATTTCAACTTTTGCATCCTTCAACAGATTCTTCAACTTTTTAACTTGCACTAACTGCTTTGCGAAGTGATCTGGTTCACTCAGGACAGTTTGCTATCAATCAAAGCATCAAGACATTCAGATTTGCTTGCGTAGTCACGGTTTACTGAAGGCTTCAGATAATTCATCAACATATATCGAGAGCAATCTAGGTCCAAGAACTGAGCCCTGCGGCACATCGTACCTACTTATCTCTTAGTGAATTTTTTTTCTTCAATTACGGACCTTTCTCACATTGAGCATGACAAAAAGGTTGTTATTTCAATAGCGGCACACGATGATGATAATGCTGGAAGTTGTCAATTGAGTAAATAGACGATTTTAGATAATCAAAAGAACTTTAAGGAATAGTTTCGTTTTACTTTCTACTACCCAGATATTACTTTAATATTATTACTATAATTACTTTCAATATTCCCATCAATGTCTTTTATTTTTCTTCTACTTTCTATCTTTTACTACCATTGTTATTATTATTAATATTATTTAATATTATAATAACTTATTATTATTCTCACCAATGCCCACTCTCATAACACATTCATTCCACCACCACCAACCACACTCTCGCACTCGCCACCCTTCCCTCTGCCACTTTCATAACGTGTTTCTTCTCTGCTGCGCTGCATTTACCCTATTCCACATCCACCAATCCGACTCACTATCGCCACTTTGAATGTGTACACTTTTCAGTCCGTTTACATTTGCTCTGGTGAAGCCCCGTAGGCCGGGGTGTAATATTAGCCATGACTGATTTACTCGTGTCTGTTGTTGCTTACTCTCTGCGCGCTGCCGACTTTCTTATTTACTACATTACAACATTACCCCTTCCTCTTTCTTTAATAGTGATCCAAATTTGAATATTTTTATGTTCTTTTTACATTAAAAAGGCTTTATTCTGTCCTTTGGTTTTTTTTGCTTTACTGGACTTTACTTTTATTGGTATCAGCTTTTTGTTAGTTGAAGAGTTATCTCAACTCAATTATTCGTTAAATGAAATAAGGCCCGCATATCAAAAGAAACTTCCACGCCTATATCAAAAGAAAATTTTTGGACCAGAATATGTTGCTTATACACCAGTTACTGCATTTCATGTTCGCAATCTACTTCTATTCATCAATTCATTCCTTGCAAAACAAACACCTGAAACTATGAAGCAATTATAAAGGCAATTATCATCAATCTGTTAAAACAGTGTGAGCTGAATTGAAAAGTAAATTGCTTGCTATCTTCATTGGTAAATATATTAATCATCTTAATCATTAACAAAACAAATGTTCTCCTGGAGCCTTGAATCGTTAATGCACCCAAATGAAATCAACCAGTAAAAACACAATGAACAGCGCATGGAGTGGTTTTGGTAGCCATAGGAGAGAGTAATTTGAATTGTATTATGGCAATTGAAGGGTACTTATATCCTTTGCCCACATAGAATAACAAGTGACCAGAATTCTGGAAGTCATTTGTAGCTTGATGCTGCCATGGTTAGTTTGATTGCTGCCCTATTTGACTGATACTCAAATTGAAACTTGGTGTATTGCTAGCATCGAAATCACTCAAAAGAGCGATGTTGTTTCCGAGGGTCTTCATCCAGCTGCAACTGATAGTTCTTGCAACGAGTGATCACGATTTGTGGCAAAAGATTAACAAAGGAGGATCAGCAAATGTGATTGCTACAAGTAAACATGCCTTGTACCAAATAAACATTGCAAAGGAACTCAAGTCCCTTCACAAAGAAGAGGGATTCCTTACAATGACACACAGCGTCATTGATGTTGATGCCAATGATGATTATGGAATTTGGATAACTAACATTTATTCACATATATTTTTTAGGGCCGGCGTGTCATCCACCAATATGTTAGGTACAGGATGGGTTCACAAAGACGGATTACTAAAAGGAATAACTACTGGACGTTATGGCCTAGTCTTTGGGCACAACCAATATACATATATATTTAAAAGAGGTGGAATCACGTCCTCTGTTCCTACAGGAACATATTGGCATTTATTAACAGGTTTCAATGTGATTGATGAATCATGCTCAAGAAAAGTTTGTTTTTGTGTTAACAGCTTTCATAAACTATTCACTACTGGTCTTATGGAAAATACGGATTCCCCCTCATGGACTGGCCCTTGGATATATATATATCCGAATGTCAAAGACATCTCTGCCTATGGAGAGAAGACACTCTGGAAACTAGACACAAACGGATTCATATGGGAAGCGGTCAACGTATACGACAGCAATTTCATTAAGTTGACTTGGGAACGTCGCGGCTATCAACATCAGACTTTCAAAGATGTAGCAGTAACTGACAAGAAAGCTTATGCAGTTGGCACAGATGGGAATATATACGTTCTGACTGGTTGCCCGATTTTTGACTTTGAAGACAACGACCTTTCCGAATGGGAAAAAACTGGAACCGTTTTCGAGATGCAACCGACATTCAGCCAAAGCACAGTTGTGGGAGCAATAGGCAAAGTTGGAAAACGATGCATAGATACTTTAACATCGAACCAAAATGCAACGATTGGTGATCCCCCGGTCGGAACAGCAATATCACCATTGTTTCAGATACGAACAAATATGCTGCATTTCACAGTTGGAGGGGGTTCACACCCTAACAATTATGTTGGATTAGTGATTGATGGAGTTGAAAGATTTCAATGCTCAGGGGAAAGTGTGGCTAAAGCATCAGCAACAGGGACAGTGCGCATGGGAAGGTACTGGTGGGACGTATCAGCCTATATAGGCAAATGTGCCAGTGTTAAGTTGGTTGACTCATCGTCCGCAAATTGGGGACATACGCTTTTTGACGATTTGAGGGCATCACCACCTTGTTTCAAAGGTATGGATGCAGTTTTGACAAGGGTTGGTCACGAGAGAACGGTTTCCATAGGACAGGCTGTTAAACATTCTTTGAAACTGAAAGGGTTCTATACATCGGCTTTGAGACCATTGTTCATAACAGCCAAAGTCCCTACCATGAATGGACATCCTTTAATCTACTTTGAAGATATCTCTATCGTTTCAACAACTTGCAAAACAAATACCCAAATGGAGGTGGACATGACTGTAACAGACAGTGGACACGCCTATAGCATTACAGGAAACATAACAAATCTATTGTCTGATGCGACGATTGAAATTTTAGCTCGTGCTTATGACAACGATAAGTTACAGATTGGTTCCCCATTTGCTACGAAGTTCTTTGTAACTGTGATGTTTACAAACGAGTATATCAGAACCTTTGAAAGAGACATGGAGATCCTGAGGCATGGCAATGAAAGTGCCTCTCTAGTTTATCAAGGAGAAATTATGGAGAAAAGACGTTTCTTTGTTGGGGAAAACGTAACCTTTAAAGTGCAAGTGTCCCACAACTACAGTGTCTCTCTCTCTAATGCTTACAAGGTCAATATAAGACTAATTGTACCAGAAATCCTTACAATTATCGAAGTCAATGGATTGCAAACAAGCTCAGGAGATATTGCCACATCAGATTCCAAAGGGTCTAAACAAATCTTTTTGCAACAACTTCTTCTCGGCAATACACGAAATATTGTTCTTGTCGTGACGATAAAGAATTTGCCAAAATGGACACAGTGTAAAAGAAAGTTTTGCAATGGTGAGATTTTACTCGACAAAATCTACTTCTGTCCACGCAAGGATTGTCGCAACGGGAGCAACACTGGCACAGATATAGAAAGCTTGGCAACTCCGAAGTTTTTCGATTTCAAGTTTTCTTACAACAAAACAAGCAGAGTGATTGATGATGTTTTTACCGAAGTATATGAGAGAAATACATCGGCCCTGTTCATCTGTATGAGGTACAATGAACTTATCCCGCAAAATGGCCGTCAGTGTTATTTCGGCAATTTATCGACAAACTCATGGCAACCTCTAAGCCAATTTATTACAAACCTAACATATTTTGACAACATCAGACAGGAGCTGTATGGCTTGACTAGATCTCTGAAGGCAGTAAAGATGTTTGGGGAAGATTTCTCACAAACTAATTTTTTGTCATCTTCACAGTGGAATGAGTTAGCTGGAAGTGTGGCAGGGAAGTTTTTGAAAGCAAGCAACGTAGGGTCTGATGATTCTGTAAATACACACGGTTTGCAAATGTACCATTCGCTTTTTAGATGGCGTTGTTGCATATAGAACTCTTTTCAACAGCGAAACTTTTGTTAATAGTTGATGTACCGTCTATTCTCTTGTAAATGTATATACATGTGTAAGCAGGACGAAGCGTATTCCGCGATGAAACCATGTGGATAGTATTTGCCTTTTGCTATCTATTCTTTCATTCTATTTATTCGTTGAATCTATTTATTCTTAATATCCCACATGTCAATTTCTTTCTGGTAACAACACTAATATTTTATAATTGACAATATTCGCCTATTGGTTTTTTATTTTTTGTTACATCCCTAATATCGACATGTCAATTTCTTTCTGGTAACAACACTAATATTTTATAATTGACAATATTCGCCTATTGCTTTTTTATTTTTTGTTACATCCCTAATATCGACATGTCAATTTCTTTCTGATATCAGCACTAATATTTTATTATTGACAACATTTGCCTATTTTTTTACTTTTCGTTCCACCCCTTATATCTCAAACGTTAATTTCTGTCTGATATCAACACTAATATTCTATTATTGAAAATATTTACCCACTGTTTTTTCATTTTTTGTTCAAGCACTAATATCCGACATGTCAATTTCTTTCTGGTAACAACACTAATATTTTATAATTGACAATATTCGCCTATTGCTTTTTTATTTTTTGTTACATCCCTAATATCGACATGTCAATTTCTTTCTGGTAACAACACTAATATTTTATAATTGACAATATTCGCCTATTGCTTTTTTATTTTTTGTTACATCCCTAATATCGACATGTCAATTTCTTTCTGGTAACAACACTAATATTTTATAATTGAAAATATTCGCCTATTGCTTTTTTATTTTTTGTTACATCCCTAATATCCGACATGTCAATTTCTTTCTGGTAACAACACTAATATTTTATAATTGACAATATTCGCCTATTGCTTTTTTATTTTTTGTTACATCCCTAATATCGACATGTCAATTTCTTTCTTGTAACAACACTAATATTTTATAATTGACAATATTCGCCTATTGGTTTTTTATTTTTTGTTACATCCCTAATATCGACATGTCAATTTCTTTCTGGTAACAACACTAATATTTTATAATTGAAAATATTCGCCTATTGGTTTTTTATTTTTTGTTACATCCCTAATATCGACATGTCAATTTCTTTCTGGTAACAACACTAATATTTTATAATTGACAATATTCGCCTATTGCTTTTTTATTTTTTGTTACATCCCTAATATCCGACATGTCAATTTCTTTCTGGTAACAACACTAATATTTTATAATTGACAATATTCGCCTATTGGTTTTTTATTTTTTGTTACATCCCTAATATCGACATGTCAATTTCTTTCTGGTAACAACACTAATATTTTATAATTGAAAATATTCGCCTATTGCTTTTTTATTTTTTGTTACATCCCTAATATCCGACATGTCAATTTCTTTCTGGTAACAACACTAATATTTTATAATTGACAATATTCGCCTATTGCTTTTTTATTTTTTGTTACATCCCTAATATCGACATGTCAATTTCTTTCTGATAACAACCTGAATGTTTTGTCATTGGCGGTATTCTGATGTCAATCTGAATATTCCACGGAATTATTTTGATAACGATTGGTTTTTAATATCCATTGGTATGATTTTAGACTAATTTTTAATAAACTATTTGACAGTTTATCGAATATTTTTTAAAGGCATTTGACACAGATAAAAATGGCTTACATCTAATCGACCACCAACGGCTGACCAATCGAATTGCGCAGGTAGAAAATCATGTGAACAGTTTCTGTCTTTCTGTAAATCGGCGAAATCCCAGCGCAGCGCACAGTGGTTCAGAAAAGGAGGATGAAGTTATGGCTTCGTCTCCGCCAAATCTTCTTCGTTTTCGTCTTCGTCTTCGTCTTCGTCTTCGTCTTCGTCTTCGTCTTCGTCTTCGTCTTCGTCTTCGTCTTCGTCTTCGTCTTCGTCTTCGTCTTCGTCTTCGTCTTCGTCTTCGTCTTCGTCTTCATCTTCGCCTTTGCCTTCATCTTTGTCTTCATCTCCGCCACATCTTCTTCGTCTTCGTCTTCGTCTTCGTCTTCGTCTTCGTCTTCGTCTTCGTCTTCGTCTTCGTCTTCGTCTTCGTCTTTGTCTTCGTCTTCGTCTTCGTCTTCGTCGGCAAAAAACTTCTCGTTTTGCAAGGGAAGTTTGTCTCAAGGTGGTGTCACACGCCTCCCACCCCCCCCTCCATAGAAACAGCCCCTGACAGCGAGGGGACACGACAGACGTTTGATTCGGATAACTGAAAACCAAACTGATTTTCCAAAAATCATTGTGCGCATACAATTCTAGAAAGTTGAAAATAATTAGTAATTAGAATTAATAAACATTATTCTGTCTTAAAGTTGAGTATATGGTCAGCCTATTGTAATGTAAAAACGTGATAAAAAATTAAGAAATCTTTTTATTATTATCTACACATAATCAATCTTAACGAAAGATTTTTTCATTTCCATGTTGCCTCAAATCCACTGAACACCCATTGAACATGAACAGAAATGAACCTGCAGAGACTTAGGATAAAATCATGTCTGATCGTCAGACAGCAAATGTATTTAAATTGTTTAAGTAAATTCAGGGTGCTTTCATAGATTGGCGACATTCGCTCTAGCGATAGGCACATTTTCTATGCGACTTAACCCGTTCTATTCAGATATCATTGATAATATAGAATTAATTATTATAAAAAACATCAAAGCTACTTATCATAGTCAGATGAAATATAAGTGTTATTAGACAGAATTCATGTTTTTTACCAACAATTGACATTATCTAAAATTATTGTTGATTACTTTGCTCGCTCTACATTATGAAGTTTTCACGTAATCGAAAAAGAGATTCTTCTAGGAGCGCCTCCTCTACCTATAAAATCCTAGAGAACCAATTAGATCTATAATATGCTAGGCGTGTGCATGGGAATACGATGAAGTAACGGAAAATTATCGTCTAAAATTTGTGCGAATTGAGTATAAACTTAGGTCACTTTCATTTGAGTATCATTACAGATTAAGGCATCAAAGGCCACGGGCGACGTACAAAAATTTAATGAAACCTTTATTGTTCTGAGGTAACATCCCCTATCAAATGTTGACACTAACTATGAAAAAGTCATACAGCACCAAGCTTTAACCACTAGGCATACTTGACTACTCTCTGGTATGTCTGAATAGAAAATACAAAAAGTGTATCAAGGTATGTTTTGTGTGCATTACAATTTGGTAACAAAGGTAGAATTACACCAAAGTAGGATCAGTTGATCATTTATTCAAATGGGAAATTTAAGCTGTAATTTGTTGAATTGGTGAGGATCAAGCAATAGCATTTACTAGAGAAAACACAGTTTATGACAGTTATATATACCAAAGATTTGTACTCTTATGTTTTCCAAACGTGGTTTTTCTAGCGAGATACATATTCTGGCTTTTAATGCTTGCAATAATTGAAAAAACATTCATTGATGAAACAAGGTATCACTGAAAGCAATGTAAATATATTCCAAGTACAAAAAATTAAAAAAGAACAAAGAAATCGTTTAAAATCCTTGTTTCTCACTGTCTATTTGTGGTAAAAATATTTTCATTAGTATGCCTTAAATTTTGCTAAGCTTCGATATTCATGAAAGATTTGCGATTCAGAATCTAAAGTTATTCTTACTTTTTTCAAGAAGGAAGTTAAGGCTTCTGTCTATCTTCATCACGAAAGCATAATACGTTTCGAACATTTTCTCCCAATTTTTGTAACATAATTGGTAACTTGTAACAGGTTGATGTCGGGAAACGAAAAGCGGGATTAGTAACTTTTGAGTCATTTGATGAAAACCTTGTCATATATGAGGAACAACAGTGGTCAAACGATTGATCCCTGGGGTAGACCCTATTTTATATTTTGTGAATTAGAGGACTGGCCATCTACTTCAAATGTCCATTCTCTATTAATCAAATTAGATTTCATGACTCCCGGTCAAACCTCGTTTTCAAACAGTCTCCCTTTTCCCATTTCAAAATATCACTTAAAGATAAATTTTGGCCATAGCTTTCCCGAATGCGTTGAAACCTTTGAACAGACGAAGCTCATCAATATGTCTCTGAAACTCTTTTTCATAAACTAGATGTGATTAAATTTTATTTAATCAGGCTTTTTTCAAAAGAGAGGTGAAAAATTGGACGACGAAGCACCCCAACAGTACTCTTCGTTTTTGAAACGAAATTGCTTTCAATAAATTTTCTAAACATTAGGTATTTTGAGCAACGCTGCGCGTAATTCGGAAGAACATTTACTGGTTTAGAACAAAAAACTATAAACTCTCAATTTGAACTGACATATGGGCAAAAATTGATCAAAAATTACGATAACGTGACCAGCTCACTCCAAGCGAGTTAAGAGATGAATTCCATTCCAGATATAAGAAGTAGATAAATACCTAGTTATTACAATCGTTACCCATACATTTAAAAGTCTCATAAAAATAAACAAACAGCTCGCCATTAATAGCTAATGTTGCGAAAGTTAAATTTATGAATTAAATATCTAGCTATAGAAGAAAATAACACGACAATATGTAATTTTAACACCATTTGTTGCATGATTCGTTATATAAATTTCGTGTTGCAGTGTCAAGTTTTATGTTGTTTGATACCGTATTTTATAACATGCTCGAAAGCGTGTGTGAATAAACCAATTTATTTTTATGGTGATGATGATGATCAAAATACCACTGATGATGCCTCTCTAGTAGATGTGAAAGTATGCTGACCAAATTTCTTAAAATACCGCCCACATTTTATTAGGGTTTAATAATGCCACTGTTTTATTTAGCTGCTCATTTCCATTTGCTAGAGGATCCATTTTACATGAAGTGAAATTATCTGGGTAGAGTAAAAAGCATTTGTCTTCAAAAGCGATGATCGTATAACACAGTTTGATATCGCTTCTTTCCAAGATGCCTAAAATCCATTGTAGTACTAACGACATGTCTTTAAATGCCAAAAACAGTTTATACTTGAAGACGACAAGTATTGCATTTGGAAAACATAGCAACTACAGCCTCCCAAAAAGTTGATATCAATTCTACCTTGGATATGCTGGTGGTGGATTCATTCTAAATCAAATATCATTACTTGAGGAGAGTAAATACCATTCTACTTCCACAGCAGTATTTGAAGCAAATGAATATTAAACCAGCCGATTGTGTATTAGCTCTTTAGTCCCGCTTTTTTCACAAATACAATGCAATTCTCCTGTAACCTTGAATAACTGATAACCTTGCCTGAATACAACCAGATGTATCGCAATTGAAAATTTACATGAAATGAAATAGCGCCCTGGCAGCTTTAAAGTTAGCAAGGTGACAAGAGGGCTCCATAACATCAAAATAGCAAACTGCAGTAGCTAGAGACAACAACATTTGTTCTTGTTACATCAAGCTGCTCGGAAAGACGATTTAACCAATAAGCCCAATAAGTGATCGCCAAAGAGATATGTTAGTCCCAACAGGGATGTTACTTCAGAAAATCTTCATCCAGTTGATGTTGATAATTGCTCTTGCAATGGGTGATCAAGATAATTGGCAAATTTTGAATAGAGGGGGATCAGTAAATGTTATTGCTACAAATAAGCACGCATTGTACGAAGTAACAGGAGGAAAGGAATTGAAAATTCTTCACGATGATAGTGGATTCGTTCTTTTTGGCAGCGTGGTAATCGACATTGATGCGAATGACGACTTTGGAGTATGGGCAACGAACATTCATTTAAACATATTCTACAGAGCAGGCGTGACGTCGTCTAATATGTTAGGTACAGGATGGGTTCAATTAAGCGGTGCATTAAGTTCAATAACTACTGGACGATATGGCCTAGTCTTCGGGCACTTCACCACCGGACAGATATACAAAAGGGATGGAATAACATCATCGTCACATATTGGAACAGCCTGGGCGATGTTACAGGGCGGAGGTGTGATTGATGAATCATGCTCAAGAAAAGTTTGTTTTTGTGTTAACAGTCTTCATCAACTATTCACTACTGGCCTTATGCAGTATACGAATTCCCCCTCATGGAATGGCATTTGGATTTATATATATCCGAATGTCAAAGACATCTCCGCCTATGGAGAGAAGACACTCTGGAAACTAGACACAAACGGATTCATATGGGAAGCGGTCAACGTATACGACAGCAATTTCATTAAGTTTACTTGGGAACGACGCGGCTATCAACAACAGGCTTTCAAAGATGTAGCAGTAACTGACAAGAAAGCTTATGCACTTGGCACAGATGGGAATATATACGTTCTGACTGGTTGCCCGATTTTCGACTTTGAAGACAACGACCTTTCCGAATGGGAAAAAACTGGAACCGTTTTCGAGATGCAACCGACATTCAGCCAAAGCACAGTTGTGGGAGCAATAGGCAAAGTTGGAAAACGATGCATAGATACTTTAACATCGAACCAAAATGCAACGATTGGTGATCCCCCGGTCGGAACAGCAATATCACCATTGTTTCAGATACGAACAAATATGCTGCATTTCACAGTTGGAGGGGGTTCACCCCCTAACAATTATGTTGGTTTAGTGATTGATGGAGTTGAAAGATTTCAAAGCTCAGGGAAAAGTGTGGCTAAAGCATCATCAACAGGGACAGTGCGCATGGGAAGGTACTGGTGGGACGTATCAGCCTATATAGGCAAATGTGCCAGTGTTAAGTTGGTTGACTCATCGTCCGCAAATTGGGGACATACGCTTTTTGACGATTTGAGGGCATCACCACCTTGTTTCAAAGGTATGGATGCAGTTTTGACAAGGGTTGGTCACGAGAGAACGGTTTCCATAGGACAGGCTGTTAAACATTCTTTGAAACTGAAAGGGTTCTATACATCGGCTTTGAGACCATTGGTCATAACAGCCAAAGTCCCTACCATGAATGGACATCCTTTAATCTACTTTGAAGATATCTCTATCATTTCAACAACTTGCAAAACAAATGGCACGATCAGCAAGAAAAGGTTTTTCACCGAGAGTGGACATGCCCATAGCATCACTGGAACCATAAAAAATCTATTGTCTGATGCGTCGATTGAAATTGTAGCTCGTGCTTATGACAACGATAAGATACAGATTGGTTCCCCATTTGCTACGAAGTTTTTTGTAGCCGTGATGTTTATGGACGAGTACATAAGAATCTTTGAAAGAGACATGGAGATCCTGAGGCATGGCAACGAAAGTGCCTCTCTACTTTACCAAGGAGAAATTATGGAGAAAAGACGTTTCTTTGTTGGGGAAAACGTAACCTTTCAAGTGCAAGTGTCCCACAACTACAACATGTCTGTTTCTAGAGCTTATAAGGTAAACATAAGACTTACTGTACCGGAATTCATGACAGTTGTCAATGTTACTGGTGTAGAATCGTCATTTGGAGATGTTGATACGTTCGATTCTGGAAAGTCAAGAAGCATTTGGATACCCGAACTTTTCCTTGGTGATAACAGAACAATAATTTTCGCCATAAGTATAGAGAACTTGTCAAAATGGAAACAGAAGAAAGGAAGAATCTACAAAGGTGAGATTCTCCTTGAAAAAGCTTACTTCTGTCCTCGTAAAGATTGTCGAAATGAAAATAGTTCTAGCATTGAGATTTTAATACTGACGACGGAGAGATTCTACAGTTTCAATTTCTCATATAATGAAACAAAGCGAGTTGTGAATGACGTCATAACGAGGATATACGACAGAAATGCGTCCGCACTATTCGTGTGTGTCAGGTACAGCGAATTCATCCGGAGAAATGCTCGAAACTGCTATTTTGGCAACGTATCGACAAATTCATGGCAGCCTTTGAGCAAAATTATCACCAATGTTACATTTTTCGATAACGCAAACATGGAGCTATATGGTTTAACTGAATCCCAGAAGGTTGTTAGTCTGTTTGGAGAGTCGTTTTCGAAACGTAAGCTTTTGACGTCATCACAGTGGAAGGATATTTCTACGATCGAAGTTTCAAAGTTTCTCAAATCACACAATGTCGTGTCATTAAGCTCTAATGTGCTGCATAATAAAGGGGACGCGTTTTCTTCATTGTACAGAAAGCACTGCTGTGTGTAGACTTTTCATGTCATTGTTAAACAGGATACACGCACATGAAATTCAGTTTTTGGCATCAAATAGCTAGAATGCTTAACCGCTGACTGATGCTGGCCTGTAAAGCAAGGTTGAAATATGTTTAAGCTAACCTCCACTTCAATGTTTTTGTTCGCACGTGTGCTGCGACCTAAGAGAGCTAATTTCCTTCGCATTGAAAGCTGGTTGCCATCCTACTTCCAGTATGACTTCGGGGGAATAATTAACAAAGAGCCAAACAGATCGGTAGACGCGGGACTTCGGATTGTAGGCAACTTGCATATGATCTACACTTGTATATAGAACTGTAAATATTATCTTAAGAATTGTAAAAGCTTTGTTCTTGTATTTCTTGATAATAACTTTGTGCAAAAGATTCGCAACTTTTGATAAGGTTTAAATAATTCTTTTCTTTAATGAAAAACGAGCACAATAGTTGATAAAGGTTAATAGACGTTTAATCTATCTTTTAAAACCAGGGTATTTTTAAATGCAGCTCTACACAAAATGTGCAGTTCTAGAAGTTGTTTATGCAATTTTAAAGAAAAACCTGTGCTGTTCTAAAATTTTACTTTAATGAACAAAAAATTCAGGAAAACTTTGCAGAATAAAAACCAAAAAAGATAATAAAGAGGGCGCTCCAATTAAACAAAGACCTATTGGGATATAAAAAATTTTGATGTATAAAAACATTCGATGCCAAGAAAATATAATTTTTACGAAACTTCATTGTCGCTGTATCTTTCACACGCATACACGAAACACGAAATTGATAGTGTCAAAGCTGGAGCCTATTTAAACTCTTAAAAACAGAGAACATTAAAATTTCAGAGCAAAAAATAAATCATGTCACCAGTTTCGAACTTAAATTTTACAGTTACAGTATGGTCAAACAAAACAGACCGACAACTAAATTAGAGACAATTTAACATTTACCTCCCTAATTGATGTGCGATTGCTTTACTTCTTGCTTTAACGTCATCAGTTTCGTCCATCTAATTGGTATAGCTCGAAAATACGATATTGAAGTTTTTAAAACATTATATGATACATCGCTATCAAATACACTCTTTTTTTTATAAGAACAATTTTATAAGAACACGAGCCTCAAAACTGGTCAAAAGTTAAGAACAAATTAAGAACAAGCTGAGGCTGAGCTTCTGCAAAATGCAATTTTGAACAACGTTTTTTCTAAAAATCGTGGATTTTTAGCGATGTGTGGGTGCTATTTCGGTGAATATTCAAATTTGTCAGCAAATTAAGGCTGTCTCACTCACTTTGTTAGCAAATGAGGCCTGAACACCTCCTTGGAGCGAAAAAGCTAGCAATAGCACTGCTTACACCCTTTTAATTTAAGAACAAATTAAGAACAATCCAGCCTCAGATTTTCGAAAAATTTAAGAACTGTCAGCCTGAACTGAAATTTACTGGTTCTTATAAAAAAAAGAGTGTATCGCTCCACAAACGTAATTTTTTCAAGGTTCTATATAATTGACTTTGGTTTATTGCGATTCTATATAACCAAGAACACACAATGGTTGTCATATGCTCGAAAATTTGGTTTTCTATTGTAATGTGCTTTATAATTTTGCTTCCAAGTTGAGTTAGAATCTACTTGCTTTTTCTGCAAATTGATATAACGTTATTAATCTATTTGGAAAATTTTTCTTTACAATTGAGTGTTATACTACCGGTGAGCATGGCAATGAAACATGCATATTAACAATGTCCAAACCTATACTTTCAATTAAGGGGTCTGGAGCAGTAGTGTAGTGAGGGGGCAAGGGGGCAGCCGCCCCCCATTGCACAGAAAGTTGGTGTCTGAAAAAAGTGCAATCTGCAATAAAATTAGTACCTCAGGGGAAAGCTGATATTTCAGACAAAATTGTCCTTCACGTTCTTTAGAAATTCCCGACATATAGATACTAAAATGCTAAAGCGCTTCAATCCTTAAAGAAACTAGATTCTGAAATGCTTTTCAGAGAATTTGCAGATTTTGCTCCAAGGATAACGAACTTAGTTTGAAACCTTTGCACACTGCTTAATATTTTTAGATATTTGCTTACAACTTTGGAAAATCAGTTTTTAATCGTAGCGCTTTCTAGCCTTACATAATTTAGAATATAAGCGTTTGAGGAATTGTGAAGAAAATAGACAGTTGTAGAATGGGGTCAGCCACAAAAAGCTACATATGACGTATAAAGTGAAATCGCCACGTAAAGAAGCCATAGCTTTTCCAAACGCATTTTTAAAATAGGGCGTTTTCTCAAACTCTTAAGGGTGTGGTCAGTAAAATTTTCCCGGGGGTAAAGCCCCGGACCCTCTGCTGTTGGACTCCTCTGTGTCCCTCCAATCTTCTTACCCTGGCTACGCCACTGGTCTAGAGCACAAGCTACCTGTACCTGCGCATCATGTACACTTTGTTTATGCTTAAAAGAACCAATAAGTATTCCTTCAACACAATGCTCCCGAGAAAAATGTGCACCTCTAAATTTTCCTTAAAAAACCCTGCTTAAAACATTTTAGGGCAATGCTAAATACAGTATTCAAAAACAACTTTGGATAATGGACAACTAGGAGTTTATCTGACTGAAGTGAAAACTGTTTCTCAGCTTTTGAAGATAAATATAAGCTTCTGCACAAAGAAATTCAAATATTAAAATTATCCTATTTCCATCCATCGGTATGCAAGATATTTGAACTTGTAGTTACACAGAAGTAGATGAATTGGAAAAGCCCCAAAAATTACGATTGCTTTTTACACGATTTCTCCGTGACATTGTTAAAAACACTTTTATGCAATCTGAACGTGTTGGGGTAAGGGGGAATATTGGGAAGTACATCGATTTGATTTCATTTGAATTTATTTCTATAACATGAGATGATTCTCTTAACTCCCTTCCAGACCACAGCCTTTACTGGTCTGCTCTAAGTATCACCTTCTCTAACTCATTAAGCGCAGCCAAAAGATTTAAAAAGGTGTTTTTGTCTTCAACTTTATGGTGTCATCAAGAACAATCAATTCATATATCACGATTAAATGATATCACGAAATAGAATCATGATGAACACAGTTCTTGATACTGATAAACAATTTCTTGATAATGATGGAAAAATCAGAGTTTAGCACTAAAACAATAGTATATTTTTGGGGAGGTTCCAGACCTCTGTTTTGAAGTTAGACTATATGGAGTCTAAGACTCATGATAATGGCCCGATTTTCGTTTCCCGACATCAACCTGTACTATGTCATGATAGTAATCTGTTATTGGTGTTACTGTTGTAATATATTATTGAGAAGTGAATATAAGGAAAGTGCTTCAAAAACATACATGAGCTAAAAGAGAAAAGAAACATATAAATTGATGCAAAATGTTGAATTACCAAAGAAGTGGCATTTTCTGAAAACTGAAAACTGCATGAAGCCAATGGGTCAGTGACCTAGGACTAAGATTTGGTAATAACAGGATCAACTGAAATATAATATATAAAAATAATAAAGAATCAAAATCAAGCACAATAGTCAATTTTTGATTTATTTTTTGGGCAGAAAATTTTGTAAAAAGTTATTTTTAGGTGTATATGATAAGAAAACAAACTTTTTTTTTTTTGATTCAGTTTTTAGGAAAACACTGATTTGAGGAACAGAACCAACTTCCAAACGATTTTTTGTCCCCAATAGCCCCAGTCGGTCTGCGCGCCCTAATTGCTTGTCAGTGCCACTTCTATGGTCAGTGCTTTTGCATCCTGACTTTCTTTTGTGGCATAAAAACATAATATTACCACCTTGCTCTTGTAAGTTATCAAAATAAGAACGTCGAAAACATCTGAAAAAAGTTGTGAATATTGGCTTTTTTATTATGAATACGATTAATCTTGTTACTCCTCAGAACTAAAATGCTAGGTGCTTGAATAGGTGCTTAAAGGTAGGTGCTTAAATAGAACAACTGAATTACTTGTATCACTCATGACAATGCTAGTGTGAGCAAAAATAATACAGACATTTAAATAATACATGACAATAATATAGGGCGACTGCGACCTGGTCAGAAATAATTTTCAACTTTAAAAATGCTGTGAACCTACCTTGAAACTTGAAAGTGAACAGTGATTCATAATCAAACTACAAAACCCTTATAAGATGCATTCTTGCCTAAATATTGGTGGATTTGATTGAAACAAAACTCACAATGTGGATACTGTAATTCAGAGTTTAATTTTTGTTGCTTGATACAAGTCTTAGTGTTTAGTTTATGGCTATCAAGTATTGTCATTTTCGAGCATAATGAATTCCTATTTGAAAGTAATCACATTAATAGGAACGATGTTTTTACACTTGAAATATTCAATTACGACTAGAAATAACACGATTACCCCCCCCCCCCACCCTAAACGAACACAAATGGCAATGCAAGACTTTTTTGGGTTTTTTATTTTCAGGGATTTATTTTTTTGGGTGCGATTTTGGCATATATTTATTTTTTGGGTATCCGTGAAAAGGTCTGGGCCGAGCTCCCCTGTCATGTTTTTATTAGACTAAACTTCCTGGGGTCTATATGAATAGAGACGCAAAACCATGGTCATTGTTCAATTGGCTTTAATCTGTGCTGAATCATTGTCACTGGTAAGATAAATTGCAAAACCAGGAGACAAGCGCATTCAAACATACATTCATAAGAGAACTAAGCATCATGTACCGGCAACCGCTTCCGTCATACCAAAGAGCGTATTCACAAGTATATTGAAAAAAGCGTTAGGCATTATGTACAATCCAAAGAATGGAGAAAAAGGCATTCCTTCTCCGTTCTGTGGTCAAGCAGTTAAAGGCAGTCTGCCCCTCAGTGATTGGCTAATATGAACAATAGATCTTTCCGCCTAAACGGATAATGGATTACGATGCTTGCTTTGGCTGGCCTAGCTGTGGTAGTGGACGACATTTGAAACTGCAAGCAAAAAACTATCGGGATGGCAAGAAGATTTAATTACTGGAATTGAATGATGATCATTCCTTTCGCTGTTGACATATTTGTCGCAGAAACCAAACAGGGAGCCATATTTTTCTAGTCACAGCTTCACTGCAACGGGAACACGGGCATTTGACTCAAAAGCAGGGTTGCCAGATTGAAATCTATAAAAATCCCGCATCAAGACATAAAAAATCCCAGAATTCAATAGATTTTCTTTAAAAATCCCGAGATTTTTTTTGTGATGTTCTGATGACGTCATTTACCACAGGGACAAAATTTTGACCTCTGTGCAACGACTTTTCAACTTCTCTATCTTGTGCAACATTGTAATTGTACGGACCAAAGCATTGACAAAGGAGTTAAAATTTTTCTTGACATTTTTATTTCAGTTGCGTGACAAGAAACAAAAGGAGACCATTTTAGACGAAAATAGCTGTCAATCCTAAGTAAACTGATGACACTGAAGATAAAAGATAAAATTTATTAAATAACATAACAATGTAACTGAATAAAGTTCGATATTTTTAGGGTATTTTAGCAGTTTCTATTCGAGAAGTCCATCACCAAGAACAAAGTCATCGTCTGCATTGACTCTATAAATTCTTTCTGTGATGAATTTCCTTTTCATAGCATGGGTGACTTTGAAATTATAGCAATCTTCACCTCTCCATTGAAGACTGCTATCCACACGGACTAATGTGTCTGTAGTGGGGCTTGCCACTAGCAAAGTGTGGATGAAATGTGCCGCTCTTATTGTCGTATGAATGCTTTGTTACTAACAAATCTATTCTGAAAAACTTTTCTAATCCATTCTCTAAAAATCCCGAGAATTTTCCCGAGATTTTTTCACCGAAAAAAATTCCCGAGAAAAAACCCAGCAGCTCTGAATATTCCCGAGATCTCGGGATAAAATCCCGAACCTGGCAACCCTGCTCAAAAGCTCTGGATTTGACTCAAAAGTCAAAGTTGTCTCTGATTGGTTTAGATCGTTTAATTATCAATCAAGCTCAACGGTGCGTGAATTTTATTCCCGTGAAAATAAAGCTGAGCACAATAGGGGACAGACTGCCTTTAATAAGCAGTGAGATTAAGCACATATTAAACAAAAGTTTTCTGGTGATTTCTTAATTTTAGCTACTTGACTGAATATAAAATCCTCGCACGTTTTGTATTGAAAACAAAAGGTAGACCATAGAAAAACGAGATAAGGATAGCATTTCCAATGAAGAATTATCCTACTCAAAAGAGAGTTACACTCGACAAAATTCAGAGACTTTACAAATGATGTTGATAAACCAATTTTTGTCTGATTTTTTAGCCTTATTGTGAACTGTGTTTGAAGAGCTATGTATGTAAGTTTAAATAAGTTTGATATAAGCCAGGAAGAAACACAATTAAGACATGTATATAATTGGTTTCTTTTCGCTTTCTCGCCCTTCTCATCAAATTATTCAATAATAAAACCTGTAAAGCAACATGTAGCCTAGAATTAATACCTCTCCACAAAATCTTCGATATCTTTGTTTTCCCTTCCTTTCCACGCCTAATAACAACAATTGTCGATTCTCTCGTTACTTCCATACCTCTAGCTTCCAGCATTCTTTAGCCGTTTGTTCCTTCACACAAGCAGAAAGCTTTACGCCGGATCATTGACAATATCATTTGGTCAGGGATAGTCAAGCATAATCAAAATCCTATTGGAATCTTAACCCCAATATGCTGAAAATTTCATTTAGCTTTTTTATAGTCAAACTCCCTTAAAATTCCCTTAAAGTATTATAAGTGTTAAAGCAACATCTGATACGACACACCTGTTTATATTCTATTTATGACTTGTTATAATATATTAAAAGGCTGAACTGGTTTTTAATTTCTGTTGGTTTGAGATCAACTTGGCCTAAATTTGCGTCCAACTTGGCAATGAAGATATGTAGACCTGCAGACATAATGATTTGGGGTAGTTGGCCTGTGTCAAAATGTACTGACTTTTTTTCAATCAATCAATCAATATTTATTTAGACGAGATACCTTTCAGCAAAAAAGAACTTTTGAAAAAAGAACTTTTTGCATATTGCTTCTTTACCAAGGGGTCGTGTTTGGGTCCTGTGGAAGGTTCGAATAATACTCTCTAAAACCTGTTTCTTTTTCTCGAATGTTGTTAGGGATATCATTCCAGTTTTTGACACCAGAGAAAAAGAAACCTCGCTTTGAATACTCTAACCTATCTTTGGGAATTTGCAGGTCTCCACGGTTTCTGGTTCTATACTCTGAAATCATTGATCTTTCAGTGAATTTATGGAGAAGATTTTCGGGACAGAGGTCATGCAAGATTCTATATGTCATGGCTCCTTGGTCAAAGGAGATCAAGGACTTTACAGTGAGCCATTTGCAAGTCCATCCGTCCTTATACTTGGCATTCGCTATTAGCCTTTTTGCCCTTGTTTGTAAACGTTGCAGTTGGGATATTTTGGTGTTGGAGAGAGCACTCCAAACAATGTTGCCATAGCGAAGATGGCTTTCAAAGAGAGCTTTGTAAACTTGATTAAGTTTCCTTTGCGGAAAGATGTTGTTCAACTCTCTTAATGAGCTCAAGCTCCCTTCAGCTTGTTTTTGATAGTTGAGGCCCTATAACGGGTATTTGAAATATGAAATAATTTATTCTCCAGATGAAAATATAAATATTTTGGGTTTTTAGTCTTGAAATATGAAATAACTTTGGTTCCCTGTATGAAATATTAAATAACAAAATAACCATTGACCATTGATCTGTAGAGCTGTTAAAATACCATGTCATGCTAGGGTTTTTCTTTTAAATATTTCAACCTTTTTAGGAGTTTAAAAGGCTTTTCATACTCCACGTTTAGGAAAATTACCAACATATATCATGTATAATAATAATATTGTATAATATTGTATAATAATATCATGAAAATGTTTTTATCTACATTGATTGTTCCACATACATACTATGAATTCTTTCCAAGACTACTAAACTACAGTTTTGTAGACCACAATATTGATTTGCTGATAGCAATATTAAAAAAGTTAAAGCTCATTCTTCAATTTTTTTTATTTTGGGCTAAGTTATTAGGAAATGTTTCCCGCAAAGTAATTCTTATCTTGAAAATGTTATTTCTGGCCATATCTTTGAATTCAGTATGGTTCGCCAAAGTGCATGACCAACTCTCCAGAGCTGGCTTCACCACTGGGGCGATGCCCACAGAAGCAAGCAAATTTGCCGACAAATGTCATAATTCTACCGACAATTTAGCAAACCTGAGGGGTGGTTGCCCCCCATACCCTTGCAATTTCTGCCACTGTTGCAAAGGGACGAAATGTTTTGCAAGTTTTGAGAGATTCCTTATAATTAAAAAGGCACTACAGTCAGGAAGTCGTATGAAACCCTTGAACTATGGTAGGTCCTCGAATAAGCCTCGGAGGCTTATTTTGCAAAAAATTTTTTGGGTTGAGGTTTTATTCGAGGGGGCACTTATTCGAAGCAGGGGCGTCGTGGTTGGGGGGCAATTTAGCATTCGGCAAATTGTCGGAAGTTTCGTATCTGTTCGGCAAAGAATATTTATAGTTCATAGAAAGCAAGGAGTTCAAAGGAACTAAGAGAGGTTAAATAAATACAGACGCTGGCTTTTCTCTGACCGATTTATTGAAATCAGTAAAAGTGATGCTGCGAAAGATAACTGCGCAAAAAGTAATCATAAAGTTATAGGGCAAAGTAGTATAGTTAAACAATGCAGTTAGAGTAATCATAGGGTATTTAAAATCAACAATTCTATTAATTTTTAAAACCGTTTTAAAACCGTGAGACAAAACGTTTTGAAACCGTGACACATGCCCCACCACAAACACCTTAAGTATTTATTTAGATTCGCCCATTTGCCACATCCTCACTTGCATAGACTGTGGAACTATCTTAACTCGGCTCCTACCAGATCCAGTATATTCATAACAAGCAGCTTTGTATTTCAAGAATTTTCAAATGAGGGCAACTTCCGGATATCTGCGTCCCTTCAATCCTTAAAAAGCACTCTTTGTTATGAAAACATTTAATCTATTGCTGGTTCTCCAGAATATTGAACACAAACATTTCATCAACCTTCAATTTCTCATCAAACATAACAATAAAAGGTATCAATGAACTAAATATTAGTATTATGTGATTTGCACAATTGCTCTGCAGCCATTATATAAAATCTCAAGACGAAGTGATAAGCTTAACAGCTAGTGCTAAAAAATAACAACAAGAATATCACCTATTGTGATGGTTCGTGGGAATATGATGCTGCGCAGCACAAAATTTCCTAACACTCTTCTCCAATCCTACTATGAAATGTGAATATCTGGAATGCTATGATGAAAAATACATAATTTTTTCAGAAATGGAATTATGGATCTAAATTTTGAACCAAAATTGCACATCCCCGCCCAAAACTAGGCTTAGTTACCCATATACCCCCCGCACCCCCGCCACCCGACTGGCGCTAGTAGTATGCTCGTATAAATCAGCCTTGACAAAGAAAGGAACTGAATTAAAAAAGACATTTTCTGTTCCACCTTGATTCAGATTGAAATTTATATTGTGGATAAACTGCTAAAGGTCCTTAGTCAAAAGGTATAAGTTCGAAGGGAAAATTTTCCTTGCACGAGCAAAACGGAGGATTGCAACAAAGCTGCATCCAGGGAAGAAATGCTCGCGACGATAACTGTGATGGGACTGCTTGTATTGTCAGATTGTGTCTTTCCACTGCAGACTTTGTTTTTCGTAGCAAACGTCGAATAACAGCTGTGTTTGTATCAAGGGGGCTCTTCTCCCCGGGATCTGAGCCTAAGTCAAATACTAAAGGAGGATCGTGTATATTTACACCCTCACCAAAACAAGGGCAAAGAAAATGTTGCATGCATGCTTCTGTTCCTGGACTGAATTGCGGAGTTATGTAATGTATTTTCCAGACCTTGGAACTTTCGTTATCTGCAAATGTTACTGCTTGAATCACTGCGTCACAGTAGTGAAAAATAAACCTTTCTTGAAATCGATCTGAAGCTTTGCCAGTCAAAACTTCTAGAATATCCTCTCCATCCAGGACTCTATTTTCCGGAACTTTTATTCCAGCCACTTTTAGCACTGTTGGAAAGAAATCCAAACTGCTTGTTGGCACATCAGTTTTAGTACCAGGAGGTATTCTCTTTGGCCATCGAGCTATTGTAGGGACTCTGATACCACCTTCCCAATTCGTCCCTTTTCCACCTTTGAAGATGCCTTGAAAGCCCCCGCACATTTCACCATCTCTTGCAACTTCCTCGAGATGTGGGCCATGGTCAGAGGTGAAATATACCATCGTATCATCAAAAAGGCCAAGCTCTTCAATCTTGCTTAAAATCTTACCGACGGCCCAGTCCATTTCTTCAACATTATCGCCGTATCTTCCATGTTTACTGTGATTCACAAAGTTTTCGCTAGTTTTCAACGCAGTATGCACCTTGGCAAAGGACATAAAAAGCAAAAACGGATCATCTTGGTGTTTCTCAATGAACTCTGTTGCATCTGATGTGAGCCTGTGCGTCAACGTACCAAGATTAATCGGCTGCTCTACAACTTCCTTGCCTCTCATTAGTATGCAGTCAAACCAGTTACTGGCCACAATATTCGCCATTTCTGGCACATAGATAACGAACAAGTAAGACAGGAGAAGAAAAGCAACCACCGCGACCTTAATCATACCAAATCTAGTCAATGCGATTAACGCTGGGAATATTACAACAAATGAAGTGAAAAGCGTCTTCAGCATTTTGTCGAAATCATTCAATTCGGGGGAGAAGTTATCTGCACATTCTCTTTGGTTAGTATGGGGTAGTCCGTAAAAGTGGCTAAATCCATGATTCTTTGGGTGGTGGCAAAAATCCTTGGACGTATTGCAGCTCATACCAAGATGCCATTTACCTACGAATGCTGTTTTATACCCATGTTGCTTCAAGATCTTGGCAAAGGTGACCTCCTCGGAGGGGAGTCCGCCTGTCAGAGCAGTTCGAACGAGGACTTTATTATCATTTGGCCATCCAACCATACCAGATCGAACAGCATATCGACCTGTTAAAAAAGCAGCCCTACTAGGTGTGCAAACTGGCGCCGCAGCCAAGCCATGTTCAAGCTTTACTCCTTCACTTGCAAGTTTGTCAATATTTGGCGTTTTGATCGTATCATTTCCAAAACATCCTACGTCACCGATTCCAAGGTCGTCCACCATAAGGATAACGAAATTTTGTGGTTTCTGCGGATCGATTTTCAGTCCAAAAACGCTACTCAATAGTGCTAAAAAGGTACACACAAGAAAGATGGTTGTCGAGCTACACATCCCTGCATTCATCTTGTATTGTTTTCAAGAAATTGATACAGACCCTGCTTCTAAATCACTCGAAGAGCTTCCGGTTTAATGTGTAAGAAGGAAGAACGGCAGGATAGGCTGTCCGCCGGATTCGGTGAATCTTGCAAAGAGTGTTGTTAAGAAAGATATACAGGAACAAAGCGATACGACGACGAGAATTCAGTGTCACGAGATAAAATTTTGAAGTCTTTGTTTGTGGTCTCTATCTGGGTGCCTGTCAAAAGCCACCAATGATATAGAAGCGCCGAAAGCGCTAGATGTCTAACTCACAGGTACGCTGTGAGGCAAATTTGTTTACTTCAGCCTTACTGAGCCCTTATAGATATGGTAAAAGTAAGGATTGATTTCGTTCACATCTCTTTCGAATATCGAAGTGAAATTTGGTGAGTGGCCTTAAATTGCACTTGAATTTATGAATTGATGTTAATATTGGAAAAATAAGCCGTCGTTCGCAAATTCCAAGCATTTACAGTCGCGGTGCTTGCTGTGGTGTTTTCTGTCTCATCGAAATTCCAGGAAATAATGATTGATCTGTTTCAAAACATATCCAGCAACAATTTTTTGCCACTCCATGCATTATTTTCTTAACACATTTGTACAAAGATGTGATTTAGTTACTTTTTCTTTCTTTGTTTACAGAAACTGTTATGAATATTGCTAGATAAAATAGGCTATTACGGCATAAGAGGATCTGCCTTGAATTGGTTCAAATCATACCTTAAAATAGAACCCAAAAAGTTTGCATAAACGGAACCCTGTCTGAGCCCTAAAACATAAAACATGGTGTACCCCAAGGAAGTGTACTAGGTCCTCTACTTTTTCTTCTGTACATCACAGGGGCGGATCCAGCAAAAAACCTGACTGAGTTCCAGGCCAAGGATAGGGACTTTCAGATAATGCATTGATCATTGTGCATAAGATAACATTATTATCCATATTTATGCATTTTGGTACCATTGAGGGGGGGGGGGGGGGTAGGTACTATCTAGTCACTAAATCTAGATTCCATATTTTTTCAACCCCCTCCCTTTCTCAATACCCTTTGTTTGTTTTGGATGCCACAGCAAAGTTTCTCCCTTTTGTTTGGCTTGCAATTTGTTGTTTTGCCTGCGTAGACACCAGCCTATTCATCAAAATATGGTGTTCCGTCTGAGCATAGGTTTTCCGTGCCATCAAAGACTGCAATTTAAAGCAAAGATAGTTAACACTCCTGGAAAATTAACGAGATCTCCTGGTTTTATCTCAAATGTTTAATAATCTGCTAGAATGCTGCGATGGTCGTGAGTATAAGACATCTGCAGTTGCCATTTCGAATTCAATGTTTTGCAGTTCCACAAAAGAACAGAAACAATAGGTAGCCAATCAACTACGGGCCATTGTACAGCTCTCTTACAAATATGGTATCATTTCCGAGTTCCAGATGCTGTTCTATCCGTGTTGCAAACGAACAGTTTATTGTTTCAATTCATTCACTTCCGAGGCACAAAATGTTTATTTCCGAGTTCTAGGATTGACTGCTGTTGTCCTCCACAGCGTCTGGAAAATCGTTTCAAAAACACAACAGAGAAGAAACTGGCAATTTTAAGATTTTGAAGAGACTATGATAAAACTTTGAAGAACTTTTAGGTTTCAATTTTTAAATAATACTTGTTTCAGGCAACACTATTATTAGCTGTATGTTGGAAAACTGACGGAGTTCTGTGCACCAAGGAACTCACTCTGGATCCGCCTCTGCATCAATGACTTGCCTTCGTGTTCCGAAATTCCTAAATTCTATCTTCTTTTCTTACAAGTATCTTCTTTTCTCACAATAACGCAAAGGATCTTGAACCCATCATAAATAACGAACTTAAAAATGTCTCAACGTG
This sequence comes from Rhopilema esculentum, assembly GCF_013076305.1. The sequence continues at coordinate 8,332,655 of NW_027019317.1, forward strand.
GCTCTCAGCTAAACGTTTATCGCTAAATGTGGATAAATCAAATTACCTCATTATCTCTAAAAACAAAAAATTTGACTACAGCTTTGATATTAAAATAGACAACATTTCCATTAAACAAAATAATTGTATTAAATACCTTGGCGTTCTGATAGACGATAAGCTTACCTGGAAGCAACATACCCAACATGTCAACACGAAAATCTCAAAAGGCATTGGGATTCTGGCAAAAACGAGACACAATGTATCATTGGATATTCTAAGACAATTGTATCATGCTTTTATATCCCCCCATTTGAGCTATGATCTTGTTAACTGGGGAAATGCTTCTAAATGCATTACTGCCAATTTAAACAGAAGCCTTAAAAGAGCAGTCAGAGTTATGTATTTTGCTGATTATTATAGGACAGATTCAAAACCCCTGTTTTCTAAACTTGGCATCCTCAACTTCGAAGATTTCTTTAAATTAGAAACCGCAAAATGTATGTACGATGTTTACAACAACAACTGCACCCAAGTTCTTTCTGAATTATTTCAGAAAATTTGTGTAAGAAACAACTATAAAACACGCCAGGATACGAAAAACCCTTATCTCTCCTTCTGGTGAGAACAGACTGTCGAAAAACATTTAATACCTTTATTGGTATCAAAATCTGGAACCGTGTAATCGTGTAAATCAAATCAAAATCAAAATCGTGTAAATTATTTTCTCTTTTGTCTAAATTTTATTCCTTTTACGATTGGAGTGGTGTCACTCATCATGTCTGGGCACAAATCTGTTTGATTAACAAGAAACATAGGTAGACTTGATATCTTCTTTTAAAAATAGCTTTTGTGAGTATTTGTCATATCTGCAACGCTATTTGGAACGATGGGCGACGCCACTCCAATCACTTTTGTAGCTTATTATTGAAATAATTGTATCTCTATGTTAAGTGTAAGTCTTAGGGTTGTTATGCATTTCCATGCTCCCTAGGCTTTTGTATTGTAATTGTTGTCGTGAATATAAATTTTTATGTGAATATAAAAAAAAAAAAAAAAATCTGGAACCAAATACCAGAAGAGATTCGCTCCAAACCAAGCAAAAATTTATTCACTAAATTTATTTTCAACTTGTTACTATACCAATATTAGTATAAATACAGCCGACCACTCTGCTCCACTCCATTTCAATGAATTCTGAAAATCTCTTTTTCATCTCTCCTCATAAAATTAACCTTAAACTAGAAGCTGCCGTGTCTCCCTCTTTTTCCACTTTCATGTAATTTTTCTATTCTTTCTTGTAATTTTGTTCTGTTACTGTTGCTTATAATTTTTTTGAAATTCAGATTGTATAATATTAATGTATATCACAAGCGTATGTAATAGTTTAACGCAAAAATAATTTCTCTAAAGATACTCCCAATTACAAAACATAGCAATAAAAAGTATCAATGAACTAAATATTAGTATTATGTGAGTTGCACAATCGCCCTGCAGCCATTATATAAAATCTCAAGACGAAGTGACAAGCTTAACAGATTAGTCATTAGTGCTAAAAAATAACAACAAGAATATCACCTATTGTGATGGTTCGTGGGAATATGATGCTGCGCAGCACAAAGTTTCCTAACACTCTTCTCCATTCCTACTATGAAATGTGAATCCTTTTCTTGTTTACAAAGGGAATGGCTATCTGGAATGCTATGATGAAAAATACATAATTTTTTCAGAAATGGAATTATGGATCCAAACTTTGAACCAAAATTGCACATCCCCGCCCAAAACTGGGCTTAGTTACCCATATACCCCCCGCACCCCCGCCACCTGACTGGCGCTAGTAGTATGCTCGTATAAATCAGCCTTGACGAAGAAAGGAACTGAATTAAAAAAGACATTTTCTGTTCCACCTTGATTCAGATTGAAATTTATATTGTGGATAAACTGCTAAAGGTCCTTAGTCAAAGGGTATAAGTTTGAAGGGAAAATTTTCCTTGCACGAGCAAAACGGAGGATTGCAACAAAGCTGCATCCAGGGAAGAAATGCTCGCGACGATAACTGTGATGGGACTGCTTGTATTGTCAGATTGTGTCTTTCCACTGCAGACTTTGTTTTTCGTAGCAAACGTCGAATAACAGATGTGTTTGTATCAAGGGGGCTCTTCTCCCCGGGATCTGAGCCTAAGTCAAATACTAAAGGAGGATCGTGTATATTTACACCCTCACCAAAACAAGGGCAAAGAGAATGTTGCATACATGCTCCTGTTCCTGGACTGAATTGCGGAGTTATGTAATGTATTTTCCAGACCTTGGAACTTTCGTTATCTGCAAATGTCACTGCTTGAATCACTGCGTCACAGTAGTGAAAAATAAACCTTTCTTGAAATCGATCTGAAGCTTTGCCAGTCAAAACTTCTAGAATATCCTCTCCATCCAGGACTCTATTTTCCGGAACTTTTATTCCAGCCATTTTTAGCACTGTTGGAAAGAAATCCAAACTGCTTGTTGGCACATAAGTTTTAGTACCAGGAGGTATTCTCTTTGGCCATCGAGCTATTGTAGGGACTCTGATACCACCTTCCCAATTCGTCCCTTTTCCACCTTTGAAGATGCCTTGAAAGCCCCCGCACATTTCACCATCTCTTGCAACTTCCTCGAGATGTGGGCCATGGTCAGAGGTGAAATATACCATCGTATCATCAAAAAGGCCAAGCTCTTCAATCTTGCTTAAAATCTTACCGACGGCCCAGTCCATTTCTTCAACATTATCGCCGTATCTTCCATGCTTACTGTGATTCACAAAGTTTTCGCTAGTTTTCAACGCAGTATGCACCTTTGCAAAGGACATAAAAAGCAAAAACGGATCATCTTGGTGTTTCTCAATGAACTCTGTTGCATCTGATGTGAGCCTGTGCGTCAACGTACCAAGATTAATCGGCTGCTCTACAACTTCCTTGCCTCTCATTAATATGCAGTCAAACCAGTTATGGGCCACAATCTTCGCCATTTCTGGCACATAGATAACGAACAAGTAAGACAGGAAGAGAAAAGCAACCACCGCGACCTTAATCATACCAAATCTAGACAATGCGATTAACGCTGGGAATATTACAACAAATGAAGTGAAAAGCGTCTTCAGCATTTTGTCGAAATCATTCAATTCGGGGGAGAAGTTATCTGCACACTCTCTTAGGTTAGTATGGGGTAGTCCGTAAAAGTGGCTAAATCCATGATTCTTTGGGTGGTGGCAAAAATCCTTGGACGTATTGCAGCTCATACCAAGATGCCATTTACCTACGAATGCTGTTTTATACCCATGTTGCTTCAAGATTTTGGCAAAGGTGACCTCCTCGGAGGGGAGTCCGCCTGTCAGAGCAGTTCGAACGAGGACTTTATTATCATTTGGCCATCCAACCATACCAGATCGGACAGCATATCGACCTGTTAAAAAAGCAGCCCTGCTAGGTGTGCAAACTGGCGCCGCAGCCAAGCTATGTTGAAGCTTTACTCCTTCACTTGCAAGTTTGTCAATATTTGGCGTTTTGATCGTATCATTTCCAAAACATCCTACGTCACCGATTCCAAGGTCGTCCACCATCAGGATAACGAAATTTTGCGGTTTCTGCGGATCGATTTTCAGTCCAAAAACGTTACTCAATAGTGCTAAAAAGGTACACACAAGAAAGATGGTTGTCGAGCTACACATCCCTGCATTCATCTTGTATTGTTTTCAAGAAATTGATACAGACCCTGCTTCTAAATCACTCGAAGAGCTTCCGGTTGATGTGTAAGAAGGAAGAACGTCAGGATAGGCTGTCCGCCGGATTCGGTGAATCTTGCAATGAGTGTTGTTAAGAAAGATATACAGGAACAAAGCTATACGACGGCGAGAATTCAGATAATTGATTGCTTTCAAATCACCCGAAGAGCTTCCGGTTTAAGAAAGCGCCATTGTTCACTGCTTCAAGCAGAAAACAATAAGAAAATCCTTTGTTTCAAAGTGGAGCATATCTGATTCGTGCGATTACACTAAAACGCTCCGCTTCGGAGTGACTCCGGAGTGATTTTCGTATCACCTCCAGAGCGGAGTGATTTTCACTTCGCTAATCAGAGCGTTGTGTATCAGATTTGTGTGGCGTAGTGTAAGTCAAACCCCTATCCGATATGAAAGTTACTCCGCTCCGATAGCAGTCCGGTATAGGGTAACTGGTCTCTATCTGGGTGCCTGTCAAAAGCCACCAATGATATAGAAGCGCCGAAGGCGCTAGATGTCTAACTCACAGGTTTGCTGTGAGGAAATTTTTTCACTTCCGCCATTTTGAATAGTGGCAAAAAGGAACTTCCTCCATACCGAGCCCTTATGAATTTGGTAAAAGTAAGGATTGATTTCGTTCACATCTCTTTCGAATATCGATGTAAAATTTGGTGAATTGCCTTATAATGCACTTAAATTTATGAATTGATGTTAATATATGAAAAATAAGCCGCCAATTGCAAATTTCAAGCATTTACAATCGCGGTGCCTGTTGTGGTGTTTTCTGTCTCATCGAAATTCCAAGAAATAATGATTGATCTGTTTTAAAACGTATCCAACAACGACAGGCCACTGCCTTTTTACCCTCGTAACTGCGTAAACTAAAAGAGCCTATTTTTTTAAAATTCTCTTTAAAAACTCCAAAAATTGTTATGTTTTGTTGATTTATATCTCCTCTAACTACCTGCATCAGGAAAGGCTATAGTTGTGAGCTACGAGAAACTCAAAATTGCGTCACAGTGTCACCAAACCGAAAAATTTTTGTCGGTTAATTAAATTCAATTATCGAAATGCAAGAGCTTATATCTCACAAACTGTAAAAAATATCAAAAAACAAATAATGAATTCGTGATCAGCAGGTTCCACTCTATTAGATTAGCCAATAAAATGCAAGTGCAAAATTTGGCTGGAAAGGCCCTTTAAGTTTATGCCTTCAAATAACAAGCACCGAGCTCCTTTGCTTCGCTCAATTGACGATCCGATCTTAACTCGGCATTGCCGCCAGGGGCGTCGATATAGGAGGGTGCTCTCCCCTCGCTCTTTGTCCGTCAGCACATAATGTTTTTCTTACCCTGTAGTAGAATTTTAATCTTTTTGTAACATGTGTAACTTATTAGGACTTCTGTAACAGTTCAACTTTCAAAACATGGCACTAAAAATACTTCAAATTTAACTTTTAGAATTATAAACGTTTAAGTAGAAACACATAAAAGCAGCATGTAAAATTACTTGTCTCATGACCACACCCAAAAATAGTGAGACATGCCCTTTTGTTGGCAGAAAGCAAAACTTTACCCCTCCGAAAAATCTTTTTGGCTTCGCCCCTGTTTCCCGCTCTGGCTTCGTGCCTGCTCTAGATTTTGGCGGCTGACAGGGAGTCATTTGAAATTTTTGGTGTTCATTTGCCTCTCCATGACACCCACAGCGCTATCTGTATCTATTTTGAATTGCTGAGGGCTTTTGAGCGATACTTTATCGGTCTTATCTTCATCTTATCCCCACTGTTTGCCAAAGCTATTGGTTTGGGAACTTTGAAAGCAACACCCGACATACTCTAATTTTCCAAAATTTGCGTTAAAGGGGTGCCGCACCCCCGCCCCCCTCCCCCGTTAGCGACGGTCTTGTGCAATGTAAATTGGTTCCTAAATACGGCAGGTTCCGATCTAAATGTTCGGCAAAACTTCAGAATGACACAACAAATAAACACAGATATAGTTTTCTCAAACGTATATCGTTGTACGACTTGTAACACTAAGCCTTTCACAAGAGCGAAGTGTACGTGCTCACAATGCTCTAACTCTTAACTAACTCAGGACTCGTAGAGAACGATATATATATGTTAAACTAGTTCCTTGTACAAATAAAAGATGTAAATGTGCTAATCTTAGGTGTCTACATAAGAGGAAAAACAAGCTAGAAAAACAATAGGAATATGTATGTATAAGCGAATGTGTCTAGATACGTATGTATAAGAGGGTGGGTTTCCTTAGTGAAAGTGTTCCTACTAGTATACGCAATGCAAAAAAGAGTGCGATGCAAGTTGACGCAAAAGAGTATGCACAAACAAGTATGACTAACGCAGGGAGAGTGGATGAATGGGGCGAAGGAAATGCGCAAACGAGGCAGGTAAGAGCGAGGCTTAGCGCTTGGAGTAGCTGTATTACAGCAATATTGTTGAATAAACATGTTTCATCCTTTTTGACATCATGTTTTACGATCTTTTACGATGTTTTGCAAAATATAATTTTCATCAAACATTTCGTAAAACTTCTCTTTTGTTCTCATGTTTGATCAACAATGTTGCGTTCTGTTATTTGATCTATAACTAGTTTGGTCTTTCGTGTGTCGTGTTTGTGGTTCGTTATCGTTAATGAGAATGTCTTTCGATGGTTACGTCAGTCAAGTTTTTTTGTCATAGTGCCATCACTTTTTTTGCTGTTATTAGTCTATTCTATTTGCCGTAATTTGTGTCATTAGGGTTTGTGTGCGTCATGTGGTTAAAATCATATGTTCTTTCATTGTATGTCCAGTCGAGTAAAGTTGCCGTTTAGTTAAAACCTTGCGTTCGACGTGTTAGAACTTGGACAGAAAATTATCCAGCTTTTGGTTTTATTATTTATAACATACAAGCTGAATACATATTATTTTGCTGCTGAACTCAAAATCTACGCCCTCTCCTTCCTCCTCCTCCTACCAAGTCCTGTCGACGACACGTGTTCTCTCTTCCTAGGGACCTGGGTCGAGGCCTCTAACAGTTGCGTCGTTTTGCGAAGTTGTCGTTTTACGAAGTTGCTGTTACGGAAAGTTGTCACTTAATAAGTTTTGCTAGTTGTATAAAGTCGAGAGAAATAACTGCTGTTATCAATTACTAGGCCTTCTGCCTTAACGTTGCTGTGGTATTTATGCTGATCGACAAAGAAAACTTTAAAATCGGATATTGTTCGCATTCTCATTTGGTAAAAACTTATTAGTTTTATAGCTTGTGGAAAAGCTGCGCTTGGCCAAAAACTTTTGCCTTTGCAAAAATATTGCTTTGTAGCAGCTTATTAAACATACCTTTTATATCTATGCCTCTACCTTTATTCATGTCCAAACTTCATTGTATTGTAAAGTATTTGGTTGAATTGTATTCTGAGTGTTTTTAGATCTTTTTTAGTCATTCCAGAAGGTAAAATTTCAACAATTTTCTCTCGCGTCGGACCCAACCTGTGGGTCCTTCTATGTTACAGAATAGCGGAAAAGGAAATGTACCTTTGTCACTGAACTTGAGATTAGCCCCTTCCCCAGGCTCAATTTCTTGGCCCCCCGCCCCTCTAAATAAAAACATTGTTCTGCTCACTGGAATAAATAATCACTTTTTCTTATCATTTTCAAACATTTTATAGAACATCTGTGCCCATGTTCAGCTTTATATGATTTTAGATAATGTTATTCCACTACAGTAATGATTTAATGAGGTGTCGAGACAAAAAGGTACTGCAAAAATGCAAAAAGGGTGTAGTCTGCTGTTGTTGTTGTTGTTGTTGCTGTTGTCGTTTTAAACATGTCCCCCTTTAGAATTACAACACAAGGCGACCTTACAATTCCATAAAATACAGCGGAGACGGAAGATGATTCTTGCAATATAAATGCATTCTCTCAATACAAAAGTAGCAATGGAACAACAAGAAGGACAGAAAGAGCCATCCACATGCTCTGATCTTGAAGTAACCGGCTCCAAAAGACTCGAATATGGCCTGGAGAACAGCTTTCGGCATGTTTTTCAAGTGATCGATTTCAACAAAGAGGGAAGCGTCAAGAAGAGCAGCCTTCAAGTTATATGTGCTAATGTATGCAGGGTTTTAGAAATTCTATACATGCCTGACCATTTGGAGGTGTTCAAAGGAGATGGCAAAAAGCTCGATGAAGATGGGTTTTTAGAATATGTGAGGCACCTCGTTAGAAAAGCCACAGGTAGTTTTTCCTTTCTCAAAATCTCTTATCGTCATCCATCATTTGGTTTAGATATGGAAACAAAATTCGCCCATAACGCTCACACTGGCTGTTATTGTGCATCTTTCATTCTGTCTATATAGATAATACACTTTTTTCCCTTGTTCGTTCATTTTATTTAACTTAATCCCACCATTTAATTTTGGTTTTCTCTTTGGTATATCTTTAGAGATTGTCAAGGCTGAACTATCATTTGGAACAATTTAGCTTGATTTACTTAAAGACCAGCATCCAAAAATGCAAGAGTTTTGAGATTTTCATTGTCTTGTTATTTTCCCCTGACATCTCAGTAGAAATATTATCTATACACACTTTTCCTTGTGTTCATGAAACAGATTGTATGCTTGCTATACATACCACCTTTCTATTATATTTTTTAATCATTTGGGAACTTTTTTTTGAAGTCTTCACATCCGTTTGGGATCATAAGTTCTTAACGATTATGAGAAAAATTAACAATTGATGCTTTCTTCATCTGATGATAAAGGTTTTTCATTCATGGAAAATTATCGCTGTCAATATTGACAGTGTCCAATTTATGTTTCTTTTACACCAGAGGATAGACAGTTGATAAGTGATTCTATGAAAAGACTTTTTGGTATTTATTCCTACTTAGTATCAGAGGGTAGCTTTTAGGACACCAAGACGCTTTGCTTAGTGAGCAGTGTCCTGGTTCTTTCTCTCAATGTAACCACACATTGTGATTCCTACACCAGGAAATGCAGAGGGCTGATGACTCCCCTCACTCTGGGTGAAAATTTGGTCATGTCAGCCACTTGAACCCTAGACCCGTGGATCTATAGTCTGTAACTCCAACTGCACTGCCTTCCTCACACATTTAACGTTTCACCAATCACACAAGAAATTTGAAAACCCTTGTTGGGTCATTCAAAATTTGCAAACTGATGCTGGATGAAGTTTAAACAGGATTATAAAAAAATTGTATACAGATGTTTGATGGTATTATAAAAAAATTATAAAAAATTGTATAGAACGGGATAATAAAAAAATTGTATACAGATGTTTTTCTTGAATAAATTCTACAACTATAAAGTTTTACACAAAATTAGCTGTAAATTTTGACACAAAACTTTTGAAAATTACCAGTTAACAAAAAGTATGAAAAATGAAAAGACTTGTGATGAAATATGAAAAAATCTGGGTCATTCAGAAATGAGGTAAAGTAATACCAGGGATGAAATGAAATACTTAACATCAACTGTGTAAAAGGGCCATTAGAGTAACTGGAAAAAGAAAGTACATCTTAGATATTTCTTTATAATAGGAATTTTGGGATTTATGTCTAGAACATTATGGATTTTTATTTTTTTTAACACTCATTTATCTACATTTTTTATCTACATACAAGCTTTATTTTCTTTTCTGGGTCCCACATAGCAGCTCATTCTATGTGTGAAAATTGCTCATTGGGTTGCAGGGTTTGAGTACCTGCCATGACCAAGCTTTCACTTAGAGTGAGTTACTGGCACCCTGTAATTCTAGGCCCCAAAAAAAAGTTCTGGCCCCCCAAGATAAAAAAAACTGACATTATTTGACAAGTTAGCTCCGTGGATGTCCTAAAAACTACCTTTGGTTGCTAGGTAGAAGCAAATGTAAAGTAAATATTAGAATCATTTCAAAAAAGCTCTAGGATAGATTGTTGTGTTGTGTTATTGTGATTGACATGCGGTTGCATGTCATTCATGTGTGATTGGTTTTAATTAATAGTATCCTACTGTTGAGGTGTATTGAACAGGCATTCATATTTTTAGAGAATGATTTTTAAGAAGTATTGAGGAAGCATTTTAAAGAGGATTTCAGAAAGGTTTTAATAGCTTTTAAGTAATTGTTCCAAATAGTTACGCATTCATTAAGTATTGTCATTAAGTATTGTCATTCAAATTGATTTGTATATATTTGATTGAAACAATTGCATCCCCACTTAAATCCAGCCTACCATACTTGACACACAAATGACCTTAATATAAACATAACATAGGGCATTCAAGAAGATGCAAAATATTTAACAGATGCCACTTAAAAAGAAAATAATTTACTTTCTCCTATGAGCTCTTGTTTAAGTCATGTCAAGATTACCAAAATATTGTTTTAGTCATATCAAGTTTACCGAAAGTTAAGAGGTTTCTGACAACTAAATTTCACTTTCCAGTTGCAGGGAATAAGGTCAATTATGGGAAACTTGAGGATATATCTTGGGTAATAATAAGCAAAGTAAGATCACAGCAAGACAGAATTCTGTCAGGAGAAGACACATTTTTGCTGCTTAAGGCATTCAATAAAGTTGATATATATGGAAACTTGGTAATTCACAAAGAGGAAGTTGAAAAGATGCTAGAGAGTTTCATGAAAGCTATCGGAACACCATGGACACCAGGACCCATGGAAAACTTTTACTCTGCTGACTTTTGGACTTTTTGGAAGCTCCTGAAGTGTCTTGAAACTAAGTACATTCAGTCCTCACCAAGAAGGTAATCATCAAATCATACGGATAAGGAATTTTTATGTTATATTATTATCATATTGATTAGCATATCATTTAGTATGATAATTTATCACCTAGCATGGTCCTTTGTACAAGTTTTTACCTAGGTTTTGTGAAAAATGATGTAATAAGCAAAGATATATGAATCATTGAGTGGTTGTTCAAAGAAAGGTTCAATTAGCTTCACCTTTTAATGCTGTTAGAATATTTCAAAATATAAAGACTTGCGACCTCCAGTGTTATAGAAAGATATCACTGCTGCATTGCTATTCTTAACAACACAGGTTACCTGCTCAAGACATACAGCTCATTCTTTGATTTATGGATGCAAGTAGAGCAGCAATGCAGGGTTTATATTTTGTGTTATACATCACAACTATCAATATATCATAGAATGTGGGAAAAAAGCAGAAATAGATAACCACAGAGCATAACCACTGAAGATAAAGAACAGTCTTTAGCATTTTTCATTGTTAAAATGGCTTAATTTTCGAAGTTATGTCACTTTATTATCTCAGCTGTCTTGAAAAATGCTTATCATTTGTATGCAGTTTTCTTAACTTGTTGTTAATCATTGAAACATGGATGGTTGTTTTGAATTGTTCTGTTCTTGAGGAAGATCTTCCAATTCTTTCAATTTTTAGTTTGTATGAAGAAGGGCTAATTTCAATTGAGGACAAATATGTTAAAGAGATCACAAAAGCTGGAATGTTGATCAAGAAAGGCCACAAGGTAAAGTCTCTGAAAGAGAGATGGTTTGTGTTACAACCAGGCAGGCTGTCTTATTATACAACCAAGTCAATGCGAGAACTAAAAGGCACTATAATAATCAACGGAAAAGCAACAGTTGAAAGTTTACCAGATTCTAAGACAGGCAAATGCAGATTTACAGTCAAATGTGGTGAGAAGAATGTGAGCTATGAAATGGAGGCAGAATCCCAAAGAGATAAGAATGAATGGATAAATCAGATACAAGCAAGCATAGGTAAATTCAATTAGATAAACTACTCCTAGCCTGTTCCTAGCCTGTGAATTATGTTATCGAGAAGAATTAGATGAAAGTGGTACTCATTTTTAAAAAAGTTTTCTTTTGTCTTTAGACTCTACTTCAATTTAAATCTTGTGTAACATTATAGAATGTGAAAAGGGTAAATCATTGCTGTACATGGAATTGGAAAAGAGAATGGTTGAACGTGCTAAGAAACAAAAACAGGCTGCTGAGGAGGAGCAAAGACGTACAGACCAGGAAACCTTGATCAAAGAGCAAATGCAGGTAATTGAAATTGGGAAGTTACAATAGATGTTTCCTTTTTATTTGTTATTTTTGTAATTTGACTGTACAACTAACTATATAATCTTTTCTTCAGAATTCATATTTTGAAGTGTCAACTTATGCTGGTGCCTTGTATTGTGTTTAGAAAGCTTTTAATTTTAAACAGGCTTGAGAATAAGGCTATAGATATTCAGTAACAGTTTGTTTGTTTCCAGTTAGCATAGTCTTCAAAATTTTCACCATATTTGTTTTCTTAAGGAATTAGAGAAAATGAAAATTGCTCAAAAGGAGGCTGAGGCTCATGCTGAAAAGGAGGCAGCCATGCTTGAAGATGAGCGAAAACGCCGTGAAGAATTGGAATTGTTGAAAGAAGAGTACGAAAAACTTTTGGAAAATGAAAGAAACGCCCGGGAAGAAGAGGAAGCTGTGAGGAAAGAGCAAGAGCAGCTTCTGCTAGAAGAAAGAGTTAGAAGAGAAGACCTCGAGAAAATAAAAGTCATGCAGGAAGAACTATTAGAGACTGAAAGAAAACACCGGGAAGGTTTAGAGGAAGAATCAAAGGAACAAGCCAAGGTATTGGAAGAGGAACGAAGAAAAATGAAAGAACTGGATGAGGCAAGACAGAAAGCCGAGGAAGCAATTGCTGAGGCACACGCGAAGTTGCAAGCTGCAGAAGAAGAACGAAGGAAGAAGGCTGAAGCAGTTGAAATGGCAAAAGACAAAACTAGGAGAATGAAGATCCCTGAAAGATTAGCGCAACCACTTAGTAAGGTGAAATATGCTCAGATTTTGTGTCAGTTTGCTGTCATCGATAAGGACACATTAACTTATTTCTACACTAAATGTAGACCCGGTTTAAGTAGAGACAGGAGCAACTGAAATATAGCGTAGCGTCAATCGTAAAGATGTTTTTAAGCAAAAGCAATAGGGATAGTTATGGTGTGTGGAAATCAATTTTTCATGGATTGAAATAAATAAAATAAAATAGATAATATATACATTTTTATAGCGACGTATATCCCCAGGGCTCATAGGCGCTTAACAGCATAACTATTAAACATGTGCTGATCTGGCAAAAACCTATGATTGATCATAGATGCTTAACAAAATAACTATCAGCATTAAATTAAGCTTCGACATATAATATACATGGTTGATCTAGAAGTCGCTATATTAGCTATCAAGCGTAATCTAAGCCTGTTGGCTTGTCATTGATTAGCTCGATTAGTCATGCTAACTAATCTTTTTGCTGGTTACTTTTGGAGTTTATTGGACTAGTTTAGGAAATATTCCGAATGAACCAATCGTCAGCTTGAATTTTTCAGGTTTGTCAAGGATTTGTAACGCATCGAGGAGCTGGGGCATTCATCGAAGAGGATTTCAAAAAGAAGGACGCCGAAGAAACCAAAGTTAAACCCGAGCCTGTTAACAAAACTGTTGATGACGGAGGTGAACGCACAGCCATTATTGAAAGCAACCTAGTACGACCTTCTGAGAAGAGTTTGTTTTTAAAGGACGAATAAACACCCTGTTTTTATTATTTATTAGTCTCTGGAAGATTTATAACATGTAGAAGTAAAAGTGTTGCTTTTTTCCATTTATTTTTATATTTTTTATAGGTGATAATAGCAAAATTTAGTGCACAATATCTTGTTTTTGGTTTTAAAATAAGGATAGTGAAGAGCAAATTATCTAACACATTTATCTTGAATTTTGCACCATTTGGCCTACCTTCGCTTATTTTAGTTGATATATATATAATTCTTGCCAATAGTCTGACAATGGATCGGTATTTTGATGACTCGAACAATGGAAACAGACAAGCCGAATTCAAAGGCCTAAGACAATCGAAAAAATGCACGCATAGAATGCCAAAATCAAAGGATTTCCCCAATTTTCCCAAACGAACAATCGAGAATCGTGCATTTTTCGATTAAGTAGGCAATTGAGGTTCGCTAATCGACACTTAGCTCTCTAATCGTGCTATTAAATTGGGTTCGGCTGCTACCTCGAAAATAGTAAAGTCTGCTTCATTTCCAGACTGGAATCTTTTTAATGGCGGGAATGAGCGAGATTTTAATCCGCCAACGTTCCAAAGGCCTCAACAAATAAACGAACGATGAACTTTTTTGTGTATCTGAGGTGAATTTCCAGATATTCTCAAAACCAAAACTCCCACTATTTACATACAAAGATTGATTAAATACCAAAGATTCAAGTTCTCATGAAGTGTCTGCGTAAGATTAATAGTCTCTTCTATAAAGTTAAAATGCTAACTTTTATCTCAAGATCTACATTTAACGATTTGAAATTTAACGATACAACAGTTTAGAACAGTAAGTAAATATTTCTAAGCATTAAAACAGTTTTAACTGCTACTAGCGACACAACGAGAATAACGATACAACAGTATACAACAGTAAGTAAATATTTCTAAGCATTAAAACAGTTTTAACTGCTACTAGCGACACAACGACAATAACGATAAAACAGTATAGAACAGTAAGTAAATATTTCTAAGCATTAAAACAGTTTTAACTGCTATAAGCGACACAACGACAATAACAGATGAATACACATTGATTTATAGAAGATTTATTTACACTTTCCCCCAAAACGGGGCATTTTCACAAATATCACAGATAGCACACTGAGGCCCCAGGGAGTCACTCAAAATTTTATATACGGGGATGTCCATCCGCAGTTTTCGAAATTCACCTAAAATTATCAAAAGCAAATTCAACAGACCAAAAATTATCAGCTAAATTATCATTGATAGGACCCAAAAATATAAAAGTACAAAATCTTGTTGTTGAGCACATAAGAGAACACGGTTCATAGAAATCTAGACTGTTTCCTATAAAAATAAGTTTAAACACATATGTTCTTTTATTTTCTTTTTGATATTATTTTGTGTTAGTTGAACTCAAAGTATCAAAAAGGTATATTATTAAATCAGGTACCCGCAAGGATCAGATTCTACCCATAACTGTCGGATAGACCTCCCTTTATTTAAAAATTTCTAGTGACCCACCTCGGCACTGAGGTTACGCTGTGTTGTTTATAAGGCGGCGTTGTTGATAAGACGTCGTTTTCAAGCAGTACTCGACTGCTCTTTATATTTCTTTTGATTGAAGCCAAAGCCACGCTTCAGTCTCTCTGCTAATTCGTTCATGATTATTTTTCTCTCTACAACTGTGCGCTGCATTACCGATCTGTTCTCTTGAGCTCGCCTTGTCAGATACAATAAGGTGCTGTCCACTGTCCCATACGGTACTGATTTGTACACCTCACAGTTCATTTTTGCTAAAAGACAGAAATGCAAGTTGCATTAAGCTTGCGTCTTCAACCAGAATGGAGGTTATCAGCATTTTTCATATCTACATAACCGTAAGTCCTAAAACAAGCCCTTCTTTTCGAATTATTCCTCCCCTCTAACATAAGCCTCGACCCTAATGTAATTTTTTTAAATAAAACCCTGTCCTCAAATAAGTCTCCGTGGGCTGAGGTACTGCCTCGATAACAATAGGTTTACCCCAATATATCTGCATTTTAAGCATACTCGCCAACCTCAAATAAAGTTAGAAAATTTACCCTGGTAATATTTTTGGCTGCTGCTAAATTAAGGCCCACCATCGAAAAAGCACCCACCGCAAAAGGTTTTTGCCAAATAAGCCCCCAGGGGCTTATTCGAGGACTTAAAGTACATTACCAGCTAAGCTGCCATTAAAAAGGGGGTGGGAGAGTATGGGCCTTTGGGAAAGGAAATATTTTGTGTAATTCACAAATGAGAGGTTTATAAAAGATTAATAAATTGGAGGTAAAAGTAATTAAAAACTAAAATCTTTCGAATATGCACTTCCTTGAAGAATTCTTGTACAAAGATTTCATTTTGGAAAGAACGGCTTTGCAAGTCCAATTTCTCTTTATGTGCCTCAGAATCAAAGGCTAAAAAAGTAGAGCTGGTACTTGTTTCCAGTGTTGTGACAAATTGGAGCCTAGTTAATGTATTATTTGTGTCGATGAAGAAAACTACAGCTATGTTCGAGATACAAGGGGTGGCCTCTATAAACATCTGGTGAAAAGGGCCTTTACTTGACCAACGTCGGGGGAAGCAAGTAACGAACTGTTAGCAACAAACAATGCTACCTCGTTTCAACAACGGGATTCCATAATGAGGTTGATAGCCGAATTTTACTTACGTTTTGGGCGATTTGGATGCAAACCAGTTACATTTCTCATGAAATCAAAAGAAGGAAGCCTAATAGGATGAACCTACCGAGAGCTTCTGTCACGTGATCACACATCCCGTAAAGCTGGGCAAAGCAAACATCACTAGTCGCAAGACTCAAACCAAGATCTTTTACCCTGCGAATAAGTTTACAGTTTATCCATTTGCTACGTGGCTTCGAAGGATAAGCAAAAGAGGGAGGGAAGCAGTAGTTGTGCTATGACTGTGGACAGTGATTAAGTTCCTTTCTGCAGGAAAAACCGCCATTTTCTAATCTATCAAAATATTATGTCAACTTAAAATAGGGTATTCAAGTTATTTTTGGTTTCAGATTATTTTTAAATTAAACAAACTTCAAATAACCATGATAATTGTTAAAACTAGTCTAAAACTCATACAGTGAATTCGTAAGATATATAGTGAAATCTTCCTATTTCCAATTCCAAGTTTGTAACAAGTTAGAAAAGTTGCTTTCTTTATCTTTTTATCTTCTTTATTTGAAATTTGCAGACTGAGTTTTAAAAATGGGCGTTTCTTATCAGTTTCCAGTCAGCTAAAGGGTGTGGCACAAAGTCCAAGCATTATCCAGCACCCCCTAATCATTGCCGCTTAAACCACGCCCTGCTGGTGCCCTACCAAAATCTATGCATTTGCAAACGAAGAGGTCTAACCTCGAGAGCTTCCTATTAACTAAATTCGTTTTACTTCTTCTGGAACCCATAAGAGCTTCTCTTTGTGTATTTCATATTAAAGTATCTTGAAACTGCCATCTAGCTTTACACTGTGTTAATCATCGGTCCATGTTGAGGAGGCCTTTACAAGTGACAATGCAGGCACTGCGGAAAAGGGGGATGGGAGGGGCTATAGCCACCCAGCCACTTTTTGCCAAAAATGCAAAAAGTTTACCAATGAATCACCAGTCAAGCCACTTTAAAGTTGGTTTTATCCCCCCCCCCCACTTTTTAGCCCCCCTACTTTTCTTAACGCTCCGCGGTGCCTGCAGCTCAATGAAACAAAACAACCCTTTACCGTTGGAGGACATAGCTGATCGTTTCTTCATTGTGGCTGGCTATCATAACTCCTGCACGGTTCTCTTTCACGAGAGGGAGAATATAATCAACAACAGAATGGTACATCTCTGTTGTTCTTTCAAATCCGTCGTTTATTGGGTCATCCTTACCAGTCTCGCTTGCAATGCGCCTCTCTTCAACCATGTACGCTCCTCGAACAAGTTTCCCGGCAATTTTGAAACCGTTGGCTGTTGCATAATCGTGATCTGCTTTGACTCTTTTCAATGTATCCTATTGAAAACAGTAATTTAAGACTAACTGAACAATTTAAATGAATATATAGAATCCTTTCCTTTCAAAAAGATTGCAATAAGTTTTCTTGCTATTCCACAACATTGGCCTACACAATAAGTACACCAGTTCGATCCTTTTTAAAAATATCATGTTAAAACCTGAGTGTTGCATTTTTGTAAGAAAAAGTAGGATTAAAGATACGAACCTTGCGATAACATTGATATGTATTATAAACAACCGGCTTTTCTTTGTTGTACTTTTGTTGTAAGACAAGGACAAAGTAGGCCAGCGCGGCTTGTACGTATGTTTGTTCTGCATCTAACATCAATCTTAGGCCCATTTTATTGCTTATCTACAAAAAACAAATTGCCTGATGACTTTTTAGAAAATTTTAGAAATTTTAAACTCCTGGCTCAAAATTGAATAAAGCAGTTAAATAATTTTCATTAAAGCATTTTCTCTGTTTCGAGTTAAAGTGGTCAATTTTTTATCTTCATATATAACAAAAATTAGCATTTGTCTTTATGTTGAATTGTTTCTTTTCAATTTGATGTTTATGGGACAGTCAGGCAACCGAAAACGCCTTTTAAAAAACGTAAAATTTCCTATGCATTTCACTGAAATTTTATGCTGTAGTGAAAAAATTGATGACGTCATTAAAGACCCAGAGTTCCCATCGTGGAAATAAAAAATCCAGAGATCTAGAGATAAAAAGACTAATTAAATTTTTTATACATTAGAACATCATTTGCAAAAATATTGATACTTTTCAGGACTAGATTTTTGAATTTTAGTCTCTTTTTCTCCATTATGATTTCGAGCATATAATGAAGTTGAAATTCAGCTATTCAAATTAACACTTCTTGTATCGTAACTAAACACGTAATGCAAGCAACTCGCACACTTCGAATGTCTATATGTAATAACAGGGGAAATTGTGTAAGTGGAATGAATTTTCATTGTACAAATCGACCTATCAGAATAATTGATACGTAGCCCACCTTTGCAAGTTGATCAAACCTCTCCAAGGCCATTCTCAACTGGCTATTCGTTTGTTCACTGAAGCTTGGGATGTCGATATCCTATAAAATCGAGATTCTCTTTAGTAAACCTTAAAGGAGAAATCTTGCAAACAAAGTCAGCTGTACCAGAAAATGCTGGAACTAATTTTAGATTATATAGGAAACAGAAAGTGAAAAAGTATAAAAATAAATATGGATTTGCTTGCCGTTAACATTAGCCCTAATAAACACTCTTATAAGTCAAAATTTTAAAATCTTGTACTTTAATTTTTCTTCAAACTTCAAATCTTTTAATTTTTTATACAATTCACAAGCAACAATACGAAGACAATTTTCTTTCTTTCAAAAAGCTCTATTTACCCTCTACCCCCTGTCAAGCTTCCTTACATCTAAAACTAAAGAAGCACCCTGCCGGGGGAAGTACTCGACAAAACTTTCTACAATACTATTTGATTAAAAAACTACAAAACAGCTACCTGGTAACTTTCTGTTTCCAGTAATTCCCCGACTCTCCTTATGTCCCATTCTAGAGGTTCTTTATGACCATACTCATAACCAATCAATTCTTTATTCATGCACAGCTGCAAATGGGATGGTTTACAAATGAAAATACCTAAAAAGCACGTATAAAAGAATGGCACACATTATCTGGTACTTCAGACTACAGTAAATACGGCAGAAAAAAAGAAACATTTTCTACATTGAAAAAAATCTAAATGGATTAAAGATGGCAGATCTAACAGCATACAAAATAAACCATGGAATTAAATAAAAGCTTCATGCTTTTGTTATTCAGTTTTGGCGGACTGATATTCGGCACAAGTCAAAGCTGAACTCACCAGAAGTTCTGGCTCACAGAGGGCTGTCAGTTTGATTTGAGAAAATCCTCCTCTTTCCAGCTTATCTATAATTTTGAATGAGAAATTTTATTATAGGAACAGAAGTTTAAAAATTTTTTGGTGCAGCTAAATGTTGAAGGATTTCGCGTCTGTGGCTTCCTTGGGCTCAAGAGCCACAAAATTGAGAGCGCAGAAATTGAGAAGATTCAGAGATGCGGCGGAAACGCTTCTCCGCTCTGTCCCTCTGCTTCTGGCTTTGATACCCAGGGTTCTATTTGCCATAATAACGATCAATGTAAGTAAATTTTCCTGGTACAAGTGCAGATATTTAAGGGTTTAAACGAGTGCAGTTATTTAACATAATTTGGCAGGAAATGCGTTGATAATATTGTGTTGTACCCCTAACAATTTCTTTTTATTGAAAGGGCGAAACTAGAGAAGGAGTTACTAGCTAGGGACGGTTCAAGAGATCCCACGTGACTGTCACGCAACTAAATACTATTTGATTGCGTCAGAAAAGATAAATGTAGTATTTAGATGCAAGGATTCCTTGGTTAGATTTATAAAGTTTAAATTTGTTGCTAAATTGGAGAAAACAGTTTGAAAAAACATTTAAGTGACATTGCAGTTAACTAACAAAGTTAGCAACTAGCTGGACAGATGTTTCTAGGACCAGAATCCTTCCTTTATCTTTAAAGCAATTCTTTTCTTCGTAAGGTCAGGAAACTCCTGTTAGTCAGCTGTGCTAAACACTTAAACGTAGAAAGTTTATAGGGGAATAAAGAGGGGAGCTGATGAAAAATCGTTTTATGGTTCTGCTTCTTATTTCAATACGGCCTACCTGTCATGTCGATGCATCCTTTTACAATTTCAGTGTTCTTTTGCCACATCTCCGTCCTAAAAATATTGGTATGATTATGATACAAACGATAAATAATAAAAATTGCTGTTTACCAGTCTGTCAGAAATGCAAACTGGGAGTGGATAAATAGATTAATCAAGGATTGCCTTTTGAAAAGTAAATGTTTCTGTTGGGAATCCGCCATTTTGCATCAACCACGTGTATTTTTACAGTTAGTTCATTGATTTCGTCGGGTTCTTTGTTAGTCATGCAAGTATTTTCTTCTGGTGGTTTTGGAGTAGCATTTGCGTCAAAACCTCGCTTTAAGCTGAATCCGTCCGAGGTTATAGGAAATAGTTATACCACGCCCGCTGATTAGGTTATTAGACTTATCCAGAATAAACACCTGACTAACATATATGCAAGTTGATTGGTAGTTATAATTAAAAGTTCATGACTCAAAAGTAATTAGCAACATAAGTAAACGTATATATTCCACAAATTTATTAGAAAAAGTAGAGTGTTCGACGCAGGAGTCGTCTTAGCGTTGTAATCGTTAGAGATTTTGGAAAAAGACGGAGATGTAAAGCTAATAGTTGTATTTTCTCGGATTAATGTTTCTGCTTTTGGGTTCTCTATTCTGATACCAGCGAGATTGGAGGTTTTCCTCAACAGTTTCATTAGCCCGTGAAATTGACATTATGCTAACATTTGGCAATGCCCTTAAGCTTCACTATATGCAACAATTTAATCCTTCTATCTTTATTATAAAGAAAGCTTGGGAAACATTTTTGTGGTTCGATCGGTTACAAAATTTTTTTGTTATTTTATGTTTAAACCTCACCGCATATGATCAAAAACAGGACCTTGTCTGGGAATTAGTTAAACACCTCATTCTAATTAACATGTTCGTAACAGTACCAATACAAGAGCAAAATTTCATTTTCTCAAGTTAATTTATATTCAAGGCACTGTATCAGTGAAGCGGGGTAGGGCATGTACAAAATCTAAAATCGAGAAACGACGGAGAAATTCTCATTATGCGAATTGCAACGGCGACCTTTCAAATAAATAAATTAAGAAGAAAAGCAATTCAGTCCTTAAGGCTCCTGCGTAACCGGCCTACTTTGCGGTAGCTATTTTTACGAGATTAGAAATGGATTGTATTTGGTATTTTTATGAAGCTCGATATTAGGCCGGGTTTGAACAAATATCCGCAAAGCATGTTGGTTGCGCAAGAGCCTTTAACGTCTGGTAAGAGGCTGGTTACAGTTAATGAGGTGATTAGAGAGCTTACCCAAGTTTTAGGTCATCTTCGTTTGAAGCTGTTGTTTCTATGGGTATACAGAGCATAGAGCGAATTCCAGCACTTCTTAATTTTTTAACATTCTTTTCCAGAATTGGCATTGATTCACCACCAGCGAATTGTCCATAAAATGTGGATCTCAACACTGCATCAAAAATTCGCTGCCCAACCAATTTCTTCGTTGTCTTTAAAATCTAAAAATTCATAGAAATAAGTCAGTCTTTAACGTCTTATCCGATAATGGCAGGTGAGAACCTCTATGATGATTATTATTGTCATAAACCAGGGGATCTTTCCAGGCCCTTGAATTTTCTCCCCACTCGTTTGTCCATAATTCCCCACTAGCCAGAGTCCCCCACTAATTGTGATTTTTTCACAAAGTTTTCAAGTTTGTTCTGGCCTACACCTTACCTTTTCTTTATTCTGAAATATATTATTCTAATATTTGGTATTTATTTTGAATTCCAGAATTTTGAATAAGTATTTTCGAAGCAATTGGTAAGCAGATATCAGTGAGAGGTTTAGTAAGTGGTCAGGATGGGGGACTGATAGAACCAATCTTTTATAACTTTCTAAGTTTTTAATTGGGTTCTAACTATCAGCATCAGCAACAAGTTTGGAAACATGTAATTGTAAGAATTCTGTTTTTCTTTACCTTTTTTGATGCCAGGCATGGTAAATGATTTCAATCTTAGATGCATTAGAACATTGTATAAATTTAAAAAAAGATGATCTTATCAATAGACCCCTCCAATGCAACTTTCCAACTTGTTTTCCATAAACGATCTGAAAGGCATTTTTTATTTCATATAGCTTTCACTTCAAATAGCACATTACCAAAAGTTGAAAAAATAAGTGTTTTAATTGCAAATCAATTATTTAAAAATCAGGAATTGACAGCCCTTGCTCTTTGAACGCACGGAAGAAATTCTAGTCACCATCAATTGTGAAGGGCGTGGCACCAGCTCCACCCAAAACTGAGAACCCCTTAAAATTTTTTCTGGAGTGCTTTGACAGTTTTGCTTACATTATTGTTCTACAAACATGCCAAGATCTGAAGGCTCGTTATTTTGTCTGGCTTATGCAACTTTTCAATGCATGGGAGTTGAACAGAACATGAAGATGTAATTGGGAACAATACAAATTCTAAAAGTAGCCATTTCGCTGTGCAAGCGTGAGGATCACAAGACCGGAACTACGCAATAGGAACAATATAACAGAACAATAGATTAGCGATAAGTATAAACTGTTATCTATGATTCATTCAAAAGTTCCCAGAATCTCATCCATTGACCTTTGTGATAAGTTTATTTGGTTGATGAGTCAAGAAGATACGGATTGTCTGATATCAATAGCTAATTTTATATCGCTGGCTTTTGAATCACGGGAAACTTTTGGGAAGTCCTCTACGTGCATATCCTCGTTGCGTAAAATTTCTAGCTCGTCATCATTTTTTCATCTGTTTATCTTTGTATTAGCTGTTTGCTGTTTTCTGAGATTTATTGTTAATTTGTAATTATGTTAACTTGTAAGTATAGTAATTGTGTTGGCTGTTTTCTGAGATTTATTGTTAATTTGTACTTATGTTCCGAGATTTATTGTTAATTTGTAATTTTGTTAACTTGTATGTATGGTAATTGTGTTGGCGATGGGCCATTTCGGCCTACGAGCCTTAAAAAAAAGATATGTATATAGCGGTGATCATAATAGATAATGAGTAAGGACTGATGTGCAAACAAAGCAATATGACGACAAGAATCCAAAGTAATACGCTAGAATTTTAAAATAAATTAGATTTTAAGGCATTGAGTCATGATAAATAGACTGGGTATACCCTAAGTGCCAAAATCCGCTGAGTCATGATTTCCATGACTGCGATGCTATTGGTTGACCTTGAACTGGTCACATGAACTCACCTCGAACTGATCGACAAAACAATTTTCATCAATAGCAAGTTGTCAACAACGGATGCCAATATCACATGAAACAGCAGCGATCACGCCGAAACCAAATGACCCCCTATAGAGAAGGCCTATTTACCATGACTCAATGCCTTTAACGAGTACTAATATTTCGTCGCGGTAAACAGGGCTTCATCAGAGTAAAAAAAACATACTACTCGTCCCTTCGCTTTTGTTTTTGCCGTCAGTTGCGTCCCGTTAAGCAAAAAGCTCTTTTGTGACATTTCCCCACCAGTGAAAACTTCTTATATATAAGATCCCCTGCCATAAATATTGTCATTTCTTTCAAGATATCAGGTGTAACCTGGGAAGAGAGAACGTGTTTTCTATTGTGAACCAAACCCTAAATCATCATTTCGCGTTATGGTCTTACTCTCGAGCAAAGTTCTAGATGATTCCAATTCCAATGCTTTGCTGCAAGACAGGGTTTTGGGTGACTTTGGCCGCAACGAGAAGAGACTCAAAATACGTAAAGATCCGAAAAAAACTTTCAGCGTATGATTCTGAGCTATTTCACCTCTTGAGATGACAGGACGGCAGATGTACCATGTAAGGGAGGCTCGTGGGGCTTGTTGTGTAAGTTTGCTGTTACTGCGTATGTTTATGTAACTGCGCATATCTGTTTCATAACTAACTAGAGGATAGTTTACCATAATGCGTTCACAGTTCTTTTATATTATGCCGTGGGAAATTTAGCGTGTATTATATTTACTTAAATCATTTCTTTTTGATTGTATTCCCAATACTCACTACAGTTTGTTTGTTTATTTTGATAACCATAGATACGTTCACTAATTGTAACATAAGGGAGTGTTCAAACTATTTGATTCAGATTGGTTGTGAGTTGTTGAAGTGTAGTAGTGATTTTGATTGATGAAATGTTATGTTATTTGAAATGAAGTTATCTCCTTGAAAGTTGGGATCTGTACCGCGGAACCAGTAAATATATTGTACAGGGCTCAGCCCCATTTGTTAACAATTAGAGAGAAGTTCTAGGTCGGCCAGTATTTGTTTGGTTGGGCCTCACTTGGCAATGCGAACTAACTCTTTATTTACCCTGGGTACCAGAGCCTCAGTGAAAGGGTGGGTTGAAGAGTGGTAGGCCTGCCACTTATCGACCTAAACTTTCACCGACCCACTTTTTCACTGTGGCTCTGGCACCCAGGGTACCCTTTATTATGCTATTTATTTTCACCGAATGAGCATTTTATATCAGCGTCGGTTAATATTTTGAGTGATTTCATAGCACACAATAGTACACGATAGAAAATGATTTCATAGCACACAAACGCAAAGGCAAGTTTCACCGAATGTTAACCGTTATAAAGTTTTCAATATTGACTGAGACCCCGTTTACACTAGCACGGATCCAAATGGATCCGTACCCATTTGGATCCGTTCTAGTGTAAACGGGGTCTGACGCGATCGATGATCTTGGAACCTTTCACCTACAGCACCTGGGGACCTGGGGGACCTGAGGGCAGAAACGCCGAGCCGCGAAATTTAGTTGTTTGTTGCCAGGTACCGCGCACCAGTCTAAATGTAGGAGGGCTGACAAGAGCGCGACAGAATTTTTTGAGGCCACGCCAACTAGAACGCCGGAAAAAGACCCTTTTGAAAGTACTGGCTTATTTCTACTGGGGTTTTGTAAACAATCTGGTTCAGAGAAGATATCAATAGCTATAAAGATAGATGAAATTAGTAGGGGATAATAAAACAGCAAGAAAAACACCTAGAAAATAAACAGAAAGGGTTCCCAGTCAAGAAAAACTGCTACTTCTTAGGAGTATACGATTCAATGTTGCGTTGAGGCCGATTTCCATTTGACATTTTTTGTTCGGCTTTTAGAGCATAGTTAGAGTAAACTTTAAAAAAAGTTTTCTAACCTATTATTGCAAGAAAGTGGAGGGGCTATAGCCCCTGCTAGCCCAATGGCTGCACGGTGCCTGTTTGTTGCGACAGGGTTATTATTTGTTTACTCGCTTTTTGGATTTGGAATTACTTTGATTGGAAATGACGGTGTTATTACGTTGCTAAGTATAAGTTTAGGTGACACGATTTGAAAACAGACAATAGCAATACACTTTTACGAATCAAAACTTTTATTGCCACTATATCCGTTTCTTAAATCACATTTCAATTTCTATATATGTATATATATATTAGAAATTTGTCTTTTGATACTTCCGTAGCACAGTGCTCAATACGTTAGCACGTAGAGCGTGATATATCATAGATTGAAGAAAGTAAAACTACATGGTTTATCTATATATATTATATATATAGATGATCAGTAAAAAAACAACAAATAAAAGAAAGAAAGGGAGAAGGGAATTCCATCCACTTACTTTCTCACTATGATCAACAAATGTTTCCATTGAGGAAATTCTCAATATCAGCAAAGCTCGAAGCAAATCAAAATTGGTTTTCAACTGAAACGATACCAGTTTTCCACTAGCAGGTACATTGTCGTTGGGCACGTCACTCCATGTTTTGGTTGTCCTACGTTTCTTCAGATGCAACGACGCTGTAAAGTTGACACGCCTTAACAAAACATTTAAGTTCATTATATTGCTCCTCGATGAAAGCATAGTTCCTCGCTGTTTCTGCAGATATCCTGATCTGAATAGGCTAGATCTGAAGGGCAGAGGCGACAACGATCGCATTTTAATGATTGTGTTGGTCTATTGTGATCTCAATGTTTTGAAATAGGACTCGTCAGACCGGTTTGGTCAGGAACGCAGCAGACCGCTAGACTCACTCCATGAGCCTCTGTTTCGCTACTGCCTCACTTGACGGACGCTACAACAAACGGACCGCAAGATTTCATGTGACTTACGCGAGGTAGCCACGGGATTACAAGTGTTGCCAGGCCACATAATCCAGGTAGCGCTGAAAGACCGTATTGAACTGACAGGGCCCAACCCACCGGAGGGCCGGGGGGGGGGGGTGGCATGGCCCCTCATTTATTTTTGAAGCAGGTAATTTCAAAGCTACAATCAAAGGTGAAAGTAGCCATGGCCCCCCATTTTCAAATTTGCGGCGTGGGCCCTGAGAGGGAGGAGAGGGGATGCAAATTTCAACCCCGTCTCTCCGTAAATATTAGCATATTAGCAAATCAATATCATAATTCGATTATTTCTCCTATCTCCTATCATGGGAGTGGTCTAAAGGTAAGAAAAAAAAGTGCGAGTTTTCACCTGATGGGAAACATTACCAAGTAATTTAAACCTAAGCCGAGCAATGTTCCCGTACGATAAATTCAGCCCAAGATATACAAGAGAAAAACAAACTGGTAGTGATTCCAAAGTTCTTTCTATCAGCGGTATCACGAAACTGTGACCTACCAACTAGATTCCAAAAAATCAGTTATAAAAATTCTAATTCCAATACACACGTTCGCCATCAAATCCATAAACCCAAAAAGAACCTGCTATCCACAATCAATCCCCCAAATCTCAATTAAATCCCTTCACATACATCAGGTAAATTAACAAAACAATTCTTATTATTTACAACTACAACTAATCGAGAAGAACACGTTGGGAATTTCGTAAGAATGCGCTTTCAGTGTACCGATTAAAAACAGCAAACAAGAATTTCTAATCCAAATTTTGGCCAAAAAGAAGCTTCAAGAAACGTTTCTCATATGCCTAGTCTACAACAGTTTGCTTCAATTTCACATATTTACTTTTAAGACTCTGCTTTGACCCTCCTTTTAATGAGAAAAGCGTTCATAAGAACACTGAAGCTCGAATCACCAAAAAACAATGTTGGGAAATGAAAAATTAAATTTGTTTGTGATTGTGATTGTGAGTGTTTGTGAAATTTTCATCTGAAATGTTTTGTGAAAAATGTCATGCGAAAAAAAATTTGTGATCCTAGAGATGAACAAAATTGGGTGATCATATCTCAAATTGGGTGAACAAAATTTAAGAACACCCTAACCTCAATATTTCGAAAAATAACAACAGTCAGTCACTGCAAATATTATCTGGTCAAAAATCATCTTGTTTTTATAAAAGAAGAGTGTTGCTGTATACTTCATTGAAACGTGAAGAGAGATTTCTACGTTTGAATCAATATTTTTTGATGTGGTATGAATGTCAAAGTTTGCTCTTGAAACAGGAAAAAGCTGTGACAAATTTTAACATTTTCACTAAAAAATTTTATGAAAAGAGTTTAGGATGGTCTTTTATAAGCTTGGTTTGCCAGTGTAATAAAAATTTAGTCAAGGAGGAAGGATTAACAAAAATATTAAGAATATGAAGGGGAAATAGAGGATAGATCTTATGGACCCTCTTAACGAGTAACTATCAAAACATTTCAGTTTCGTCGAGAAGACAGGGGTATTTTCATCTCCTCCAAACAAGCAAAACGCTGGCCTGCAGGTGGTGTATTGACAAGGGCAACAATTCCCACCAAGATTGCTTCAAGCAAGAATACATTCAGTGTACATCTGCTCAATTTTAATATTAACATAATTACTTAAATATACAACAAAACAAACTATATCAAAGAAAAAAGCAAAGAAGAAAGACACTGAAATTGAAAATTTACATTTTCTATTAGTTTTTACAAGTTTTAACACGAAAGCGTACAATAAAATGTCATTAAAATTTGAGACAGGAATTTTTCATAAACAGTGGGTTATCAAAAAGCTCTTTTTAAACAGCTATATCAATAAACTATTTCGAACGAAATATTCTCCCAGAAATTGAAGGGCATAAATACAATTTTTGCCTAAAAAGTATTTAATAGACATGGGAACCAATATAAACAAATATTTGGCGTATGGTATCAATACTTTGGTGGGCAATGTAGCTCAAAACCTAGAAGCGTATTGCATTCTAAAGATTTTCTTTTTCTACAAAATAATTACCCTGGGTACCAGAGCCACAAAATTTCGAGCATGTAAACAGAATGCCAAACAGAGAAGCGGAGGAGCGGCTACGCTTCTCCAATCCTATGTCCTGTTTCCTCTTGAATTTATGTGGCTCTGGTACCCAGAGGACAAAATAATATACATTTAACTGGAAACTCTCACGAAACCCCTGTGTTCACGAAACCACAACAGCATCTATTTAATTAACAATTTTTATTATTTAATGTACAGATCAATTTTCATAAAACAAGCATACATGTACAATAGAACAATGTTATAATACTTTGGCAACGTTTTTGCACTGTGAACATGATGACAAAGTACTTCGAGCTACGGCCACGCAAACGTGGTACACGCTGCATTCCCATACCATTAAAAGTTTCATTTGTACTGAAGATTTAACGTCACTTGAATAAATGCATTGCAGAACGAACAGATCTTTAGACAACAATAGACATGAAACCACACAACTAAAAGATAAAATTTCAATGATTATGCAAAAGAAATGCAAAATTTAGTAGGTATTCTACAAGTGCAAGCTACGGCACAGTAGGCACGTTAGAACCAGGGATCAAGGTAAAAAACCCTGGCTATTACTGTGAATAATCACTTAAAAGAAAAGGTCTTAGATTCGTCTCTTGTGATAATTCTCAAGCTTGTTCTTTCAAGATTCGTCTCAAGCCTGTTATTCAAACAATGTTATTGGCCTGAATAACAATCTTCATTGTTCTTAGGCCAGGGGGTAGCAAGAGGGGGGCAGAGGGGGCCTGGGTCCCCAAAATTTTAGAGAGTTCCCAAATCAAAACGTTTGCAGATCGTACTGCATTTCAAAGTGTGCACATGTTGCCTCTTAACCCTCTCTGCTATGACTGTGTTGGTTTGTACATGTTTGTGCATTACCTCTGTACGTTATTTTAGATATAGTCATTTCTATATGTTGGTAAACAAAATTTTAGGCCCCCCCCTCCCACAATGTCAAAATACTAACTACCCCTATGGCTTAGGCTATTTCAAATCTGTATAGTACGTACTGCCTGTATTTCTCTATTTACAAATCAAACCTTCCAATTAGCAACCTGATCATTGAGCTCGCGTTAAAGATTAGCTCCCTTCAGCCAAAATCAATAATGGTATCCTTATGAAAGTTGTGCTCCACTTGCTGGTATAGCAAACTTCCACACAGTGTACCCATTTTGCAGCTGAACCTGTATTGCATGTACTTGAAAAAACTTTGGCATTATCTTTATTAGCATCTGATACTCGACTTTGATTGGTTTCGCTTAAAGCTTAGATATTTGTATGTAACACAAAAAACATGTAGACCTTTTTTGACCCCTCCCCTTCCCCTTGTTCCAGTAGCATAAACAGAGTTAATCCTTTGTATCTTTTGAAAGAATTAGGCTGGGGACAAAATGAAGAAATTTCAAGCTTACTGGCATTGCGGCGGAATAGAGATTCACATGAAATGAATGTTGGGCACAAAAGGGACAAAAATTGCACCTGGCATTGTAGTACTAGGTTGTGCAAATCCAGTTCTTCAATCTTTAGCACAGAAAATACTGCTTCGCTGTTGCATCTTGACCTAAAGCAATCATAAAATAACGCAATCATAGAAGCTCCCATAGATTTATAGGAAACAGGGTTCTCAATATCCTATGGCTCCAGTCTTTAAAGTGCCCTAAAGAAACATGAATTCAGTTATGCCCAAGGACACAGTAGAAGTTAAATGTGTTTGGGGGGGGGGGGCTAACGCGCAAAGTTTCCAAAAAATTTGACTACAGTAGCAGAATAGGAATTCGGTGGATTTAGAGGGCTCTTCAAGGAAGCGACGCCAAAACTCCTTGACAACCTGAAGCAATGTTAGGAGAAAGAGAGATTCTGCTAATTAAAACGAATTTTAAATATAGAGAAGAGAAGGAGAATGTTAACTTTACTCTCTTTAGATTATGGTACAACAAGGATGGAGAGGGATGATGTCAAAAGAGTCACTTACCCATGTTCTTGGGTTGTTGCCTCGATTTGATTTCGAACATAGCTCAGCGTAATTGCATCATACTAAAGAAGAGAAAAATAATTCAAATTCTAAGGGATAGCTACATGAAGTGGGCTAGTTTCCGCAGGTGAAATCGTATTCGCAAGTGTTTACCTGAGGAGGCGATATATCCCACTTAGGTGGGATGGCCTCTTATTTAAAAATTGTAAATGAGGTTTTCTTAGTTCTTCGCGCCACAGTATTGAATATCAGTTTTTCTCAACAATGGCAAATAACAAATGGATTCCTTTTCTGACCGTTAAATTATACATTATGCTCGGATTCGTACCTTAGTTAGACAGATTTCTGATTTTATGTTCCATCCATCAAAAGTATGCGATCGACATGTTAGTGTCATTTCCATTGAGGAAACGTTTGAATTCTCTAGGTTTCTGTCATTTTTACTACGGTTTTAGCAGAAGAGCCCGAACTGTCAGTGAGTGGGCTAGCCCAGTTTAAGGATAGGCATGGTGCATTTTGTATAGGTCTGACCTTGAATTATTATTATCATTATTATTATTATTATTATTATTATTATTATTATTATTATTATAATTTGTATAGGCCTTACGGTATGCATGAATAAACATGCCTCACCCCTGTGTCTATGCGAACACCACAGGAACAGAAGAAGACCTGTCTACTCTGCAACAACTGATGCCTGTAGATTAGATGAAAATAAGTATTAATTAGTTAAAGTAGATGTACCTTCAACATTAGAGTAAAGGGAAGACTCAATAATGTGGCTATGGATAATGGATTTACATATAGTGTGGAAGGTGGACTAAAAATGTGGCTATCAAATGTTATGAAAATAGCTCAATGCAAGTAAGGTACTCAGCCTATTCCTTTGGCAACAAAAACATAGAGTTACATACAAAAATAGACTAAAATCATTAATGTCCCATTTATGTCTCGGACCTGTTTTGCCTTTTAAAATACTCTTCATAATATCCACTTCAAGACGCAAGTAGGAGTGTGGCCAACAAAGAATGAGCATAAGACAGGCAGGTCTGAAAGACTGCTTCTTAAGACATTGCACTGACTTAAGTACGTTTTGCAAAAAAGGATAGCTACAAAAATTATAGCTCAAAACCTATGATTTCCAAGTTTATAGCTCATAACCTCTTTGTTCAAGAAAAATATATCTATAAAAAATTGAATTTCATTGCTTCAGTAAAATTTATTCCCTAAATTATATGATCTTTACCAACAAAATGATCACAATTATTATGGACATATGCTGCCAGCATGCTACTTTAAAAAAATGATTTGCACCTAACAAACTCATTTTAAGGTTCCATAATAACACAGTTTTTAAAATCCTCATTTATAAACATTGAAACCTTAGGCAAAGTGCTGGACAGCTTGACTTTAATTAATTTCCTATATTCTACATTTCTATGTGCATTTATCTACAAAAGGCTGTTTCTGAAATTATTTTGAAAGTTTCTCAATAACTAGCAATGGCTACCATACAATGACATTAAACTGTAATCGGAAAAACAAAATGTCATTAATGAAGAAAAAACATTAATAACAAAAGAATCAAAACGTTTTTTAGTCTTCTTCTAACTGAAATTACATTCAAAACTCACTAAAACTAGTCCATTCAAAAATTAAATTAAATTTAAAATACCAACCGTTTGCAAACTGGACAGATAACATAGTCTCTATCCAAGCATTCAATAGCAGCACAAAGATATTTTTCATCAAAATTTTCTAGCTCATTAAATTCTTGTAAAATCAGTCTTTCTGTAGAAGGTAAAAAAGACAATAAATACAAAAAAACAAACTGCATTCATTAAAATTATCTAGGACTAGCTACTCTTTGGATCTGTAGCCTTAAAGGACAAAATTGGGCTGAAAATTCTCTCAAGCAATAGATAAACTATGGCCTTATTTCTTATAACATGTACAGCTCTGCCTATATGGCATCTGCTTATACTGGTAAATAGTAAATTCCCTTTCTTCTTTGGCATAGATGTTCTGATAATGTTCTGATATAGGAAAGAAGCCGGGTAATCCTATTTTAAGACAGTTTATCTGGAGATAAGACATTTGTGTGCCAAATCTGAAACAAAGAATAATTAATCATCAATTTACTTAATTATGTCTTTGTGAAAGTGCAGACCTGTGATCACTTCTACTCAAAAAACAGACAATGTACTATAGACCAAGGGGTTTCTTTATCAAAAAGCGATGTCATAAGTGATAAGTAATTCTAGAGGGGTTTTGGAAGGGTGGCCACATAAGCACATGCAACTCTAAGATGGTTTGGCTTGGTTGCCCCTTTCCTCAAAAGAAAACTTCAGTGGGATGCACACAAGCTACTTTAATGCTTGTTGGACAGTCTTGAAGTATTTCAAAAGCCTGTTTGATCTAGTGTTATGGAAGCAAATTTCAAGATATCTGATACTACAAGGATCAGACATAAACAGGTTTTTATTCGGATACTTCGGCTCAGCATAATCATAGAAAAAAGTATAAAGAACAACTGACCTTCTTTCATCAATTCTTCTCTTATTTCATTCATAACTTCAAATATCCGATCAATACTATCTTCAGGGTCTTCTGGATACTATTAAAACAGAGATTCTATGTTGTAAGAGCCATCCACACAAAATATCGGGTAGTAAAGAAGATTTGAAAGTATATAACAGTTTGATAAACAGGTTTACATATAGAAAACAAACAATCTAAAGGCTAATTTCCACGAGGCCAATTTCGCATCAAATTCGGTACAAATTTGTTTGGAAATTGTCTTTTGATTTCCATGAGACTGTGAATTCACAGAAAAATTATATATTGATTTTCCCAATACTCAACTTTAAGATGCCAATTTTCAGAACTGCATGCATGGCAAATGTTCCTAGATTGTTTTCTCACAAATCAAGCAAATTTATCATGCTTTCGTGGTGGTTATTAGATGCTGCAAATATTTCGCCGCAAAAAAGTAGAACCCTTTTCTATTTTCTTGTGAATTCGCTGCCAAATTAAAAATCAAAACTGCACATGATTTTATACCTTTATCTGCGATTTTGCTACACACCAGCTGAAAAATTCACCCTGTGGAAATCAGCCTTAAAATAGGTGCCACATAGATGTTTGACAAGGGACCCCAAAGTGGTTTGGCAGACAGAGGCTTAGAACACCCTCCCCTCAAAAAATGTTTCCCTGATCACAGTCGAATTCCTCATAATCCCTAATAATGTCATTACAAAAATTCTATGGATAAAAACATTCTAGTCAGTAGTGTAGCAAGGGGGAGGCAAGAAGGGGCAGATGCCCCTCCCCCTAATGGCAAAAACTCTCATTGAAAAAGGGCATTTTCTGGCATTTTAAAAGTGCATTACCCATGTTCAACTGACCTTTGCTCCCCAATCTTACCACCCTGGCTACGCTTCTGGTTTTTTTTCTCAATCTGAAGTCAAAGTATTTTCAAACAGTACTTGTGGTTGAATTGTTATATTTTTACTTGCCTTTTGTGAACAACAAGCACACTGTATATCTGGACTGTCTTGATTTGCCTTGATATCCATCCATTCATCTTGCATTAGATCTTCAATAAACTTTTTACTTGTTATGTCTGGAGATTGGTTTACCTCGATGTTACATTTTCTAAGCTTTTCAACCAGTGTATGCCTGTTTTGCCTCAATCTATGAATGCATGCCTGGGAATAAAATAGCATGTATGCAAGGTGCAACGTGCAAAGTTTCATTTCCAACTAAAGCATGACATCATTTTGTAGCACTTCATGATATAAACATACTTATGGAGAGATCGTGGTTTTTATCTGAGGGTCTTTTATCTGACTGCAGATTACGGCAGTTTTCAACGAGATCTCCGGAGTGCAAGAGCAAAATTTCAAATGTGCACTTTGGTAAAGTGTGCAAGGAAACAA
This sequence comes from Rhopilema esculentum, assembly GCF_013076305.1. Next base: position 8,366,759 of record NW_027019317.1, read on the forward strand.
GCAATTGAGCAAACATATTTCAGTTACAACAAATACAGTAAATTAACAGTCTAGCATAAATAAAATGGGCTTGTTTTAATCATTTTTCCTGGTTTTCTTGTGAATTTCATATCACAACGGAAGGGAAGGCAACGTAAAACTTCAAGGCGAGGTGACATATAAACAATGTTTTCGCCAAACATCTAGCCTAGGCAACATTTCCTTGCCTTTCTGAACTTCTCCTTCCATGACCTCGGAGTTCTTTTGCAAGATTCTCTGTGTGTACTTGATCCTCCCGAAGAACTTGAAGGCTGTGGTGAGCCCTTTTCTTGGTTGAAACTTATTTCTACCTCCATTTTATTACAATGATGATCAGAAAAGAAATACATAATTTTTCCCGCTGCAGCAAAATCTGCGCGTAACCTCGCAATCACGTAATAATCAAATCGAGATTACCTGTTTGTTGATGTTGAAGTGGCAAAATGGCCGCTATCAAATCAGCTCTAAAATGTTGGCGCGATTTCAATCTTCCAGAGCATCAGGTATGAACATTTATAATAATTCATATTTCATTGAATTTTCCTCTTACTTTTTAACACGGTGCATTCCCGATCTTTATGATATTTTTTTATGATATTTTATGATGAGTTAGTTTTTTGAAATTATTACACAGCAATAATTTTATTCCATAACTCGAGATTATTTTTCAACTCAAACATTATAATAAAAGCAAAGCATAATTCTGCATTCCAAATATTGTTGTTGCCAAAATATATCATCCTCTTTTGTAAGAATTTGAGCGATGTTGGGCCGGAACCGTCGCTCTCATGCAAATTTCTGCAAAGGTTTCTAGAGAAAGTTTTGCGCTGCAAGCTTCATTTATTTATCAGCAAATCAAAATTTGTCTAACAAATAACCATACTCCAGAAAAAAAATCAAGCATACAATGACAGAATTCGATAGGATTGTTTTTAGAGCTATTTGTTTAGGTAGGTGTGAGCTCTCTGAATAGGTTAACTTATTGAGGGAGACTCCACCTTCTCTCTCCAAAACAAATGAAAATTTTCGCATTTACTCAAAAAATGGTTAAGAAAAACATTACCATATATTTCATGAAAAGACAAGTGTAAGTATTGATAAAGAATAGCAGGAATATTTTCCAAAAATTTATAAGTATTAGGGACTTCCAGCAAAAAGATGATTTTCTTGACCCCCATCCCCCCTTTTGTCTGGCATTGTCCATATTCAGAGCCCCCTCTGCACTGATATCATACTGAAATCTATTAAAACATGTGTATGTAAATAGAATGTAAAAGGATGTTCTTTGTTTCAACCAGAAATTGACTGAACAATTTTTGATTTTCTAGTACATTTTTTGTATGATGCTATATCCAAAGAAAGCATTAGATATAAGCAGCAAAACTTGTGTTTTGGTCTTCGTTTAAGTAGTCAGTTTCTGTGGATGGCTGCTTCGAAAAAATGGCAATATCCAAAAGAGGAGACAACTGCTACTTCATCTTCCTCATTTGTTGCTTCACTCTGTGACATTCTTCACTCTTCAATGCCAATCTTTTGTGGCCAGGTATCTCTAGCTGCATTTTAGCCAGCTCTATAGAGGTGAAATTTGACCGGCATTTCACAAAACCACACTGGTATCTGCTGCCACATTTTTATGATGCTTTTTTGCACAGATGGACAGATCAAATCATACGGCAAGTCAACTTGCTCTTAGCCTTCTGGTTTCAGATGTGATCTTGCCATTGGTTTGCAGAAGACCTGTATAAATCTTTTTTTCTTTGACAGGTTGTTCCCCTATACTAGCCAACTGCAGCCCACCTTCAAAGTTTCTTTTTATGAGAAATAGGCCTGGTAGATACCTTTCCTTTTTGACTGTCCCAACACTTGACAATAAGGTCAATGCAAACTGAGACTTGAAATGTCCCTCTCCCTCTATGTTTTTTGTGAATGGCCCCTTTCATGGAATCAATGATTTGAGATTTAAATTTTGATTGAAAAAATTTAAAAAGGATTTTTACTTCCCATCTGTCATTTCTATCTAGTGTGTTAAGTTTGAAAGCTTGCAAGTAATTGGTGTAGATTTCTCGAAACAGTCTTCAAAGTCCCGCATTTGTAAACTTTTTAGAAGTTTGTCCGTTAGACATAAAGAAAGCTTTGTACACTCTGGGTATGTTTCAAGGGGATATGGGGAGTCTGTATTGCTTTCCAGGCAGGCTGTAGATCCACTACTATGCCTAGTTATTAATCATTGTTTTGATTGCTTCTTTTGTCGAGGGCCTGCTAGGACCCTTAACAGGTACTTATATTCTCAGCCAAGTTTTATATTTTACCCAAAAATATACAATTTTCAAGAGTGGTAAAATGTGTTATTGTGTTTTTTGCACCAGAAAATACTTGACCTTGAAGCAATAGACATTGGAAACAGACAAGATGCAGCAGATAAATCAAGAAAGAAGCTGATTGAGCTTACAAGGGATTTTAAGAAAAATACTGAAGATGTAAGTAATTATTTGTCTTTTTAGAAATAATGTATTTTACGTAACAATAGTTGTCACTGTTGATGGTTGCTTATAATTATTTCTCCAGAATGACTTTTGAAGATTCCAATGTTTCATTTTAATGGTTTAAATAAAGTCTTTCTTATATCAGCTCCATTTAAACCCACTCTCTATTAGTTATAAAAGGGTAATAGTGCATCATCTTTGTAAACTTAAATTGTAGGAAATACGGAAGAGAGTTTCTCCACTTATCAAAGCCTTGCAGAGTGAGGTATGTTGTAAATTGTTTACCAATTGTTGTATTCTTTCTTTAATAAACTTTTAATGAGCCAGGTTTATGCAGGCCTGGCCATAAAAATTTTGGAAGGGATCAGTAAACAGCTCTCCTAGCAATTCTCAGATGAGCTGTTTGTTGATGAATGTGAATAGGAACAAAGGAAAAATTGCTTTTTAGAGCAATTTAGTAGAGCAATCTATAGCAATCCATATTCTTTTTACATCCATATTCTTACTTTTATTGGATTCATTTTTAACTGTAAATATTTAGGGAATTAGCATTAAGGCATAGGACACAGGACACACATTAATAACAGCAGTTTTATATCGTTGAAGTGTATATCCTGTATAAACATTCGTCTTATTCTTATTATTATATAGTCTGTCTTACAAGATTGACCATGGTGAAGTTTCATTTGTAATGAATGTTAAACTCCACTTCCAGGTGGATCAGCTTAGTAAACGAAGCAAAGCTTCAGAAAACAGCTTCCTTTCCTTGTACAAAAAGCTCTTAGAAGTACCAGGTGAGATATGACTTAACAAATTTTAACATGTCATTGGTCAACATTAACCATTTATATCTTCTAGGACCCAACCTTTCCCGATTGTGACGATCCAATTTTTGTATGCATTAACTGATTTCTTACTGTAATGCATCAGGTTTTCTATTTTGTAAAATTTATCAAAATGCACTAATGTTTTTTGTGCTGAAATTCTTTTCATCTGCATAAAAAGTATTTATTTGTTATATGTCAATATTATGCTACTTATTTACCAATCTTGCTTTGAGTTCCACTTAAGTAGGCTGTGGTGTGATAGGATTTGGTGTGGTACTTTTCCAACAATGGCCATGTAGTTAACCATCACCCAATTGGCTTTTAGCATGCTAAGAAACCTGCTACTTGCTTCAGCCCTACTTGCTTCCATTTGTAATATGCTCTGAAACCCCTATTTTGCTAGACCCTGTACCAGCATTGGATCAAGCACAAAATGTTCAGCAACAGCTTAGCAAAGTAAAGGTAAATATTGCAATTTATCAAAAAGGTTTGAACATATGTCTCCAGATTGTTCAATCATCACTTCATATATTTGGTAATTTCATAAGCATTCCCAAGAGTGTTGTGGCTCAGAACAGGGGGAAATGTGTCCCCTAGCTTTGATCATTTGAAAACGTTTTGGAAATTTTGTATATGTCCGGCTGAAAATATTGGATGTTCGTAGAAAACTATGAAAGTTCAACGAAACCAATCAGCATGAGAAAGAGATAGCCAAGTAAGAAGTGGGCAGAAAATTTTTTCGAACAACAGTGAAACTTGCAGTCAAGCTAAAAAGCAAAATTTATTTAAAATTTGCCCATCCAAATATGTACACTTTGTGCAAGATTTTTGCAACCTTGCCAATTGGTTCTATCAAATGTGCGTCTACCTTAACCAAGCCCAAGTTAGTGAAAAGTAGCCATCAACAATGCAATCAACAATGCGCCAAGAGATTAAACCCAATGTTTCCCTTGAGAGTCACTAGCCTCGATGCCCCTGAATAAATGCTCAAGAAAGTAATATGTCCCAGTCTTTTTCAATGATATATTAAACTTATTTTTGGTATTTATTTTTTTACAAAATGTAAATGTTGTGATTGTTTGTTTTGCCTTATCCGCTTATCTTCTAAGAATACATTCTTAATCAAATTGTAATTGTGAAGTTTTTCATACTAGGATTTAGAAATGGAGAATCAAAAACTAAGAGAAACCCTTGATGAATATCACACAGAATTTGCAGAGGTAAAAAACCAAGGTATGTATTGTAGTTTTCCAAGTGTTATTGCCTGTACCATCAATAGCAAAGTGTAGTTCAACTACCTTTATTTTAGAAAATTAATGGGTTTCTAGAAAATAGTGGACATTATTGACCTCTGAAACAGTTTGCAGTAGACTGGTTTTGTCCCATATCAAGGCTCTGTAAGGATAACATGGGATGTGGTGGGCTGCAAAAAGACATCATGCAGCTTTCCAAAAGCACATTAGAAGTCCAGCTTGATTAAGATTTTGTCTCTTTGTTTTTAAGCAACAAAGTGAATTTAAATTGGCATGTTATGTAAGACTTAGATAAGTCAATCTATTGATCACATGTTTTCTGGTTTTGGTAGAGGTGACAATTAAAGATTTGAAGGAGAAGATAAAAGAATTTGAAGATAAAACAGATGAAAAGCTTCAGGTAAATGAGAGGTCCAGATTGCTTCATGAAATTTGTCAATAAACACTTTCCTTTTATTTTCTTAAGGCGTCTTTTGTCAATTCTAATTCACTCATTCATCCATATATACATCTAAGACCTTCAAACAAGCACATTGATGAATCCCTTTGCTCCTGCTTGTAATGAAATCTGAAATCCTTGAATCCTCTGCATCATTAAATCAGAGTATTTCTCCTGCAATGTGCCTTCCACTAGGGGTCCATCCTACTTTTCGTGGACTTAATGTCATATTTCCTGTTAGCCATCCATTAGAAGTCTATAAACATATGAGGGTCTTATGTCAGTTTTCAAAGTCAGTGATGACCATGTAAAGAATGACTTTCTCTGGTCATTACCTCTCTTGGAGGAAATAATATCCACACTTTTAGAGGCATCAAGTCATGGTAAATAGGCCTTTTCTGGGGGGTTTCACTTGCTTTTGGCATGACCGCTGTAGTTTCATGCTATATTGGCATGTGTTGTTGACAACTTGCTGTTTAGTAAATCAGAATAAGGCAACTTCATGTGATGAGTGTCAGGCCTACCAATAGTATTGCTGCACAAAATTCATGACTCGGCATACTTGGTCATTCCCTCTTTTTTTATTATGACTTGTTGCCTTTAAACCAACAGGTTCCACTTTTCTCACTAACAAGGTTTTATATTACATAGCTCGTACTATATATCTCATTTTGTAGCTGTTGAATTGAAGCTACCTTTAGTCAACTGATAGAATAACTTTTATTGATTTAGGCAAAACTGAAAGACCGTGAAGCTTCCTTGCAGAAGGATTTTATCCAAAAGGAAAAGTATGATGACTATGATATTTCATTATATTGATATTTTATTATTAAAGTGTGATATATTTCATATAAACAAGATACATGGCATCTATTTGCATGCTGTAATGCTGTCTGCTTTGATAGTAAAGTTTCTCTGTCACCTTCTTTTTTAGTTATCATGTGTGTCAGTTTGTTAATAGTTTAGTGTATGTTTTGAAGCAAATGTAACATAGTGTGAAGTGAAGAACATTGATTATATGCAGAAGCTTTTTGCTTTATAATGCTGCATTGCTTTGTTCACCTATATCTTACATGTTCCATTCATTAAGTAAATATTTAGATTTATGTTTTTTACATTTGGTCTTATGAATTTGATTTTGATGAACATACTTTGAAGTTTTCAGATTTCTAACAAAGATTAAAAGAATTTTTATTGACATAAGTAGCCTATTGCCACCATAGTCTTTGGATTCCTTAGAGTTTTTGATTTAGTATTATCAATTTACTTTTTTATAGACCAACGGGGCATCTCGCCTACTTATAACAAAAATCATGTATATCATGTTTATGCAACAGCCATCACCGAAGATAAGCTCTAAGTTAGCAACTACCTCAGTGTTATTTACAATTTTTCAAATCATATGAAAATTTTAAATAAATATTTTTATCTAGACAACTTCAAGAAGTGCAGCTAAATTTGGCGTCACAACTTGGAGAGGCTGAGAGTAAAATAAAAAATCTTCAAATTGGTATGTCGGATGCCATCAGTTTTCTTATTGCTATTTGATTTATTTTTGAAATTTTAAAGCTCAACCTTAAAGAATTCATTTTATAAATTGTATTCAGAAAAGCAATCGTTTTACACAGAGTATAAAATGTTACAATTATAATCCAAATTTTAAGTTAAGAAATATATTTACGTCCAGTTGTTGAATTTAAGTATGTTTTGAAATGTTTGCTTTTTCAAAGGTCTTTATAAATTTTGCACTGCAAAAAAATCGAAACTAATTTAATTATTTTTAAAGAGCATTGACTTCAAATCACTATAGATCTATATTATGTACACATCAGTGGTTCCTTTTTAGATAAAAAACTGTTTCAATAATAATTAAAGTAAATTGACTTTATGAATCTTTCAATTATCATCTGACTGATTTTGCAAAAGTTTACTCTCAAAATTTTTCAGAGACAGTTCCTGTCAAACTTCTTATTTTTGTCTTGTTTATCCTTGGTTTGATTTTCTTTTGATTCTAGAACTGGAAGAAGCTCATTCCGATCTATTTGATGTAAAAAGTAAGGCGGAGGAAGAATCAGCCGCAAGGTTAGTATGGATTGAGTGTTATACAACTTTTGGTTTAAGCCCAAACCATTGGTATTGTAGGCGAAGCCATTTGTGAAAGCCATACATTCACCTTTTTCATGACAAGTTTGAGCTATTGTACTTTAGCTTACCAGCAATTTTCACAAGTAACTCCCTTTTGCATTCAGATATTTTCTATGTTGAATTTCTGTCATTTGACCCATTGTTTCTCAATCAATCAATGTGATTGATTACATCATTTGTATTCGCTACATACGTGTCTAAACGTGAAATCATTTCAAGTGCTTATCAACTGTTGTTTACTTTCAACCCTTATGAGATACGACAAAAATGATTTAGTTCTTCACAGCAACTCTGTAGTTTAGTTCTTGTTATTTTGAACTATTATCATTTTCCTATCCAGTAAAATTTGTTTCATTCTAAGATACTTGGAAACGGCGTGAAAAATGTATATAAAAGCTATTTTTCTATGCACATCCCTTTCCATTAATATGAAGAAGAAATTGAGGTCCATTAGATTTCATTAATGCAATAAACTTGTTAGAAATTGTAAGAGTAGCTCTATTCATTTTTCCTTACTACGGAAAAGATGATATTTTATATTGTATGCAAAGTTGTTTGGCGATATAAAGTGGCATGGTTATATAGAAACTTCTGCTTGTTATTTTACGTTTTTCAACTGATATAAATGAGATTTTATATTTATTTTATGTCGACATATAATATACTTCAATTTTATGTCGTGAATTTGTTTTCTCCGTAGGTTTTCAGAGCTGGAAATGATTGGTGTTGATTTAGATCGCGCTAACCAGGTAAAAGAAAAATTTGGGCAGTGAACATTTGAAAAGTGCGAAGTCTTTTCTTAATGACTAAGAAAAACTTTTTGTGTAACTTTTTCAAGAGATCAGAAATGGGTGTTTTTAACGTTTTTTCTTGTTAAGAATATTTTAGTTAAAAGTGTTGGTTCTCAACTTTATACCTCTGTATTTCAAATAAACTACATTCTCGTGTTGGCTCAAGTTGTAGCCTAAGAATCGATAATGTGTAAAATGCAAATGACCTAAGTAACTAAATGTTGTACTCATTTGTTTTTTTAACCTTAGATTCTCATTTTTCTAAAATGTGTAAAAGATAAAGCACATTATATTGGCAATCCAATTCAGTATAATTCAATTCAATTGAGATTTATTCGCAGAATATTAATATACAGGTAATTTTGATAATGATAAAAAAGATTTCCCGTGCAACTCAAATCGACTTGGAAGTTTTCATTATCTTGTTTCTCGCGATATTCATTTTATGACTACATAAAGATACAAAGTTTATAAGGGATTTGCCCGTGATTGGCGACTAAGGGGGTATAGTTTCATTGGTGTATGAAGCAGTTACTAGATAACAATCCACTATCATTTTTATCCTTTGTTATCTCCATTTTTCTTACCATTGTTCCAGCGTTGCCTTTCTGCTGAGAAGTATGCAGAATCACTCAAAGACCAACTCACTCAGGCCCTTGAAGCCCGAAAGGTGAGGCCTATTCTTTCATTTCTTGTAATATTCTATCTCTAGAACCTTTTCGTATATTGCAAATGCTGTCTTCACCTAGCATTCTTCGGATTTCAACACATAACATAATGAACAAAACACTTTCAAGCTTTACAGCCAAATTAGATCGAAAACGAGTAATAATAATAATAATATAATAATAATAAATAATTTGTTTAAAGTTGGCGTATTAAATGAACGGCTGATAGCTAAGTGATAGTAATCAATGAAAGGCGCATCTTATTGGCTGCGCTCTGACCAATCAAAATCCTCCGACCGTTGACGTGATTCAAGATACCTAATATTAAAAGAAATATGTATCTATTACAATAAAACAAGATGTTTTTCAGAAAGCTAAAAAATTAAGATCCCTTTTCAGGTGAGAAAGATATTGCGTTCTTCGTTAATGAAAATGAATGTTTCTCCCTGTGTTTTTTAATCGACCTGTCATTTAATTTTGACTGAATATAGCAAGTAAATGGTCTAGTATTGTTTCTAAATATTAGTCTTCTAGATTTAAGACGTTTGATCAACAATCAAGGCTTTTTTGTCATATTAAATGCTATAGTTATCCAGTTGCCTCAGTTGTTAGAGGATGGCTCAGTTGTTAGAGGCGCTGGCTACAGACCCAAGGGTCCGTGGTTCGAGTCCCTGGCATGACCAAACTTTCACCCAGAGTGGGGAGAGTCGCCAGCTCTCTAGGAATCACGAGGTGTGGTCACATCGAGAGGAAGGACCAGGACACTGCTCGATAAGCATAAGCTTCTCCTAAAAACTACCTTCGGATGCTAGGTAGCAACAAATACAAATACAAATACAAATTCATCCAGTTCCTTTATAGGTTGCATAGTTATTAGTACATACTTTATTGGCAGCTTGTTAAAGTAGTCAACGATACCTTGTGTTGGTGATAAATCATCTAAGAGAGCTTTGAGAGAGATTTGATATCCATGCTTCTCAGTAACAATTTTTTCTCTTTTGCGCAGACCGATCAAACGGAACAGGAGCGATTGGTATGTTTATTCTGCAATCAAAAACATTTCCCTTTGATGTTAAGTGCATATTGAAAGACTTTCACTACTTAGCCTTTGAACTACCTCTATTCATATTAACCTACCAACATTTAAACAAATGTTTCTTAAAAGACTCCTCCTTCCCCTGCTGGCATCCTCAGTAATGATACGAGGAACATAGAGGGCAACCAGATACCGCAGCTTAGGGCTTTTGTCAAAAGCTCGGCATTAGCTGTCTGGTGATTGCATTACACTTGAAGTTAAAGATGCAATTTACTACCCTCAAAGCATATACATCAAGTGCCATGCTCAATGTGATCATCCGGCAACTGTTCTCGTAGTTATTTCATTGATGATTGCCTCTGTTGAAATAGGACCAGAGTCTTCATTCTGTCACAACTGCGTCATTAGAAGTGCAAATAGCTGCTAAGGACCGAGAGGTAATTATCTGCAAGTTATTTATGTTCTTGTTATCAGTTATGATAACTTCAGATTTTTGGTATCAATCTAAATATATGGCATTTGAATATTTTTTATCGGCTCCATAGTTTTTGAAATAGCCCAGTGTAGCCGATTAATTTGTTATGCACGCTTAAAGACGCTACATCGCTCCATAGTTGAGAGCGTAATTAATTTCACGTCTAGATTGTGCTGTACTTGTGGTATAATTGTTATTATACGTCATTGTCTCGATAAAGAGGCTGCATCGACGTGAAGGAGAGTGTTACAACAAAACCCTCAATTGTGTACCCTTGTTAGATGCAGATCGGAGAATCGTAAAATTGGATTTGAAGTGGTATAAAAACTTGTTATCCAATCCAGTGAGTATGGGGAAAAGCAGAAAGCAAGAAAATCGTAATTTGTATTTGATTTAACGTTGTCTTGGTTCTTTTAGCTTGCTCAGCTTGTCGATGAAGTCCATCACATGCAGAGTGTTTCAAACAAACTGAGAGAAACTTCGAAACGAGAGGTTTGCATTTACTTTGATTCTTAAACATACTCGATAATTTGATTCTGTGCTTGCTTTACTCTCAGACTGTTACGATTAATAGACCGTACTGTCTGGGGCGTGATGAAGTGGGGCTGTGACCGATGGCGTCAATAAAAACATAAAATTTGACCATGCTAGTTGCTGAGAACTTGCAGTATTTTTTTTTATCACTCAAAACCTAAAAATAAAAACAACTTACTTTATTTGCACCATGCAGTGGGGAAGGACATATAGTCATCTGGTCCCGACTGCAGATGGTGCTTACAATTCAACAGAATTACAATAGTCAATAATAAGTTTGTCTCACATTAGATGTCGGAAGAAATCGGTCATAAAGATTAGTTCTGAACTGTCATTAGACAGTCCAGAATGCCCAAAAATGTTGAGAGAAAATTCCAGGAATATCTAATGTGTGACAAACTTATTCAAAATGTAATGATTAGATGTACAAAAAACCGTAAATAAGACGGGTAGGGCGTTGCTGGTAGTTTTATTCAGTGTACTCTAGCCTTCCAGTTGACAAAATGAATGATATTGTTGCCTCCAAATCAACTTGTTCGCAATATTGTTGAACCGTGGATTGCCAAAAAGGAGTAGTTCACATAGGGCCTCAGAGTTAAGATTATCAAGCTCAAGTTCTGAGATTTCTGAAAGCTGATCAAAGAGATCGTTATCACTACCCCTCCCCCTCCCCCCTTCTCTATTCATCGTCGGTATGCTGCAAATTGATTCTTCGTGTCTTGCAACATCTTGCCTTGACCAGTTTGACTGGTAATTCAAAGTATAAGAGCTATTTTAGTTAAGATGGGCAAGAAGTGGCTACGCTTACTAATCCGACTCTTTACATTTGCAGATATCCCTTTTAGAGGAACAGCTGGCTGAGAAAGTTTCACTTGTGGATTCATTTGTGAGTTGCTTGTTTTCCAAGCTACCTTTCTTAAAGCTCAAAAATCAGGGATCAAGCCAAGTAGATCATCGTAAAGAGTTGGTCAACAATAAAAGATCAAGTTTTGTTTCTAGCTTATTTTTCCATGGGACTTTGCGGCCATTGTCTGAGTTTTGGATGATCTGGAGAATTTAAGAATGACCCATGAATATTTGCTTTGTCGTTTTGACCCTTGATTACGTCGCGCATCAAGGGATATTGGATTTTTTGTTAATACAGTGGAATTCTGATATAACGAACTTTGAAGGGAACCAGAAAATAGTTCTTTATATCGGGAGATCGTTAAACCGGGAGTACACGCCAAAAAATCCTTCGGTGGCTTGTTTAGGCTATCTCAAACTTCTGTGCATATTGTGCTCCAAAAACCAAGCTGAATTCAAATAATACTACTAGTTGGTCATTGAAAATGAAAATCTTTATGTTCCTCTTATAATTTAGGACCAAGAGATTGGCAAAACTGGCATCACTTCACTTCTAGTTGACGGCTGAAGAACGTCTTCTATTATTTCGCATTCTTTTTTGTCTTCTTCTACCTCTCCATCTTGGTTTCCCAATAAAATTTTGTTGTTGCTCATTGTCAATGTCTCATTTAAAGATAAAATAAGGAGGTATTTGTTGGCAATGTACTCATTCATGTTCTGAGTCTGACTCATATCCTGGGTACCAGACTAGCATGGGTCTATAAGCCAGTGATTGAAATTTATCATCACTCTTCAGCATTTTTTTATGAACACTGGAAATAAACAAATAAAAATAACAAGTGAATAATGTATGGAAAGTCCGTAAGATCGAAGTAATCAGGAAGAAGGGACCTAAAATTTGGTTCGTAATAACGAGAGTTCGTTATATCCAGGGTTCGTTATATCGAGAGATCTTTTAAGGAGTTTGTTAGGCAGAATCCAAGGGACCAGACATTTAGTTCGTTATACCAAGAAGTTTGTTATATCCGGGGTTCGTTACATCGGGATTTCACTGTATCTAAATATTTATGGTCAACTATGGCTGTATTGGTATTCTCTTTTTGTACATTTAAATTACATTGTTTTAGAAATCGAAACTGGAAGCCCAAGAAGATTACGACGAAATCAAAAGAGAGCTGAAGTATGTGTAAAAAGCATTCAACCGTTACTTTTTATTTGCTTCAATACACACAAAATGCTGAAAAAGATTTTTATTAAAATAAAAACTAGACCGATAAGGATTTTTATTTAAAGAACTCAATGTTACTATATGTGGCAGTATGTGGCAAGTACAGCCCGCCATTTTTATTAGTTTTCTTTTTCTTTGTTTTCAGTATTTTCAAGATAATCGAATTTGGAGAAAAAGCTAGTGACATTCCTAAGGTATGTTCACTTTAAATTCTGTTATAAACTATTTGCTTCCTTCTGGAAGTAAATTTTTATCTGCTTGTTGTGCTAAGCAGGGGAAATGTTTCTGTAGGGGTAGTGGGGGAGGGAAGCTGTTTATACGTGAAAAAGTGCTGCTTTCTTAGTTGTTTGAGGAAAAGAAATTGCCTACAAAGATGCAATAACTTGACATACAAATATACGTGTATTATGTTTATAATGTTCTAGTGCCCTTAGGTCGTCTTTTTTGCGATTGGAAGTCAGGCAGGTCTAGCAATCCCCAGATGTCTCTGTTCTATGTGTCCACGCTTCGTATCTCGAAAATTTTTGAGAAATCTGTATATTAAGGCTGTCATTACTTTGGTAACTTCCTAGAAATTTAGCTTTCATGATCATCATGATTTATCTGTCTGTCATAAAGTGCTCGATGCCGTAAAGCCACATCTGTGCACGCTTTGGTGTATAGAACAAAACAGTTCTAAGCTGCTGCTCCAAGTTACACGTTTAATGCGAACATCAAGCAACTGTTCTGAAAGTTAGCTTTAGATATTATTATCTTCAAGGTTGAAAACTAAACAAGAGTGACGTCTTCAAGATTGAAAATTAAACAAGAGTGACGTTTTGATAAAGAGATAAACCAGAATATATGCTTTATCGCAAAATAGGTGTGAAGTTACACGAGATGTAAAAGCAAAAAATCAGCGATTGATTAAACGTTTATCATCTAGTTATCATCTCCATTTTAGGGATCTTCTCCGAAATCTCTCGAAAAACTGCTGTTGGAGAAAAATAGGGGTAAGAATGAATTTTCAACTCTTATTCAAACTCAACTGTATGATTTGTTTTTTATCTTTGGTTGTCTGTTCGTTTGATGCCAGTTTTGTGGTTTTCACTGAATTTTTAATTTCATGCTCGTTTCACTTAAAACTATGATTTTTAGGTCTTCAATCGGAAAATGCAAACCTCAAAGTGGCAAAGAATGAACTCAAAGGTATTGATTTTGTCAACATCTAATTCGTTATTTGCCTGACTGTTTTTTCTTATTTGTTTTCTCTAGTATTTTTCCCCCTCTAGCTTTCTAATTCGTTTTTTAAAAACAGAAAGCTGAAATTTGTCGTTTTCTTTCTATTGAAGAGAAGTGTGAAAGTCTTCAAAAACAAAATGGCGATGCTGTGCGTACAACAAAAGAACAAAAAGAGTTGATAACGCAGTTGGAGAATGATCTTTTAAACTTGAACAGCCTACCGTCCACATTTAGAGGTCAGGGTGAAGGTGAGGCTACACCTGCACCAGAGGCTGAACTTGTGGAGAAAGCTGTACAAGGAGCTTTGCAAGAAGGTAAGATGTAACATTGGCCTAGCGATATTTTCCTGTGCTAATCATATTGAGGCAAATATATGAGAAGCTGCATTCTGTGATGACGTAACAATTCTCATTTGTTTTTGCAATTGTTGATACCTAACTTCTAAGGTAGTTTTAGAACACTGAGAAGCTATGCTCTGGTCTTTGCTCTCGATTTAGTATACCTCATGGCTCCTACATCTAGAATTACAGAGAGCTGTCCTTTCCGTTCACCCAATTGAAAGTTGATGATGTCCACGACCATTGGGTCGGTAGTCCGTGTCCGTAACCACTGAGCCTTCCTCGCATCTTTTTTCTTTTTATTCCGTAGCATCTTTAAACATCAACAATCCCTCCTTCGATGTTTGACCTTTTCTATTTTTGTTTGCAATCTTTGTATGTACTGGTGGTATGAATCAAATCGTCCTCCCTTTCGTGTCTTTCCAAACGCTACACATATTTTCTCTAAAAAAACTGAGCTAGTCTCTGTTATAGAATTCTGCCTTTTATTTAACATGTCTCAATATGAATTCTTTCAGAGAAAATCAATAATTTTTAGACAACACACTCCTTTTCCATCTTGAATGAGCTGCATTGACATGTTCATTGCGAAAAGCTGTAAATTAAGAAAACCAACTAAAGCTTGTTTTTTCTTCTAGCGGAACGCGAATCAGAAAAACCAGGCTCTGAGTCACTTCTCTCAATAGTTTGCAGTCAAAGAGAAAGATTCAGAACTAGAAATTTAGAACTTGAAGCAGTAAGATATCCGTTATTTTTATTTTTCTCGTTTATTATTTCATCATCCATCTGTTTCACAGACAAGAAAAATAACTCACACTGTCAGAGGTTAGCATTTTATCCGTCTCTAGTCACGTGACAGTAACTTGATCACTTCAAATGAGAGCTCCATTCTTGATCAGTTAAAAACTTATAAACAGAACATTGATACCATCGGTAGCGCACACATTCAATTGATCAGATGATGACAAACACACATATACCATCTATTGAAGATGAAGATCATGAGGCCTACTTCTAAACTAATCATCAATATGTTATTATCGAAGTTTTTTAAACAGCATTCAAACTATTGTTAGAATGTGTTTTTCTATACCTAACGAGATTGTGGCTATCCTTAATTCTTACGGAATATGAGATAATGCAGTTCTTGGCTAAAAACAAAAAAAAATCAACTCGCACTCATTATTTTATGTACATGATTGGCAAAAAGTAAAATCATAGACAACTTGTCGCATACTTGCAGTTCACAGGTTTGAGATCCCTTGTGAAGCAGATGCCAATTTTTTTGAAACCTGGAACCGTTTTCATGAAAACAGAAACATGGAACCGTTTTTTACAATGACAGTCGCAGAACTAGAATGGCAGCATAATTTTCTTGCTTTTTATTTTTATTTGCTTGCTGTGTAATCATGTGATCTTTTGATAATAGCAAACAAGGCATCAACAACAGCAGATAACAAGTCTGCAAAATGAAGTTGATAGCATCCGATCGGATAATATCAAGCTGTATGAAAAAATCAAATTTCTCCAGAGTTACCCATCACAGGTTTGTAATGCCCATTGCTGAATATGACCAACTTCTTGAATTTTCTTCATTTCAAAGTTATATACTTTTAAATTTGGTATCACAATATCATTACGATATTTAATCTAGGATGGCTCTGTAGTGTACTGCACTCAGCTATTTGTTTTGTATTCTATCTGTATTGTGTTTGTTATACGGTATGGTACGATACGGTACAGTATGGAATGGTATGCGAAGGAAAAGCATTGTACGGTATGTTACGGCACGGTTTGGTACAGTGCCTTTCGCTATATTATGGTACGCTATGGTATGGTATGATACGGCACGGTGTGGTATGATAGGGTACAGTATGGAAGGGTATGCAAAGGTAAAGCATTGTACGGTATGTTATGGTACGGTGTAATATGGTAAGATACGGCACGGTGCAAGGTGTGCTCTGTAACGGTACGATATATTATGGTTCGGTGTTGAATACAATTGCAATTTTATGCATCTTATGAAACCATATTGCACTTTTCCTTCGTTTACTTCTTTTAGATATTTACTCTGTGTATTTTTCTGTTCTGGCCGCTAACTATTAAATGATGTTCCTCTATGGTACGCTAAGCACTTTTCGCTATGTTATTTTCGAACAACCACTAACTACCGAATCTGCCCTTGTTTTCATCAAATTTGAACTATTGTGACCGGATTGTGATGAGCTAGCGCAGTCGACCATTTTCTTATTAAGCAAGCTTAAATATTTGACTGTGTCCATTCCACCACACCTTTGGAATATCTGAACCAACACCAGAGATGTTTACAAGAACATGAAGTTGATGACGTATTTATTCAGATCTTTATACTCTTCATCTTGATCGCAAAAACATACGGGCACAACAATAGCCAATCGCCTTTTCCAATTTCGTATTACATAAAAATCAGGGATTTTCGACGCGAGCCGTGTAGTGCCGGCTGAGTTTATACACCAAACCTATCGTATTTTCTCACACAGACTCAAGGGTGTAACACTTGTTTTAAAAACAAACAGTCCTATCACGCCAGATTTTCCAAGATTAATTAGAAGAATACACACCCTTGTCTAAAGTACATAAAGTGTTCTAGAATTCTCTCAAAAACGTTGATTATCTGCTTTTTATAGTTTGGGTGTTATAAAGGGCTTCGCCGTATGGCTAGATTTGTATGAGAATTCAGTTGGATGGGAAAGATTTGAAATGTTTTTCAAGCAGGTGGTATTTTTATCAAACTTGGATGTTTTGCTAAATTTCCACAAGAGGTCGCATTAGTTTTAGTTTCAAATTCTGTTAGTTTAGTTTTATTGGCTGATATTCGATTGCCGCATATTCGATTGACGTACAATCTTTTACAAGTTTTAGTCTGTATAAAAAATATCGAGAATCTTTAAGAGACCTAAATATTTTCATTATCAAATTCATCTAATTACCCATCTTTCTGGCATTTAGAGAATGTATAATTTTGTACTGTTGTCAAAGTGAATAAGAGTTGAAAATCAAATTTTGAAGCAGTAATGGGCTTGAAAGCGCTAGATCTTGTTGCCTAGGCCATAGTACTCTGGTAGCCTGAAATGTGAGGGTAGAAAGTTTCAGATAGGGGAAAGTTTGAAGAACTTTTTTGAACTCGCTATATCGGAATTTTTTTCAGAGTGCAAAAGTTAATCTGAACGATGCTTCTGTGTCCAAGTATAGTTCCCACTACGAAGAAAGAATCGACCCTTTTACAGCTTTTTCGAGAAAGGTGAGAATGTCTTGCTCTTATTGGTCAAGCCATAAAAAATGTCTTTACCTAAGAGTAAAGGTATATTTTATGGTCGGGAATAAATCCATCTACCCCACATCTATTTTGTTTGCTTTTTGAAGACCCTTCCTTCAACTCTCGTTTTTATTTCAACCCTGCTCCAAAGAGCTCAAATTCGAAAAGTCCTTGCAATCACTTTTAGCAGTTATTTCTTCTCATAAAAGGTCGACCTCCTTGTATTTTATTTTGGACTTAGCCATGATCCACCTACTCTCCCCTTGGTTTATTTTAACCCCCGTTGATCGCCAAGCTGAGACATTTGCCTCGCTTGAAATATGTTCCTGCATTGGGGCCATATCATATTTCACCTTCTAACTTCACCACCTTGTATGTACAACCTTCCAAGATTAAATAAAAGATCAAAGTCCATCTAACTGGCTTAACTATTAAAATCACTCTTGACACGCGTGCCCTCTATTTTGCCTTTAATAACGCAAGCCGATTCAACAACGCCCAGATTAAAAGATTATGTAAAAAAGCGATATGAAATAGTCTGGAAGGAAAAGTTGATTTTGCAGCCCCAAACCGTGAAAGAAATAGCAAGCTACTTATATGCAAAATTTTCCACAAGCAATTTTGAGGTTTGAAGATAGCTAACATCACACCTTCAAAATAAAAATATATATTATAAGGATGGGCTTCAAATTATGACATGCGACGAATGTCTTTTATATTTATAACACTTATGGTTAATACCGCTTTAAAGTATTTTGTTTCCAACACAGCTGCCCACAATTTGTTTAATTTCTATCATTATCTTATGATTGCAGCTTATTTTATGTTCTGTTGTATTTTAACTTATAACTCGTTGTAGGAGAAGCAAAGAAAATACACAAACCTCAGTGCTCCGGAAAAGGTCACCCTCAGTATGGTGGGTAAATTTTTAATGACGCAGTTCTGCAGCGCTGGAAGTATTTCTGCTACGGAAAGCTTTACTTTAAAGTTTAATGCTGTGGAAATCTTTATTTAGAAAAATGTGCGTCATTTAGAGGAAAGGTTTCTTTGACCGGAAAGTTAGGTATCAAAGCAGTGTTTACTGTTGGAAAACTCTTATGTCCTAATTGGTGCAAGTGAATTAGCTCTACTTCACCATAACTAAGAAGGGAAACCAAGTTAAGGGTTCGTTATGCTATTGGTCTCCAGATCAAATCGATTGAACACCTGATACACCAGGCATTGTTTTATTGAGTACGCAATCACCATATATGACTTTATAATCACCATATAAACGTTACCTTTATCCAGCGTTGTAGTGCTATCAAAATAGCAAGGGGGGCTCTCGCACAAAATTGTGCAAGAAACAATAGTAAAAGGGGAAATATGCAAATTTTAGACATTAACAAAGGAGCTAAGCTCCCCAAGCCTCCTAGCACTACACACCTGCCTTCTTTAAAACACTCCCCTTCGAATGATTGCTCCCTTAAAATTCTTAACTTGCCTCACTGTTTTAAACGCCTCCTCTCCCTGGATAAAGAAGCAACTATCGTAGAATAAAGACAGGATAAAGAGCGAATCTGGAAAATGTAAATACTAAGCTGTTAGCTGATAATGTGATTTCATTTTCAGTGAAATTAGACCCTTTTTGATTGGCTGTTATTGACTTAGACAATAAACTTAGCTCTTGCTTTAAAAGTTGGGAAATGCTAAAATGGTATTTCATTTCTTCAGAACCTAATGCTCCTCTTACAAGATAGGAGAAATGAAAAGAACATTGAGTTAGATGATGATGTTGATATTGAATTATTTTTTCACATTTTTATCATGTTGTTTGCTATTTTTAAGCAAGAAACCTTGACTTGCATACCAGGTTTTGATGACGTCACTTGCCTTGTATATTTTGCCTTGTATAACTCATACCTCGTCACCCTTGCCTAAGACTGTTTCAGTTATCTCTGATTCTGATTGCTGTTACAATAATTTAGTAAACTGGTATAATTTGATCCAAAATATGTGCTCTATTTCTCTAGCTGTCTTGAATTTTCTCGCAACTATTAACGACCATTTCTATTTCTCATTCATTGAATCCAACTGTAGTTAAGAACCACATGATTTACCTTATTATGCCGTCTTTGCAGGGCCGATTTATCCTGTCGAACAAAATTGCTCGGACCATTGTTTTCTTCTACACATTTCTGCTACATCTTGTCGTGTTCTTGGTGAGTAATTTTGTAGTCAGTATTAACAAAATAACGCCAAGATTTTACATTACTTATCTTCTTATCTCTTTTACCTTAAAGTTGAAAACCGAATTTTTAAAATGGGTGCTTCCATCATTTTCCAGTGGCCTGAAGAGTGTGACACGAAAATCAAATTAGCATCTTAACACTCCCCCCCCCCCAAATCATTGTTGCTTAATCCCTCCCTGCTTATCACCTTGCTGTTTCAGCTTTAAATGTTTACGTTTTTGTTAGATTGAAGATAAAGGGTAAAGATTTCTTAAATGATGACGCTTTAAAAATGTATTTTAGAATTTTTTACTTTAGACATTGCCCGAATGAGAATCATCAAATACCTCTTTCCCATTCAAATCACTTTTATTTGGCCATGATTCCAAAGACTATAAACCGGGCCAAAACACCAGTTATTCATTAGCAGGACTTTGCTCTCTCACTTTTCAAAATCTCAGTCATTTTGCAACAGGTTGAGCTTTTTTTGTTGGATTCTTTATAGCGGGGGCGGACACTTGGTTCAATATTGGGGGGGGGGGAAAGCCTTTTATTTTGATAAGATGACATCACATATCCCAATTGTTTTATAACAAAAGACCATTGTCCTCCAAAAAGGGGGTGACCGTCCCCCTCGCCCCCTACCAGGTGTCTACCACTGCTTTATGGTTAATAGAAGTTTTACCTATGCTGTAAGTTTTATCTATGTCGTAAGACAGAGATTTTATCATCAGCCAGTCGTGCTTCAGTGTTGATTAGGAGGGGCGATTCACCATTACAAATAGCTAACGAGATTTCCGCCAAAACAAAAGGATTTCCAGGTATTTGAAAAAATTGTACGAGATTTTAATGGAGTGATTGCCCCTCGGCTGGTTATTGCCATACTTTTGAAAAATTGCCGATTTCGGTTTATACTTATTTCCTTAAGTTGGCACACCTAAAAGTTCTTGGAGTTTTGCCGTATGTTCATTAATTATTAAAATTATTAAAATTTGTGAATATTTATATTTTAGGATTTACGTAACTAGACGGGGTGTGTGGGTGTTAAGACGCTGCCCTGATTACTCAGTCAGTCCTTTTTACTAAATGATTGGGCAAAAACACTCAGAAAATACCACGCTACACCCTCGCTTTCCGTCTGTTGATAGTTTCCCGGCTTAGGTTGAGAATGTAAATAACATTTTTAACTTCAAAGGTATATATTAAATATATTAAACGCAGAAATAAAATCAGACTTTAAAATCAGATCGTTTAAAAATCTAGTCACTAAAAAGCTGGTTCAGGAGTAAATTGTGGCTTTATTTTGTGAAATGGTTTATTACAAACTAATTTACACTTTAATTTTCTCTCCCAGTTAATCTGTCTCAGTTAATCTGTCCCAGTTAATCTGTCCCAGTTAATCTTTCCCAGTTAATCTCTCCCAGTTAAGGCTGCAAAGGTTTTTGAAAACATCCTGAAATTCAACAATTCCGACCATCTCATTTCTGAAATGCGTATGTCATAATGAGAAAACGTGTGTTTATAATTATTGAGATTTAGAATAACTTGCTGCTATACATAATATATAACATCTGCTCCTCCCCATAAAAAGTTAGTACGTCACGGTTGCTATTGCCGTAAATGTAAATGTCAAATATTCATTCGTTTTTATGTTTGCACCACAATCTGTGCAAGCGCCATTTGCACGCGAAGCAGGTTTTCTGTTTATGCCACTCATGTACACTTGCAACAAGTTTTGATCAGGGCTGCCTAGAGGTTTTGGAGGTCCTGGGGCAAAACTGAAAGGCGAGGCCCTTCAGATTCGCTTCAGAATATCTAAAAGGTTTGCCATTTTAAGGCATGCTTTTGCTACGTTCGAATAATACCTACGTTTGATTAATATCTTAAAATGAAATTCATTTCTTTATGAGGCTCCCTAGACATCGAGGCTCGATGGCAGTTTGCCCCCCTTGCCCCCTTGCCCCCCTTCTCGAAGGCCCTGGTTTATCTCGAAGGCCCTGGTGATATCCACACATACATTGTTTCTGCATCCAAGCGCTATTTTTGCATCCCAGTTATTTGTTGCATTTGAATATACCAGACTAGTTTGCTTCTGGGGGGGGGTATTATAATAAGCGCATGTTGTGGGGTGGGATGGACTATTTATATTCATGTTATTTCATGTCTTTTGAAGGTGTTATACAAAATGGCATACACGGAGTCATGCAAGCGCGATTTTGCATCAGATTGTGCGAAAAGGTAATGGACAAATTTTACACATTTGCTAAAATCATATTTCCCCGATAGAGATTGTAATGGTTTAGTCTAGAGGGTAGAAAAGTGTATAGTAAAAAGGGGGAAAGTACTGGGCGGGTAAAGAAAAATAGGTGAAAATCAAACCAAAGAATTATTTAAAGAATTACTACTGTAGTAAAGCTCTTTTCTTTCACTTTTACGAAGATTAAATTTTGCAATTAAGCTTCCATTATATTCTTATCTGGAAATTAATTAAAACATAAGAAACAAAAAAAGAAACATATTAGACTGAATTTATGCAAAAAGTAAGAAATGTCAGGCTGAAACGGGAGCTAAATGTTCTTATAACAAACGTGTACCTGCTGTTTTTAAGTTTGGCATCTCACATTGATTAGGATATATCTACATTTTTGATATTATGATTGTTTAGTCATTACTGGCTGGTTTGTCGATTCTCTTTTTCTCATACTTTCTTGATTTTGAAGAATCCTTCTTTCTAGAATGTTTGTATCTTTCTATTTGAATTCTTCTTCTTGATTTTGTTTTTAGGACCCAAAGTATTTTCTGGGACCAGTGGTCCCGTGGTCTGATTCCACCACTGTCATTGTTTTGTTAAGGTTTTATTCTCTTTACAGGTTTGCCGAACACATGCACAGTTATCATAAAAGTGGAACATGATTTTATTCAACTTTATTCAGATATGATAAAACAAACAACTTATATTTTACAGTACTGAGTGGCCTTTAGTAGTATAAATTATCAGGGAATTACATTTGTTAAATATGATATCTTGCAAATATTATACAAATATTAAAAATCATTCTTTGGCTATCTTTCTTTAATATTTGGAGCTCTTTAGATAAGTGGGTAGTTTCCTGACACCCGTATGCTCCCTGAATTCTAGTAAAGGTATCATTCGTATAAGTAAACGTGCCAATCAACTGTTAACCAATCGAATTGCGAGCTGCAGTTCAGACCAATGAAAATGAATCACGAGCCGGGTATTTGTCACATGTATCTGTGACAACGTAAACTTACACAGTTGGTATTTTTATCGTTATTTGGAATGCCACAAAACGTTATCCTGTACAGATTTGAACCTTATAAGACCGTATTGTGCGAATCATATTGAAACAGTTATATACCAGTTTCCATTCCCATCTATTTCTGCCACCAATTATAATATTCCACACTATTTTCTTAAATTGTTGGCCATCACGAGCACCGATGTTACTTAAACCTCGTGACTTTTCCTGGTAAAACGAATTTTAGGATCTAAAAGTTTTCATGAGGATAATTTCACAACACAACAATACACAACAAACAACTATATGAGAAGAGCAGAGAGAAACAACTGAGCGCTGAAATGGATGAAGTATAATGGAGAACATTCGGTGATATATTGCTGTTACCATCAAGCACACCATGTCAACAGTCTATGAATTACTACTTTGAATATCCACCTAAGGCAATTCAGTGAAAGAAAAGGAATAACACTGCCTGTATTGCTTGACAATGACATCGTAGAAGCAGCAAATTACCATCAACGATTGCAAATAAGACATTTTAAAACAACAGAAGACCTTAGCATCCTAAGACTTTTTAGAAATATTTCTAAAGTTAGGGAGTATCTTATTTCACTGGGGATTGAGTTCCATACTTGGTAATATTGGCATTCGTTTATGAAAAATATTTCATCCATAAAAGTAGATTTAAACCTTTAAATGATTCATATATTTGTATTGCAAGATATTTTGAATTTTTCTTGTGAATTTATCAAAAATTGTTAAAAGGTTGATTGATAATCTTTATTAGCTATTCTTTTTGGCCTTTCATTAGTCCTGTTTATCCGGTAAATAATTTGTCTACTACTATCATTCGAATAATAGGACAAAAATTAAAATGCGAAGAAATGTTTTCATAAAAGTATTCGCTTACAGTCATCCATGCACGTAGCAATCCTGGCTAAAGCGTTTACTATTTTCTAGCCTTTTTACAAAAGTTTTTAACATGTCCTTCTAATCTAACTTGGTGGTCTAATATTATTTCTCTGATAATTCAATATTCGTACTTTCTTTGATAGTACAACAAATTATTGAATTTTAGATTCCTCTTAACTGGATTTGTTGGCATTTTAAAGTTATAAGCTTGCTTTTATCACCTTTTAGCATCAAAAAAGTTTCACAAAACTCTGAGGAGTGTCACAAAACTGTTTCACAAAACTGTGTTTTATGCTCTGAGGAGTGTAAGACGAAAAAGCTTTCAGCCAATATGCTGTAAAATGTTTGCAGCTTGTTTTCAAAGCCATTTTCAAGTTCTGTGTCGCCAAAAAACTGGTCACTATTATAATTATTCGTCGAAAATCTTGATAATCAAGTGCTGCTTATATTTGTCCGCAAAGATTCCATAATATACTAAAATGCGTGCGGTACAATATGATGCTATAATAACGATCAATGTAAGTAAATTGTACCAGGAAAATTTTTTTTTTAAAATAATTAACTTTTATTTTAAATTTTTAAATTAAAATAGTTAAATTAATATAATAAATAATTATTGTTAAAAGAAATTTTCCTGGTACAATTTACTTACATTTATCGTTGTCATATTTGTCCGTCGCGGGCTCAATCTACCAGTAAGTGCTACTTTAGTGGCCTTTTTCTGTCCAAAAAACAAGTTCTTTCTTAATTTGATTCCTCCTTCTGCTAAATTCATTCAGTGTCAAACTGTTTATCGTAATGTACTTAAGTCTTCTCCCAACAAAAACACCCAATCTTTATGGAAGAATACCAGCCAGAGCATGAACTTCCAGTATGATGTTTACAGGAATACTAGAGAAGTATTGAAGGCTGTTAGATCAGAACAAAAAGAGCGCCTTCCAAACAAAACTATCTTATATCTCAAGGTAACGATCTTCCTTTCATCTTTGACCACTCTCTTCTCATGGCTTCTAAAATATGGACGACAGTTCAAAGCAACATGCCTAAGAACATTTACAGTTTCACTATTAAAAAATCTGAGCAACACCCTTGCCACGAGAAAAAAACCTATCTAAGAGGAACATTACTCAGTCGTCTGATTGCTCTTTTTGTCATATGCCAGAAACGTTACTTCACACTGTGGCAGCTGCAAAACATACTTCGAAGAAGGCTGATACACATGACGCCACAACTCTGCATTAAACTTTCTATCACAGTCTTTCAAAGCTAAATCTCGTTGCTCTCTTTCCGTTGACCTTTCAGGTTTTCTCTCACCCATCATAACAGGAGAGTTTTTCCGTCCCGATCTACTTCTAGTCAGTTCTGACAATCGTCTATTGATACTCGAGCTTACAGTAGGATAGGAAACTAATTTGGATGTAGATGCTAACTGCAAGAGAGAGAAATACTTGCCTCTCGTTCACAGCCTAAGCTCAGCCTATTCTTCTATTATATTTGTCAATCTTTCTATCAGTTCCCTAGGTATCCCTTTGGTCTTCTTTCATCGACATTTGTGTGCAACGCTCTAGATAACAGCGAGAATCATCTTCGTTTCATGATCTCCAAACTATCCAACCTAACTATCCGTACAACCTATTACATTATCAGCCAAGTGTTTTTATAAACTCGTCAAGGCGAAACTGCCATTAACGTCTCTTACTGGCTTTTTGGAGATGTGGGGGCCATCAGGGTTGTGGAAAACGGAATTTGAAGAAATTTTGTAGTGGATTAGGAAAATCTGGAAATTTCTCGATGGGACGGAGAATTTTTTTCTACTTCAAAAATTCCAAAAAGCAGATTATTAACCAGTCTTTATTATTCCACCCAACACCTTTTGTCAGCAGCTAATGGATGTATAAGAGAACATCCAAATTAGAATGGTCGGCAGACTCAGCTTTCGAAGAGTTTGTTGACATTCTTACGGGTGTGGATCTTAGGTTGGCACCCCTAGAACCATTATCTTAATGATACCCTATATAGGCCTACCCTTATGGAATTCTCATTCTCTACACTCATTTTTTTATAAGAATTGGCTATAAGAAACGAGTGCTGGACAGTCAGAATAAATTAAGAACTTTCAGTACTCGAAGCAAAAAGATTAAGAAACTATTAAATCGTGATAAAACTAAGAAAAACGAAATTTTGTAGAATCCAAGAACATTATTGCCCTGTTGGCCTAGAATTTAAGACACAAGTGATAAAAATATACTTCCCACATCTAAATACAGCAACAGAACGAAAGCGAATCTCTTGGCGTGATAAAAAAGGGCATGAACATTTCATAACATCATGCATGGCATCATAATTAAGAAACTCTAAGAAACTGGAGTACTCAACATCGACCTTTGTTTCTTATAAAAAAAATGAGTGTATTCCAATAAGGTGCAAACACCTTTAATCTCTTGAAGACTAGCAAGACTTTCTTCAGCAAGGAAAATTCACCCCATAGGCTTAATAAACAAAGGGGCTGTAGTCCTCTTTATCATTCAAAATTTATATAGGCTTCAATCGGACAGTTGAATCCCAGTTTAGGAGTAAATTTCAGACCAAATATATACTAAGCCCCCCTAAACATTTAGCATCAACTGCACCGCGCCCATGTTTGATTTGGGACATGAGCCCCTCCCTCCATTACATAGAACAGGAATAGCCTCAAATATTACGCTGGGTACCAGGGCCACAAAATTTCGAGCACGGAATGGAACTCCAGCTGATGTACGGAGGAAACGCTCCTTTGCATCTCCAATTCTGTTTTCTATTTCCGCGCTCGAATCTGGCTCTGGTACCGTAATTTAGTTTCCGTAGTCTCATTTCATGCAAATTTAAATGAGTCAAACCTTTACTTTTTTGCAGACAAACTATTTTTGCAGAGAGCGAAAATGGCTTTTTGTCAATGCAAAGATAACGAAATTTTCTCGATAATACGTGATGTGACAAATGGATCCTTAAAGAATTGTTATGAAAAGACAATCAGATCTGGTTCTTCTGACTTTCTGACGAAAAGACGATCAGATCATTCAGCGAACGAGGTTTTAACAGATCTATGTTTTTTCTACATTTATTATGCATCTTCGAATTATTTTGAGATAAAAAGGCGCAATTGTATCATCGGCAATTGTTTGCATTTATTTTGAAACGAGAAAAACATCATTAATTTTTCATTCATCAAAATCTTCTTTGAGTATCTGAATTATTTTGGGACAAATTGGCGCAATTGTATCGTCGGCAATTGTGGATATTCCATATAGGGACTAAAGCTTACTCGCTTTTTTTCAAAATTTAATAACGCTGCCCGAAAACGTCGAGCATAAATTTCAAAAAACGATATTGTTTGCACTGATTTTGAAACGAGAAAAACATCATTAATTTTTCATTCATCAAAATCTTCTTTGAGTATCTGAATTATTTTGAGACAAACTGGCGCAATTGTATCGAAAAAACATTCAAGCATATAGCTTCAGCAAAACATTCGCAAGGCAAAATATTATAATGACCTTTTATGCAGTAAAGCTAGGCCTATAATAACCAAATAGAGTTTCATAAATTGGTCATCATCTGGACGATATAAATGGTCGAGGTAATTGAGGTCAATATTTATACAGTAACTCCTCTCTAGGTTGATACATGACTATGATCTGTCTGAGGAAAATTTTGATCTTGAAATTTCGCTCTGACTTGGCATTTCATAGTGGTATACCAATTTTTTTGAAACCTTGAGAACTGTACTGAATTTCTGAAATGGATAGATCCGCTTCATTTTGTCCTTCCTTTCAATCTATGCCTTATTCCAAAAATTAGTGAAAATTTTTTTCTGAAGGGTACTTTCGGCTGTATGACTGTATGGCTTTTCTTATTATTTCTGGCATAGCCTCTCACATATTCGAAGCTTTTCAGCAAACACAGCGATCTTTGTTGTACAGTGCAATTTCTTTTTTAACTCAAATTACAACTGTTATATCAAGTATATTTGTATATAGTTTGTTGAGATGCATTTTGCCAACTGCTGAATGCAGATGTTGCAAGTACCAAATTGATGTAAATATATTGTACAGTAGAACCATTCTACATACAGTACACCCAGGGACGGATTGAGCGGGGGCTGTAGGGGGCGAAACAGCCTCAAATATTTATGTGTCCTTCGGTAAATTTTGCTTCCATTCGGTAGAAGTCAGTTTTTGGTAGTCAGTAATAACAAAATAACGCCAAGATTTTATTTTATTAATTTTCTTATCTTCTTTATCATAAAGTTGAAAACCGAATTTTGAAAATGGGCGTTTCCATTATTTTCCACTAGCCTGAAGGGTGTGGCACCAAAATCCTATTAGTATCTAACACCCCCAATCGTTGTTGCTTAAATCCGTCGCTGAGTGCACCATACACTATTTTAAGGGTGCTAAAGGTCTGATGGAAGTGTATGAAGATAACACGAAACTTTTTTAACATCTGAAGAATATTATAAAATATTTGCCACTGGGAGGACAATTTTCGGTGTCTAGTGGAAAATAAAAGTTTTTTGCAATAAAAAATTGGGGTCAGGTATATAACATTTATTTTATCAAGTTGGATGCCAATTTATTGTTTGAATTTGATCGTTTTTCTTAATCCAACCCTTTTTAGGTAATATTTGTCCTCTACCCAACCAAAAGCAGGTTGAATTTTTTACCTAACCATTTTCTCTTCGGCCCCGACCCCGGTCATCAATAATGACCGGTCATTTTTTAAAACATAGGGGCCCAATAGCTATGTACAAAGAAGATGTCTGGTACGTAATATGAGCTCAGTAAGAAGACGGCAGCAAGAAGAGTTGTGCTTTGTTTGTACAGATGTTTATAAAGAGAAAATATAAGGATATGGGGTGTCGAAAGTGTCAGAAGGCGTTGAACCAAGAAATGAAAACAAAAGATTCAAATCTGTATTGGAAATGATTCTCACACCAAAAAATTACATTAATTTTACTGCCTCATAAAAATAGTAGGTTTATATGATATATGATCGATCATATATGATATTTCAAGCACGTGCTATGCAAGTATTCAATGGCTTTAATCAGCCTGTCGATGACAGTATTGTGCAAACGTCAGCGATATAAAGTTGCAACATTAACTTTCAGCAAACAATTTGTCTTGCTAATGACGTTGAGTTGATTCAACATCATTTAGTAGCCGCAATCAAAAGCGAGCGGGACGCTAATTAGCGG
Organism: Rhopilema esculentum; assembly: GCF_013076305.1. Next base: position 8,395,977 of record NW_027019317.1, read on the forward strand.
AAATAGGAATTCCTCGCTTGGCATTCTGAAATTGCAGCAGCCTAACCCCCTAAACCCCCAGTATCAGAAAAAACGTGTCGTTCGGCTGCAGCCAAAGGGTTCACCCGATGCATCAACCCGTCCTGGCGAAGATGTGCCAACTCCCCTTTTGGCACGGCCAAAATAAAAATTTGCAAAATTGAATTGCTTATGATGTTGAGTCAACATCATTTCGTAGCCACAAGAAGTAGAAAGCGGGACACTGGACACTAATTAGAGGAAAATGGAAATTCTTCGCGTAGCATTCTGTTATGGAAACGTGTCACTTCGTTGCTTGCTTTGCTTGCTTGCTTGCTTGCTTGCTTGCTTGCTTGCTTGCTTGCTTGCTTGCTTGCTTGCTTGCTTGCTTGCTTGCTTGCTTGCTTGCTTGCTTGCTTGCTTGCTTGCTTGCTTGCTTGCTAGCGTTAAAAACTAATTGAAAGATTATTCAAAAGCCTATGGAGGTTACCAATGATTCAAGGTGCAGTTAGACAACAAAGGGAACTATAAAAATGCTAGACGCGAAAATTTTTAGATAAATAATTTCACAGACAAGGGAATAAACATGGCCAAATCTAGCACTATTACAATGTGGCCAGATACTCCTAACCCCAAAATGCAGCTGTGCACAAAAAATGCAGCTGTGCATGAATTGTTTGAAGATGCTATGAATTTACTTATTCATCCCACATGGTGTCGGTGAAGTAAAAAAATATCTATACACTTCTGGCAAAATGCGGTCTAGCCAATTCTTCTAAAAATGCGTAAAAAGTATTTCGTATAGAAAAATAACAATGTTTCGAAGATTGTAGTTCTAAAATGGTGCAAATAGCAGATATTTCTGCAACCCAAAAATTTTCCAATAGAGATTATGATGTCCATTATCCAATGTAACAGTGTCACTGTCACAGGTTTTTTCCCTCAAGTTGATGAATCTGCGGCTCCGCGAAGGCGCTTTGATGGCCACGCCATTTCGGCATGTTAGACCGTGGGAATTATCTTCAAAAAATCATTCACAGAGGCTTGAAGGGGAAGCGCCAATTCAAGATGGCTGCCGACACATCTGATCCACGTGGAGTGAGATCTTGGAGGCGTCTTGCTGACGTGAGTACGATAGAAACATGTGATGATCGAGTACGGAAGCATTCGCGTAGGAGAATATCTCCAAACCTGAAAGGAACTTTTCCCAGCGATATTAAGAAGGTATTCGTGTCTGCGTGGTTAGGCCTTTACAGTCTTATCCCGTGGCGATGCGTTAAAAACAGAAAGATAAAGACCGTACGCGATCACAAAGTTTCAAGAATAGTTTGGGTATGTAAGCTATTTATATCTTTTTTCATTTTCTTCTATATTTTTGTAGCAAGGAGCTTTTGAACCTAAATTCGATTTTGATTTTGAATTTTGATTTGAACAATTTCTCATTTTCAATTCATTTTAAAAAAATCGCCCTTCAACGCCGAGACCCATTAACTTGCAAAAATTTACTTTTTATCAAAATAAGGTCAATGAAAGACTTAACTTATCAGAGTCAAGAAATATTTTTGCAAGGTTTCATCAAGTCTCTCTATTAGGGCTTTCCGTACTTTGTAACTGCCCAAATCTGTATTTGATTTTTTTCTTCTTCCCTGACCAGTAGATGTAAGAAGCAGATATTTAGAATGTTTAGAAAATTTTTCAGCGTTGGCAAAAAAATTGCAATTTGGACCATAAAAAACAACGAAGTTATTTGTCAATATTTTCAAAAATTTCTTCCGACGTTTTTCTATTTTCTAGAGAAAATCGTTCTCTTTTTCTAGAGAAAAGAAGAAAGATAATTTTTTGAACGTAAATAGAAAAGGCGTACATTTTTGCCACTTTCGACCTGAAAGCATATGCAATAACGCAATTTAGGAAGACACGGAAGAAAAACAGATCGTTATTAAGCCTTGTCGTTTTTTGCGTAAATATTGTAAATAGAGGCTCCAATGAAGTGATCTTCTCCTTATAGAACTGGAATCGATTAAAATGTCCACGAATAGTTTCTATTTTTTCGCACCTTCTTATCGGTCTATAGGGAGTAACAATTGTTAGATAAGTAGATGTAGCATATTGTTACAAATCGTGTGAAATTTTTATTTTAGATCTCATCAAAATAAATTTATGATGGCTTTTGCAATTTAACCATTTTTTAACGGAAGAAAAAAGTTGATATTGAAAGTTGTTTTAAAAATCAGATATCTTATATATAAGTTCTGTGCCATTGAAAAGTCATCTTGACTTATATGGATGCTTCTGTTTATTCAAACAGCTGTTGATACTGAAAATATGATACTAACATCCCTTAAGAAAACCTTCAGTATAACTGTCAGCTCAAATTTTTCAAAATTGTTTAGAGCACGGGAAAATCATGTAAATAATGAATGAATCACCCACTCTCTTGCAAAATAAATAGCAAGTTGTGTGAAGAGAAATGTAAAGTTTTGAATAAAGCAAAATTTAAGACAAACAGGCACTTTCAGGAACTTTGAATGAAATTCACAAGGTAATTGAATTTGGTAAACAATTTGCTCAACTATTTGGTGTTACTGTACCCCTACCATTTATTAAATCTACCCATGACTGTAGCTTTTCTACATTTCATAATTCTTTTTTATCTATTTAAAGTCCAGATAAGTTTATATGATAATTTTGACCCTTATCTTAGGTCCGCGACTTCCTCCAGGCACTAAGGGGTGTCCAACAAATTTAGTGGGGACTCTTCTTTTTGAAATGTTACTCAAAACCCTTTAAGCCCTCATTCACATTCTTCATCAGGGGCACTACCTCCCTGGCCAAGCTCTGTCTGTTTTATCATTATACCTTAATGACTGTTTGAATGAATGAATCAAATGAATGACTTAATCTTCTCAAGCAATCAATCTTCTTCTATTAACAGTCTAAATGAAAACTGTAGATGAAGTTCTTGGATATAAATATGTTTGAACCTCACTATGATGATAATGCAATTGGCATGTTCTAGATTGCACAATTTACACTAAACTAAATAAAATTATCAATATTTTTATTGGTACAAACTGCATCAAAATGGATTTCTGTGAGAAAAAATGCAACATGTCTGCCAATTTTGTCCACCCTGCAAGTGTTTTTACAGCTCCAAATTTGGTTGATAGAGGCCAAATGGGCAGAGAAAACATATTTTGAACAAAACATTTTGAAAAATTCAACAGAGAAAACATATTTAGAATAGATAATAAACTAAGGCTGCAAGAAAGGAAAAATACTCCACTCCATGACAATAAGCAGATTTTCAGACCTACCACATTGACCTCTAAAAGGATGACACATGTTATTTGTCATGTATTTGTGAAAACATAATGGCATTGCATTGAATAGAACAATTTTTGTGCTTGAAAAGTTAAGTTTGAGATTTAAGTTTAATGTACAAAATTCCAATCATTGACAGAAATTAGAGGAGTATATGGGGACTCATGCTTCCCCAATAAGAGTTCTTGTCTGAAGTCAACTGGCTTTCATCGGATAACTGTTCATGTTCAGTGTGCATCCAAGATATTATCATGTTGAAAAATGGTGCCCCCCTAAATGAAAGCCTTAATTACTGACACTGCTTCCAACTATAAAGCATCATGCCTTGTTAGAGGAATGACAGTGAGAGGTCATCCTTCTTAGTATCTTTTCTTTTACTGTCCTGCTCAGACACTTATACCAGACCATTTTCTAGTAAAACATTGGGCCATTGGTTTTTCTTTGCGTGATTAAATAGAGACATTAAGGGTAAATTGAAAAATAAAAGGGGAATTTCACTTATACTGACCTGACCATTGAGTTATCTGTACAGACTGTACAAAGGGAAAGTTGGTAATATAGTGTCATCTTTTGGTGGACCTGGTCAGTTTCAGCAAGCAGAAGTAGGTCATCTTGGGAAAGACCAAAAATGGTAAATATTGAATATTGGAATTTGATATAAGAAATTGGTCTTTGTCCAAGTTGTACAACGAATAACAGCTTGGCTTAGGAAATAGATCAAGAAACCTGATCCAGAATAACTTGGGACCAACACAATGGTCTGTTTGCAGTGGCAGATTTAGGGGGGGGGCAACTAGGGGCAGTAGCCCCTCCCTCACAAGTCAACATTACAATAGACGAGACTATGGGACATGTTGATAAAACAAAGCTTAAATATATTGCCTCAGGTTTTCCTTTAGTCAAAATCCATTTTAGATACAGTTTCTGGCCATCCCTAAGACACCTTGATTTTAGAATTTTTCTTTCCGCCAACCATGGTGACGATCTCTCGCCAATCCCTCCACTTTCAAATACGTTTCTCCGCCGGCCTTGCTTAGACTCAAAATGGCTTAAGCAGTAACTTTAAGGATGTCTGTGAGATCATTTATGGTAGGTTAATTGTTAGAGTTTCAAACAACACTGTTTAAGGCTTAAAAAATTTTTTAGGCTTGCAGATTAAGTTAAAAATCATTGAAATTTTTGAACAGGGTAAGCAGATTGCACCCTTTGAAGGCCCCCTTATACCGAGGGACATCCGGAGGTACCAAATGTATGACCAATTTAATTAAGATTTGCACTCAAAAGGTACAGTTTCAATAAATATTTCAAACTATGGCAACTCCAGGATGCGCTCCCTAATGCTGCTGCTAGCATTCGTTATCTTTTATAATCTCTTTGTCTTAGGCTCACTAACGAAGATAATTTTTCTCCAGGTTTGTATCAAATCATATCCTTCTTGAAAAAGTTTGTCAGATGGTGCTGTTGAGCGAACGAACCAGCTTGCTGGAGACGGTACTGACCATGTCCGACATGCCCCACGAGAAAGATGGTGGCGGCGACCCAATGTCATGCCCCCTTTGGAACAGTGGTGTTATGGAATCAACAGAGCTGGAACTAGAAGAACAAGGAGCTATAGATAGAAGTACAATTGTCATTTCAACGGAGTTTGTACATGCCGGTTCGATGCTAACTGCCTTCCAGAGCATGGGTGACCCATCAAAACTGCCTCTAGATTCACTTCACAGCAGGCCACAGAGTTGTTTCGACAATTATCAAGCATTTTGCATAGCAGCAACGTATTACCCAGGCGCTGTACCTGTGGAGAGTCCAAGCAGTGAAGTCATACCACCATATCACGATATACCACCATTGGGTGAGGTTGATGCATGTGACCATGAGAGTTGGATGTCCAGGATGAGTTGCCTGAAGCTACTTGATCGCTCGAAAAGTTCTCGCCGTTGTCAGTTCTCAAGAATTCCAAGAGATACATGGGTGTTTGAGTTTCCTCAAGAGCTGTGTGGCCGGCTCATCGGAAAGGGTGGGCGCACCATACAATCAATCATGCAAGATTCTGGAACTTACCTGACACTGTGCTCTGGAAAAATGAATGCGTCTGATCAGGTTCTTAAAATCACTGGCACAGAAAACCAGATTCTAAAAGCGATCAAGATCATCGATTCGAAATTCTCCAGCGATGTCAAGGCAGCTGAAAGCAGGGTACTGCCATTGACGAGAAGCGATCAGGCCGTAGAGGTGAGGCAGGTTCAGATCCCAACAGACAAAGAGGTGGATGTGGTGATTGCAAACATTCTAAATGCTGGTCACCTCTATCTTGCTATGCCCAGGTTAGCAGCGGTGGGACATATGAATGCATTTGAGAAAGAAATGGCAAAATGCTACAGCTTGGGTCATATTCCTAAAATGGACAGAGTCCCTCTTCCTGGAACCTACTGTGTTGCAAAGTCTGGTGATAAATGGGTTAGGATTCAGGTTGTCAGCAGTTTTGCACAGTCCAAGAAGGTTGAAGCGATTCTTGTAGACTATGGAACCTATGTCATGTTTCCAATTTCGTCACTGCGCAAGATCAGGTACCTTGAAGCTAGACCTCACCTACTCAGTCTTATCTTTAGATACACCTAGATAATTTGGAGCAGCTTAGGATTATCCGAGAAATATCTCTTTTCTTCCTTTTGCCTTGTTTTCCCTCCTTGCTTTGGCTTTCCACTTCAAGATCATTTGCTAATCATCATCAGTCAAAAGGCTACCATATTCAATTGAATTCGCCGTTCCGGGTTGATATCATTGATTCTGCATCTCGCTATCTACAGACCTTTCTCAAAAATGGACATCAGATTTGAAATCTTCATTTTGAAATTAGTTTATATTGAGAACTTCATGTTGTTTGGACCTTTCGGTCATGAGTCACTTTGTTTTGAATATTTAGATATTTCTTTAGATTTGACCGGAATTTGCTGCTGTAGCGAAAAAATTTCACTACAGCAACAAATTCCAATGGGATGTATAGGAAAAGCTAAATTTTGAAAATGGGGTAATTCGCTGCGTGACGGCCCAAACAATATGAAATTTTCGGCACAGACTAATTTCAACATGAAGATTCCGATTCTGTGATCCATTTTTGGCAAATATGAAGATAAAAAATTGCCCTTAACAGAATGGCTTTATTTGTACTGTGTGTGTTGCAAAATAACAATAAGTATTTATTGCAGTCAGCATCCTCTTCATTAAGATTGTAGCTGTAAAATATTTATGCTCACAATTAAGCATTTACTAATCGATTACAAAAGTCGTTATTAAATTTCTAATGATGAAACTTGCATCATGCTCGTGGCTCGTGGCTCGTGGCTCTTCATAGCTAAAAAGTCGGCTCTTTGCTAAAGAGTTCATATTGTCTGGGCAACATTTTAATGCCAAGACTTTTTGTCTGCTCTGCTCGAAACATCGATCGTCACCTTGAAAAATGCATTAGACTTTTGTTCGTAGCTCTTGAAAATTCAAAGTCAAACGTAGGCTAGTTAACCTTGTCTGCCAAAATGCCCTAACCTTCTCAGTTTCCAGCATAACGACTAATTCTCTGAATGCCTTCATCTTCGATCTGATTCGATGTAACTGGATCTCTGAAACATTTATTTTGTTTGACAGGGCAGATTTCTTGGAGATGCCGTTCCTGGCTGTTGAATGTTGTTTGGCTAACATAATACCGCTAAATGGTAAGTTGCTGAAATTTCTAAATTTTTGAAGCAAAAAGTCTAAAGATCGCCAAAATTGCCCCTAGGATCGTTGGATATAACGTTATTTTTCACGAAAACTCTGTTGGTTTTAAAGTGACATTCAAGATAGAGTCCACGTTCAGTTTATAGCAATAGTTCTGCCATGCGTGCAAATTGTACGCATGGCATTCTTTGGTAGTCTACAATGCGTGGTTCTGGAAGTCCTTGTGAAGGTTAGCTGATGCAGGGGAGAGGTTGATCTCATGACAAAATATATTGGTTAAGAAAAGGCACCTTCTGCTACTAGGGAATAGTACGACAGCCCCCTCAATATTGATAGAAACCACGGTAAACGCCTACAATAGCCCATCATGAAGCCTTTCAACCTAACAAGCAAGACTCCGTAGTGAGCTTCCTTGATGTTTATAGACATTCGCCAATGAAATCCAATAGTATTCGATTTGCGCTTGAGACAACAAATCGGCTCGTGCATAGTGATCAAGATTTTGATTGGTCGATAGATAAATCCGAGTGGTACAGGTTAAAAATGGCCCTTATAAGAATCAAGATTGCTATTTGCTATTGAAGCCAACTTTATTGAAGCTCGAGATTAATCACGTGTGACGATCTATGAAACAAACAGAAAAGAAACCAGAAAGGGCTTTTGTTTCTATTCTACTGACTAACGTAAATTGGCCAAACATGTGGGTCGTTCAAAACAATCCCGCGGTTGTTGTTACATCAGCAAAAATCATAGTTATATTTAGCCTTTGTTATGATTATATTAGCAGGAGTTTGGAAGATATCTTCAAGATAAAATGTTATCTTGATATCATTCTTACTTTACGGAGTAAAATCAGAAATGGAAAAATCCATGCATGCTTAGAATAATAAAAATATTAATTTTTCAATGTTTTAATGGATGCGTAGGTATCAGATTTTCATTAATAGCAACCATGTGAATCAAGCATGATTTTACTGTTGCCTTCAACTTCAATCGCCCTAAAAATAAATCTCACATTGCTCATGAACTGCTTTGCAATAGCTTAAGTGTTACTGTGATGTCTGTCTTCCCGTTTGAATAAAACCGACACATGCTCTTAGTTTTGATTTATTTTTGGTGATGAATCAGTTTGCCCAAGAAGTTATCTGACAAATTACTGTTACGATTTGTCCCACAATTAAAAACATTCAAGAAAGTTGCACGTTGCGTTCATGCTTTCAGCAGCATAACGCTGTTTTTTAAGGACACACTGTAGGAATACCGAGGCTAGACTTAATAAAAATTATAAACTATCTACGAACATGCCAAGCCTCAGATAGAAAATTTCCGAAATTAAATACTTATCGCATTGATCCTTCTTTGGATATAGTTAGATATCATTCTTTAGCCAAGACTATCTAAATTTCCGAAACTAAATACTAGACTAAATTTCCGAAATTAAATACTTATTGCATTGATCCTTCTTTGAATATAGTTAGATATCATTCTTTAGCCAAGACTATCTAAATTTCCGAAACTAAATACTAGACTAAATTTCCGAAATTAAATACTTATTGCATTGATCCTTCTTTGAATATAGTTAGATATCATTCTTTAGCCAAGACTATCTAAATTTCCGAAACTAAATACTAGACTAAATTTCCGAAATTAAATACTTATTGCATTGATCCTTCTTTGAATATAGTTAGATATCATTCTTTAGCCAAGACCAGTTAAATGTACCTCAACTCACACGAAAACTCACACTTTGCGCTCAATAATCAAATAAACGTATATTATATTTATGTTATATATTTGTATCATTATATCATTATTATATATAATATTATTTATATTATTTATTATTATTATAGTATGTATTTATGGATTTATAGTATTATTATATTTATATTAATTATATTATATATATTATTATTATATATATTATATTATTATTATATTATATTATATTATATTAATTATTATATTATATTATATTATAATATTATATTCATATTATATTATTATTATATCCATATTATATTATATTATATTATATTATATTATATTTTATTATATTTTATTATATTTTATAATATTATATTTTATCAAATTTTGTCTTGATGTATTGCATTAAAATTACATTAAAGTTATTAATATTACATTAACATATGCAAGTCCGACTATTTTGAGTCATTGACGTTAAGAGTTTTACTTATTTATGAAGTGCTGTTTTAAATCCGCGAGCTTTTTTGCTTCGTAAGGAACTGCCGATTAACGCTGAAGTGTTTCATGGCGCTCTGACGTTTATTTCCACTGATACTTCTCATCCGGGTTTCACAACCGATCAATTATGACGCGGGCAAACTGAGTCTTATTATGTGCATGGACATAACTTATTTTTAGTCTGATACACAAATAATCTTGAACGTTGCTGTAGCTGTCAATAGAAACAGAACATCGTATGGGAAACTTTGACAACACTGCAGTGGCGTAGCGTGACTTTTTAAACTGGGTATTCTCTATTAAAGTAAAGGGTGGGGCAGGGTGTGGCTCGGTGGGGCTTGATGAAAATAGGGGAATAATAGGAAGTTTAAAAGGACTAGCTATTGACATTTGATCTAATTTTCTTTTTGGCTCGGTTGGCAAGTACTGCACTGTCAGGGCATTACTACTATGATGAAAACGATACTTTGATAAAGAACCCAACGCAAATATACTCTTCGAACTCATTCATTGCATCAAAATACCACTAACCATTTCATCAAAAGTACTTCAAATCATAACACATCATAGAAAGTCAGTAAAAATATACTGGTCGAAATATGTCACAATATTTTTTTGTAGAATTCTCTAAAATATGCACTGATGTAAAGAGGAAGTAACTGTAAACGCCTTCGAAAGTTTCGAAATTTTTCACATAGGGCAATCTAGACTTTTTCTTCATGGCCTAATCGTCATATTTTCAATACAAGTTAATGTTTGAAAGAATCGAAGGTGATGAGATCAGACTGCACAATAATGCAAATAAATGCGCTCCAATAATGCACTCAAAATAGGCCAACAATATAACTGAATGCACCAGGCAACGAATAGGATATTATCCAAGCCTATCTGCATTTACCAGTGCCGTCGGAACGAAATTCATCTTGGGGGGGGGGGGGCTGCCCGTTGTTTTCTTTCTCATTCATTACACTGTTATAAAGGAAACATACTGCAGTTTGACAATTGTTGGGGGGCTCCAGCCCCTTCCCCCGGTTCTGACAGGCCTGTTTACTTTATTCTAACACATAATACAAACAAAAGCATCCCTGACTGACATTTCAAAATAACAAAATTGGCATTTCAAGGGCACAGATCTGAGTGTAGTATTATGTAGAAGCCTACCTCACCTTTCCACTTTGCTGTTGGTAAATTAGGGGTCAAATGAGAGAATGATTATTAAACAGTAATACGGACATAAAAATAGTTTCTGAATGAAGTCATATTTACTGTTTTCGATGAAGATCCATCACTCCAACCGCTCCGACGGCCATAAGCTGTTTATATCGATCTCAAAGCGAGACTATTTTGAACCAACTTTGAGGCTGTACGCTGCATATTTCGGAGCTGTCTAGTTTCCATACTGCTCGACCTAATGACGTAACTAGTTTACCCTAAATCTAGCCCTAAACTTAAACCTAAACCTAACCCTAACCCTAATCCTAACCCTAAACCCAACCCTAACCCTTTACTTGAAATAATTAAACATACTAATTTATGACTATAAATCATGCTTATTTATGACTATCAGGTCGAGTAGTATGTAAACTAGACAATTCCGGATATTTCTCGAGGTACAGGACCATTGTTTTAGCTGATTAATAGTAAATATTATTCATTGAAAGGAGCATTTTGATTGCTTGAAGCACCGTCTAGGGTATTCACTGCGTATTCATGACCGATCTCCATTCAACATAAAGTAACTCAATCTTGAAAATTAGAGTCAAAGATCTCCCAGCTTCTCAATGCTTTGCAGTGTTGTTGTTTCCATGAATTTCGTGATATTTTGTACTTGTACTAAATGTAGCATATCGAAGGCAACGAATTCAACCAGAATCAATAGCCCCAAAGCATTTTTTAGTAATTACAGTTTTACGTCTTATAATTTTTTCTTCTGAGAAATCTCAGGGTATTCACTGAATACCTTGAATACCCGGACTTTTTTATAAGAACAATTTTGTAAAAAAAAATAACTTAAAAGTTAGTCTAATTTTAAGAGCAAATTAGAAACAAGCTGGGACTGAGCTATTGTAAAATGTAATTTTAAACAAGCTTTCATCTCAAAACGAGAAGTTTTTGTCATCTTAAGGTGCTTTTTGGGTGAATTTTCAAACTTATCAGAGAATAAAAGTTGTCTCACTTTGTTGGCAAATAAGGCCTGGACATCTCCTTGCACTGTTTACACCCTATTAATTTAAGAACAAATTAAGAACAATCCAGCCTCATATTTTCGAAAAAATTAAGAACAGTCAGCCTGAACTGAAATTTACTGGTTCTTATAACAAGAAAGTCTATGATGTAAGACCAGTGTAATCAGATCAAACTTTAACACCTGCCTATCAGATCAAACTTTATCACCTGCCTATGAAAACTGCCAAAGTACGACAACCTTGACTTCCTACTGATCAAAAGGGGTTTGGAAGATTTTTTGGATAGAATTCAAAAAAGGGATAGAGTAAGGATTAAGAGTTTTTCTGGAAAAAGAAACGGAATACCTGATTTTTCTTTGGTCAAGAAAAATATGCTGTATTTTCGTCAGTAGGAAAGGGTATGAAGATATTTTTCGGCAAGAAGGGAAAGAATATTTCATACTGATGGGAATAAGAATTATATTTGGGTATTTCAAGCATTTGATATGTGACGTTAGGGGGGGGGGAGTATTTTTAAGGAAATTAAGGACATGAACGTGGCTTATTGTCTGGGGAAAAGAAGAGACGACTAAGGACTATGGGTCATTCTGGACTCCAAGTGGAGTACATTATAGAAATCCTACTTTTTGAAGATATGTAGGAGATTAGAAAAGTCTGCTTGAAGAAACATTGCTAAAAGAAAGTCTAGATCTGCAATAGTTGTATGAAGCTTTCTTCCAAATGGTGAAATTTTCTTTAATCCTCGTGTGCTTATCCAAACCAACAACATTTGTTTATATAATACAACATTATAAAAATCTGCTGCAATTGAAGTAATTAACTTGAATGCTTCCTAGCTCTTTCAGTATTTTGTGTGCTCATTGAGCAACAAAGGTTCTTGCTTTTAAAATCAATTTTATTTTTTCGTAGGTGATTTATTCTTTTCAATGACCGTAACGAATCTCTTTCAAACGCTCACGGAAAATCGCAAGTTGAAGGCAGTTGCGCGCGCATCTACAAATGGCGTGCAATATGTCGAGCTGTTCATCCAAGAAGATAACAAGGTTTGTTAAAAGCTCTATGGGTTTCGCATTGTTCTTGCACTGATAATTTTGACCTATGTAAGACTTTTCCTGTGAACAAAAAGGTATTTTCCTTAGTTTCTTATAGAATATCACAGTATTTTGATAAGGTTAGAATATCACAGTATTTTGGAAGATTATAGGTGAGAAAGCGTCATTTGAAGCAATGCCAAAAAGTTAAAGGGATTTTTAAATATACCCCCAGCTTTGAGATTGTCAGGCAGACTTATAGAAGGTTTAAAGATATCGACATATTACACGAATGTTTTGTAGAGATATCACAATTCAAGGGAAACCCACACGCACTGATGGTAGCGACACAGCCAAGGAGGCAATAGTATCATAGAAAGCAAACAGTTCTAGATAAAAAGCATGTTGCATTAGGTTTTAAGGCAATATGTTAAGAATTTAATTCTATTAGAACGATCTCATCATTATGTCACAGGTGTTGCCACACGCAATGCATTCTGGTAGTTGTAGTTACGCGCGCCGTTGCTATCTACCTTGTTCACTGTGTTCCTCATGAACGAAAATATTGAAACTCACGGAGATTTGATTGAAGAAATGGGCCTAGATGTCGATAAGTTGTCAGATGATAAAGATGGTTGGACGAAGTCGTAGGAAGACCTTTCAAACTTCGACAGCTCAAATAGTATGCCAAAGTGTGGAAGCGCCTACAAAAAGAGCCTATTGTCATAAATTAAAATATTAATACAAATAATAAAATGCTAACTAGATATAGCCAAGGTTTGCTATAAGTGTTTTACAAAACTTGCAGTTGCATTTGTCTGTAGTCCAGCTTTTGATGCCACCCTTGAAGATTTTTATGGTGCGAGACTTTTTGGTTTCACTTGGTAATGTCTGCCAAAATCTGCTTTCAACATATCGTATGTTTTCTATACCATGAGCAGTTGTATTTGCTCTTGGTACCAGAAGACCATCATTGTTTCTAAGATCGTATGATATGTTCTTTCTTTCGACACAGATATCTTACATGAAAGATAGATTTAAACTGTTTTTGGCTTTATATATCTCTATCATAAGCAACTGCAAGTTTTTTTGGTGAACTGATAATGGGTAATCTTTTGCTAGAAGCTCATCAAAGGAGGATTCAGTGTCTCTGTATACAATTCGCAAAGCTCTTTCATGAATTTTATCAATTCGACCATTTGTGGCTCTGTGTAACATCCAAATGAACGGACAATAACTGAAACGAGACACAATAAAACACCTCGTTATCAGTTTTATTTTTTCCGTGCAATTGGATACCCTTGCTAAGGCATAAAGTTTTTGACTTGCCCTCACACAAAGGTGATCAACATGAACATCAGAATCTAACTTTGAATCTAATGTTACACCAAGTAATTTTTCAGATTCAGATTCTGATATTTGCGAGGCACCAATATTTAGTTTCATTCCGTCAATTTTGCTCCGAATATTAAAATATGACTCTTTTCTTCATTTAGTTTCATGACATTGTCAGAGAACCATTCTGAGAGTAAAAGCGTGTCTTTTCTAATTTTGAGAACACTGTCCTAATGTTCTTATTTCCAACATATAACGCTGTATCGTCTGCGTAATTGCATACTTCAGTATCATTCACTAGATAAAAAATTTCGTTTGTAAAGATATTTATAGGTTATGGAAAATAGGCTACGTCCGAGGTGTTTTTGAAAAACCCAATGTTAAAGCTGCCAAAACTCTTTCTTTCGTGAAGGCAGGAGTTCATGCATCCATGAAAAATTCAGACGCTGTTTTCGCCTACCTATATCAAGCAACTTGTGAAATAACCCATGCAAAATTCAATTGCAAGGCTGGTCAAAGAGGATGCTGTAAGCATGTCGCTGCCTTTTTATACTGTTTGTTGGATCTAGTCAATATGAAAATGTGTAAAATACCAGAAGATCCTGAAACTTGCATGAAAGTTCCTCATTTTCCTTTGTTTGTGTCTCTAATTCAAATGGAGATCCATCCATTTCTTTCATTGTCAAAATTTTCTAACTTCAGGGAAAATTTTAAAGGACTTCTGTTTCTTGAGCGTAGAGTTGCCCTTTACTTTAAGGGCTTCTTTTTTCGTTTTTTCGAGACAGCGGTTGGTACATTTATCATGTACATCTTACATCCACCAGTGAGATGCAGAGAGCAGACCCTATGTGCTGCAGTTGGGTTGAAATGCATCCTTGGGATCATATGCTACCAGCGTTTTCTTAGCAAGTTTTCCTTACTTTTATCATTTGGAATAATGTAAAAGGATAAATCCCGATTTACACGACTGTTGCTGAAGCATTCTGGCACACAACAGGTAAACCCTTCTTTTCCACAGTTGCGTTTTTAGGCCCACTCTCTATATCGACAGGACTAACGCCGCTTCCAATGTCTTCTATTGTCGCTCCATTGAAAGCACTGTCAATAGGCCGAGTCAGCGGGCAAGTTTCGAAAAAACTAGGGATTTCCTTTTCCATCAAATCTGCGTGAGTTTAAATATTTCCAATCATGATTTCGATTTAAATACTTTAATTACTTGGGCAAGCAGTGAGAAACAGTGAACAAGGTGGATCGCAACGGCACGCTTAACCACAACTACCATAATGCATTTCGTGTGGCAACACCTGTGACATAATAATGGGATCGGTACACTACCAAACATGAGTACACTTCGCAGGGCCGTCGGAAGAGGGGGGGTGACGGGGGTGGAACCCCCTAGTAATTGTCAATCTGGATTTATTTCCTTTATAACAGTGTACGGAATTAGAGGCAATAAAATGGGCAGCCCCTCCCCCTCCAATATGAATTTCGTTCCGACGGTACTGCTTTTTAAATAGTCACGCGGACATTCTTTAAATCAGTAAAGAAACTTTCTCGACTCTTCGCGGAGCAGATTCGGATAATTTATACTTTTATTCTGAAGTTAATCTGCAGTGCCTTTTTGTCTCTTTCAGCTATTGTCTATAAATAGACGGCTGGTGGCCTGTGGAGCTGCGCAGTGGATCGATATGTAGCTGCGCATTTGTTTGACATGTATAACAAGGCATCACAGAGGTTTGTCAGATAATCCAACTAGGTGATAATTGCTTCCAGGAAAACCTATGTTTTCTTTAGAGGTTTCAAAACAGGATTCTAATGATAACAGTACTTTTTCTGTTTGTTGATAATCCTGTATAAATATTCGATTTATTATTATAATTATTATAATTTATTATAGTTTATTATTATAAATAATACAATTGATTTACGTTTAACCTGTTCATCTCATTTTGTCTGTTAAATCTTCTAAGTGAAAGTCTTCATCGCTGTAGTTGCTTTGCTTGTCAAAAACAACTTTTGAAGATAGCATGGAAAACCGAAAAACAAACGAAAAAAAAGTACTTTCCATTCGACTCTCTTCATGGTATAAACGTCGGATAACAACGAAAGTTAAACAGAAAATTTATATCCAGATGCGGTCCGAATCTGATTTGTTCCTTGCTTTGACCAATCAGCAACGTTTCTATTCATTGGAGTGTCGGATGAAAAGTTCTCTAGTATGTTATGTTTCCGCTTTCTGTGCTATCTTGAGTAACAACTTTGTAGATTCGTTACTCTAGCTTGAATTGCGGGACAAATTGACTCTATCGTACACGTTTCTTCCTGTTCATTGGTCCTCCCTGATAGTCAAGAAACATTGTTCGGAGAATGGGTTCAGTAATGTGAACAGTGAATTTGCCATTTGCCAAACAACTCTATCAACAGTTTGAGACGATATTTCAAGATTTTCAAGTTATTTTGCCAGTTTGCACTGAATATGGGGTGCTCAAGTTTATTTGGTCAGGTACTAACAAATATCTAGCTTGTGTAACACGTTGTGACATAGTCAGGTGTCTGAACTTAAAGCGTTTAATGAGATTTGAACTTGTCTAAGACGAATAAACAGCACACTTTTGCTGGTTAATTAAACTTTTCTTAATTTTGTTATATGTTTAATTTTCTAGAAATATATAAAGAGACAGCTCTGCTCATTTCATAATAATTCAATAATCGATTAAATCTATTAAAGGGTTAAGGGGGGTGTTTATATAGATAGAGCTGCCCCTATTAAGTTAGCTGGCTCTGTTTGCCAGGGTATTTTTTTCGCAGCGTTTGCATGCAGCAAGCACTGAAAGCCCTTACTACATTGCAGCCAAAATGAAAATTGCTATCTTTGCAAACTTAGAAAATACCTATCCTGTTTAAGCGAGAGGTCTTAGAAAATGAGCTAGCTTACCTCCACCCAGGGCCCAGACCCCCTGATTTTCCCCCACGTGATGTTTCAGACCCCCTGATTTCCCCCCCCCCCCCGTGATGTTTACGTACGCATTACACGGAAATTTGGGTGCAACACTCTTGTAAAAATGCCCATTTTACAAATGTAACACTGCTGGTGAAATCAAAGCCAACGCCGACATCGATGCATCCTGCCTTGATAACTTATTTTTCAACTTTACTAGTCGCTGAAGATATCCCCTTCCATCCTGCAGACCCTCCAACAAACCTAATCCGCGGTTTCCCTCACTAGAACTTTCTAACAACCGGCTACCTTCATCCAAAGCAAAGACTATTTTCTCAACAACAATCATAATGATTTGTCTTCAATTTTGCAATAATAACCTTGGCAATTTTTTAATCGTTTCTCTACAAACAATCTTTTAGTGTATTAACATTTTATCTAGTTATTCATAGCATTTAGTAACCATAAGTTTTGATGTTGAGAATTCTATTCAGGACAGTAAATATTTATCGAAGAATTAATTTCATCTTTTCATATTCTACGTTTAGTATTTAAGGAAAGAATAAATCTTTGTCTTGGTGTTATATTATGATATTTATTATGGAATATATTATACTCATTACGAAGTGGATTGAAATTGAAAATTATTTTTCACGTGTTTTGCCTGCTATACTAGATTGTCGTTGCAAATAGCATGCTTTTAGGGTTGGTGAGTGCCTCTGTCTTAGCCGAAAAAGCTTGACCTAAACCAAGTAGCTCGGTCTAAGCCAATCAACTAACAAATAGCTCGGTCTTAGCCAATCAATGAACAAGTAGCTCGGTCTTAGCCAATCAATGAACAAGTAGCTCGGTCTAAGCCAATCAACGAACAAATAGCTCGGTCTTAGCCAATCAATGAACAAGTTGCTCGGTCTAAGCCAATCAACGAACAAAAAGCTCTGTCTAAGCCAATCAACGAACAAATAGCTCGGTCTAAACCAATCAATGAACAAGTAGCTCGGTCTTAGCCAATCAACGAACAAATAGCTCGGTCTTAGCCAATCAACGAACAAAGAGCTCGGTTTTAGCCAATCAATGAACAAATAGCTTGGTCGAAACCAATCAATGCACAAGTAGCTCGGTCTTAGCCAATCAACGAACAAAGAGCTCGGTTTAAGCCAATCAATGAACAAATAGCTTGGTCGAAACCAATCAATGCACAAGTAGCTCGGTCTTAGCCAATCAACGAACAAAGAGCTCCGTTTTAGCCAATCAATGAACAAATAGCTTGGTCGAAACCAATCAATGCACAAGTAGCTCGGTCTTAGCCAATCAACGAACAAAGAGCTCCGTTTTAGCCAATCAATGAACAAATAGCTTGGTCGAAACCAATCAATGCACAAGTAGCTCGGCCTAAGCCAATCAACGTATAAGGGAGGGATATTAGTAAAGTGTGTTTCTGTTCCAGATATGGAATATAATTATTTGCGTTTGCAAATTGAAATTAGGGACGCATCTCATAAAACACTTAACAAAAGTTTTTGAAGGCAGCGAGGACGAAAGAATCAGCAAAGCGACTTTTAAAGATGTTTTGTTGCTGTTTAGTAAACAAATGAATAATGGGTCGATAAGACAACGTATGCCAGCGGTCAATTAGAGGAATTTGCTCTTGATATCCAAATAGTTAGGCTTAACGTAGTGTATGATTTGACATGTTTCGGACAACTTTCTTAGGTGCTAAATAAAAAGAAGACAAGCGATCTGTCCAAGCAGAAAAGGACAGTTTTCCTTCCTTACCTGCACAGGATTCGAAAACATGGACAACAACTTTCTGTGGTTTGATTAGCTCTTGATAATATTTATGAAATCCAATGACATATTTTTCTATTATTTTCAAAAACTTCAATTGTAGGTGTCTGAACATTCTCCCGTCACATTCCATCAATTCACCCTTATGACCACCCTGACCTTTTTACTGTTTGATTTTTCGTGATTAAGTGATTATTGCATGCGACTCTTTGATCCTTTTTCATTCCATCCTTACTGATTACTGGTCAATTGTTGATTTTCTCAGTATTTGCGGGGTTATTATCAGCGAGTGGCTTCTCGAATAGGAAGTAGTTTTAATTTAACAACAGTTGACATGTACAAAATTAGGTTTTTTATCAGTGTTTGTCTGTCTGATCGTAGCAAAATTGGATATATGTTTAAAATGCGTGATCGATAACCATGACATTTCAATTGAGACAAAGTGCCTCAATGGAACTTTGTGTACAAATTTTAAGTTTACTTCGTCATCACCGATTACAATATGACGTCAATGGAAATATTATTTTACGGGTTCCAAATACAACATATCATTCGGCAAAGAACAGTTTTTTATAAGTTTCCAAAGAACAGAATGTGGGATTATATAACTTTGTATCTTGCAAACATCAAGGGTTTTTATAGATACTTATTACCTATAGCCTTCCGTTATAGGTGAAAAAATCTATAAATATCAGGTATATCATTTCATATAAAGGCTCAAAGCCTTAGATTTGAATTAATTTAGCCTCAGGGCGAAAATAACAGGATACCTAGAGAGAATAAAACAATTGACTTATAAATGGGGAAAAAATTTTACAGAATGAAAATGTACAAATATTACAAAACAATGACGATTGTATGATAATTAGTGTTCTCAATGTCATCTCTTGTTGAGATATTCAACCTGTTCTTTAAACTCCGTGTATAGTCTTTGAAATCTTAGATTGGAACCTAAGAGGATAAAAAGAATCAAAGCAAAACTATATGTAGAATATAAAAAACGATAAAATTCTACCACTTTTGGACACTTACAAAGTGTAGCCAAATGATAGCATATAACAAGTCAAATATCGTGCTGCTAGATTTCTAGCAACTTAAAAATTATAGGCATCATTGCCTTTCCGGGGGCATTGGGTGTTGGACAGAAAATAACACATTATGAGCATTGTCACAGTATATGAAATTGGAGCATAAAAGAGTTTGAGTTTAAAAAGGTACGAAAATATAACTAACGACCGATTTCTTGACGCTTACCAATTATTGGCAGGATATCTTGCAGAAGATCTCGTTTTCTAAAAACCTATGGAGCAAAATATATCTTACATTAGATCCTATTAAAAAATGGAAGCTTCTTGCCATTTTTCATTCGAAGTATCAGCTTTTCTTATCTGATCTTTTCAGATTTTCTAGATATATTAACAATCGCGTTAGTGTATTCTAAAAACTCTTTTCTAAATAGCTCCAGATGGCAAATCACTGGAAGAAAATTTTAATTTGATTTCAAGTGTGATTAAAACCAACAATATGCAGTAGAAAACGCTGCAATGGGTTGCAGAGCAGCCCTGAATCACGCGGTTTGTTTGAAAAGAAAATTAAAAGAAATGGATTCCATGTTAGCGGATCCTCTCTATCAATAATCTTCTCAGTTGAAATCAGGCTATGACAGATGTTCCTCGCCCTGCTACTAGTGTTATTATTCTGAAAGCAGTCTTTTGGCAAGTTCCACATTAAAAGCTCTAGAAATTTCAAACACCTTACCGTCTATTTCATTTTAAAATGCAATTTTGCTTCTAAATGGCCCCAAATAAATTAATTCCTCACCATAGCAGCTAACGGACGGCCCCTCAGGTTTTAAAACGGCCCCTTAAGGTTCTTAAACAGCCCCTCGAGTTCTGGCTGTCTGATAGCATGGCTTAATGTTTTAAAGAAGCTGCCTTAGGGCAATTAAGATACAATGTGCTACAATGAATATGAAAAGATATGATATAAGACAACACAACACAATGAAATATAATAACAAATTTAAAAAATATAATACTATAATATAATGTCATAAATATAATATAATATAATATATTATAATATGATATAATAAAATATAATATAAAATAATATAATATAATATAATATAATATAATATAATATAATAAAATATAATATAATATAATATAAAATAATATTAAATATATAATATAATATAATATAATAATATAAATATATAATATAATATAATATAATATAATATAATATAATATAATATAATATAATATAATATAATAAATGATATATGATATATGATATACGATATGTGATTATGATATATGAAATGATATAACACAACTTAATATTATAAAATTATAACATCATATTATAAAATTCAATAAAATATAATATGATAAAAAATAATATGATATAAAATGATAAGAAATAACATAACAAAATGAAATAAAATAATACAATATAACAGTGATACTCATCTTAAAGTTGATGCCTTTGTTGCCTAAATAATTATTTACGCCTTCCTGTCTAATATCTCCTCCCATAATGGCCATCAAATTTATCAACGCCATGGGCGCAAAATCGAGGATTTATATATTATAATGTACGATAAAGTAATTATACAAGATGTTGTTAAAAGTCATGGACAAGTACTTCAAAATCAGATATAAAAGAAATCGACAAAATATTTTATATTTTTATAAAACAATTTAAAAAGTGTGATTCGGGAGCAAAAAATTACTGCAATTTATACCAATATTTTTGGCTGCCATGAATTTTCCCTGCAGATTTCGCTTTTACGATGGCATGGGCCAATAAGATCTTCACAAAGTTCTCTTAGTCGTTGCTCTTCACCTTCGGGTAAAAAAAATTACATTGTCATACAAATAATTTAATTTCTAGATTTACCCAAAACTGATAACACGTAACTTCTATAATTCTAAAGCTAACTATCTTGAACTGATTTCATACGAATCTTTTCTGTGCTCACTAGCTAGTAAAATCTTTATCAAAATCAAATTTCCTAGTGTCATTATATTTAGGCTTCTCCCCCCTCCCCTTTTCAGTCGCTCTTCCCCCACCTTTATCAATTTTCATCAATCTTCTTACGATTAAATTTTCAGTAATTTCCCACACAGCTATGTACGGAAATCCCTAACAGGGGCGTGATCCAGCATAATGCTTGAAAGTAGCTCTGCTGTGATCACAGAAGTAAAAATTCTAGCCTGGAGATTCGCCATAACATTCTTAACTGCTTCACAAAAGATGACTGGTGCCCTTATTCAAGGAGCATCCTACATCTCATACTTTCAAGGTATTTCGTTTAATGAATTGTAGCTGGAGTTCCTGATATAAATTTTAGGTTTTGAGACTGGGGTTAAGATACTCGCTAAACCTTCAAATGAAACAATTTTCCTTCTGCCAGCTACAGAATTTCCGCTTGTGCGAAAGATCAAAACAGATACAATCAAAAGCCACGTTGGTTCTTTAGTCATTTCAAACAGTATTGCTTTTAGCAAGAAATGTTGCATCACTATTGTTTGAGAAAATGTGAACCCAGGCAGGTGATGGGCACGACAAAGACTTAACAGCAAAAATACTGAATATACTAAATAACACTACAGTGCAGTTAAGTGTCTGATCAACAGATGAAAATGTGTTTGTGACGATTTTTCATTGCCCATTCATACAGATTTTTTTGTCTTCATTGCCCATTCATACAGTTTTTTTTGCCTTCATTGCTCATTCATTTAGTTTTTTGTTTTCATTGCACATTCATTCAGTTTATCGTTTTTCTTCAGAGAAATATTAGTAAAAAGACAGATAGTTCAAAATTGCTTCTTATCAACAGCTATAAAACTTAAACATTTATATTTCTTTACCTGACTGCACGAGATATCGAACGTAAGTCATGAACCAAAACTGATATTCTTCTGAAGATCTTAAAACCAAAGCTGAGCAAAGCTGATTCTAAAAAAAAAATTAGCATTCTAACAACTGGCAACAGCATTCTTTATTTCAATGAATGGGCAAGCTAATTGGCAGGGACGGGTGATTTTTTAATCAAATCCGAACCAGAATGATTTTTGCGTCGATTACAGTACCTGTACCAGGGCTAAAATTGAAAAAAATCAAGATATATGGTATAACTGAAATCTTAATGGTGCATTTTGAGTAGATGGCACTTGGTAGAACTTTCCTGGGCACGCTGAAAGCAAGATTATATGTCTTGTAATTAAAAAAACACGGTCCATTAAAAGTAAAATATCAAGATTTGGTAATAAACGAGATTGTTACCTCTAAATGACTTATCGTGCAAGACTGCTGTTTGCTTGAGTTCATTCGCAAATTCTGGGCAGTTGGCCGCATTAACCTGTGATGTGGAATCGAATCGTTTCACATGAAAAGAAATAAAGATCATCAAACTTTGGTTAAAAACAAAGGGAATCTAAAACAGAATAAATTGCACTTGAAATCAATTAAATGTGATTGGAGCAAGAACGTATAGTAACTAGGACATGTCTACAAAACAGTTTCGTTGTATCTTCGAGAAGACGATGAATAACAACACCTATTAGATGTAATTTTTTACAAGAACTCCTTTATAAAAAGCAAGGGCTATACGGGCCCGGATAATTTGAAAAACATTGACTAGTGCAGTTTTTACATGAAAGATACTGTACCATGACGGAAAAGTGAGATTCACGTGACATAAACAAAGTTCTTGATGAGTATATTGTTGATTTCGATGATGGCATCAAGGAAAACGTAACGTTAAAGATGTTGGTAGAATTCAAAGTATCCTTATTGGAACCTTGATATAAAATGTTGCCATTTTTTCTGACTTTATTGCAGTTTTAGAGTTTTGCTTGTACAGTTTCAGTACACATAGCGCATTATAATAATAGTTGATTTGTCCATCCACACTTTTTCATTTATAAGCTAATTAAAAAACTCGAATAGGTGCTCAAAGATCAAGAGGTTTGTTTGGTGACTTAAGAAAAAATATGCATGAATCAAAATATCAACAGCAGACAAGTAGAGTCTTCTAGAACATTTCTCGACCTACTGAAGGAAAAATTGTACCCAAGCAAAAATTCTTTCAAAAAAATAGTTGCTAGCTTCAAATATCTGTTTGGACCAAAATGGAGACTCTTGAAATTACCTGTCCGAAGAGGATTGGACGAAAGTTAGCATTCCACTTGGTTTTTTTCCTGGCACAGATCCATGGTACGTAGACGCGGATTGTAATGGATCTTCGCTGTTTGAGATTTGGATCCTTAAGAGAAATTGATAAATAATCAAGGATAAATGTTGAGATAAACTTGACAATAGTGGTGATAATGATAAGGGGTGATTATGGTGATTAGGATAGTGAGGATGACAATGATGATTATGATTAACGATGATGGTCATGATCATGAGGATAATGATTATTTTGCTGATGAAAATTTACAATAGACAATCTCACTTTTAGTCGAAAATAACTTACTTCGAAGTAACACCCAGGTCTCGATTTTTCCTATCATTTGTCATTACAATCTTAAGGCGAATTTGGTTTCAATAAAGTATAAATTGTACCCTTTAAGTGATGTTTGAAATGGTTTACACGTTTAAAAAGACAACTGAAAAGTAAACATTGACGCAGAAGAATCATATATCTAATCAGAATATAAGATGTAAATCTTTTTTTAACGCAGATTTAAGGGAAGCTACAAGGGAAAAAGGGTTTCACATCATGCGTAAACGTGGTTCACGTCATATGTAAACAAGGTTCTCATCACGTGCACACAAGGTTCTCAACACGTGTACATATGGTTCATATCAACTAAATAACCCATAAGGGACAGAATGCACATACCAAGTGTTAAGTGACTCAGAAAAGGCATACGAGCTTGAATCTTGCAGTGAAATGATTGGGACTCCAGTCTCTGTGATGAATGTCCGATTAATACTCGTTCCTGTAGAGGGAAAAGACCAAGAGCTTGTGATAAATTTACGGTAAAAGGTATCGAATTGGCATGTGGTCGATGTTTTCGTGTTCTATGCATAAGGTGGCAAATTCCACAGGACAGTACCACCGCATTGACACAAAGGGACCGTTGTCTTGGTATTTGGTTGTCAATGTAAGTGGAGCCAGAGGGTTAATGTGGGGGTGCTTCGGACTGAAACAGCAATTACCCTCAGTGGGTACAGTAATACAAAGTCATAATAAAACACAATTAATTATTCACTCCTAGAAATTGGCGCGTATAAAAAGGGCAACTGCGAAGGATAAATTGTATAAATGGAACGTATTGTACAATAAGCTGCCGTCTCAAAGAACTCGAGATCTACAGATACACGAAAAAAGCGACAAAAATTGAATAAGGAACTTGATGAAGGCTTTTAAAATCTAAAATACCTTTGATAAGATGATGTATTGGCTCTTTTGCTATCTTTACTTCGCGTTTCGTTACATCCCTAGAAAAGAAGTCAGAGCAACGACATTGAGTAAGGCAAAAAAATAAAAATGATTTCTACAGTAATAAGGATGAATAATTTATTGCCATATTTACGAAAGTAAGTCGTTATCTTCAGCTATCTGGGGGCAAAGATCGATAAAATACACTCAACCGAACAGTTGTTTGGGGGGGGGTTGACCTAGTGCCTTTCTAAGTAAACTTACCTTCTATTTTTTGCAAGGGTTTAGCGCAGCAGCATTAAATTTTATAAAAATGGAATTTTAAGAAGCACAAATGCAGTGGAATGGCAAAAAACTCATAGAAGCTTTCTAGTCAAAGCCCTCACTCTAGTAAGCTTCAGCAATTTTTGTTTACCCTGTTTTTCTGGAAAAATGAAAAACATGTGAAGATGGCACGAAATAGCAGAAACATAGTTCGTTTTCTCTCTTGGGCTCTTCAACTAGGTGCGAGGTTAGCGGTCACTGATTGGTTCAAGAACAAAAGAACCAATCAAACACACCTTTCTTCATCTCACGTTACTTTCGATTCACACATGGATATAATGTTTCTGCTTAATTTCGATCACCAATCAACGTTTATACTCTGAAGAATATCGGGCAAAAACTACTTCAGTAGGCGATGTTTCCGCTATATCGTGCCATCTTCAAATTTTGCAGTACCAGAAAAACGTATTTTGAAACATAAATAATAATCTGATAACAAAAATATGATTCATTAGTTTACTTATTATGTTTATATTTGTTCCTATTCAATTTTACATTACCTAAAAATCTGCAAGGTATCAAAAAACTACAGCTTACCAAACGCTGACGTAACTTGATGCAGTAACAACGAACATGAAATTACAGCTGCATTGTAATATAGCTATTTGAGAGGACAGCACCATTGTAGGCATGATTCTATAAAACACGAAGAATGGTGACGTAGGATAAACAAACCAACGCTTTTGCATAAAAATTAACGGGAAGAAATTCGTGTCAAAGGGAGGCATTGGGTTTGGATGTGGTTTGGATTAGTCGAGTTACGGCTATGTGGATGACCTGGCCGCAAGTATAACGTATTAGATAGAAAATAGGCTGAAATCAAAACACACCTAGGTTTTCAAACCAAAACACGTAGGTAATCAAAACTAAAGCTTAATGAAAAACTGTGAAAAGGATTTAATCATAGCGAAGTAGACTCCATCGCCATACAGGCTAAGTCAATAGTTATGAGAAACTTGCTGTTTTTTGCAATATGATTTGAACTCTATTTTTAAGATATTACTACTGATAGAACCAGGGATTTTATGTAGACGTGTTGACGTCTCTTTGATTATTGATAAAGCATGTGGATACATTTTCAGTGGCTCTTAAAATAACGTTGTTTTAATCACAAAGAAAGGAATGCTTTGGGTCTTAAAGAAAATTACCCAGAATTAAGATAAAAGATTCATGACATCGTTACGATAATGGAGCCATAAAAACTTGTGTCTATTTATCTGAAACTGAAATTACCTTCGACCCTGCTTTGAAAAAACATGCAATGATTTGTTTTGACAAGCAACACAAACGAAGAGCCTGCAAAAAAATTGATAAAAAGTTTACATCATACAGTCAGGTTCAATTTCCTAAGATCTGGAACAAGTCTTCTTCTGGGATACACTCCGTGTCGAGATCAATAGCCTGTGAGCAACTATAATGTATTTCAATTTGAGAAACAATGTTGAAAAAACGAACTCTCAGATTCACAATAAAACACTTCCTCGCTCATTAATTTTCTAAATGGTTTTCATGAACAGTCTATACCTCCATCTTTGAATATTTTCTGCAAACCCTTCATATTTCTTAAGTTCGGATATTCTTACTATTCTTAATCTATGCTTACTTTAAGGTCCGGTATTTAGTTAAAAGAGATGCCAACCCTCTTCTCCCCTTAACCAGTCAATCCTCACCAGAATCGTTTGAAAACTTTATTATATCATGGAGACGACTTTTTTTGACAGTCGCCAGTAAAGCCATAAATTTGATGAAATTACAATTACACAATAAAAGTCGTACACTAGTTTGTTCACGAAACTATAAACAAAGTTATAATTGATTGAACGAGCGATTGACGCAGTTACTATCGAATACATGTCAAATTCGAATAATCTTTGATACAGTGCTACTAAGGCTTAACCTGTAGTCTACAGATCTGTTGGAAATGGAAAGCTGGTCGGGCAGCAGTCCCCAAATAAAAGCCAAAAAGTTATCTATTAAATCTATAACAGAGTCTTAAACGGGAATAACCAGGCAGTGAATGAAGCATTGGGGACCCAAGCATTGAGCCTTCCTTTGGCCTGGTGTGGCTCCCAACGTGGCTCTCGGTGGCCCTGATTGAAAGTACAACCAACACAAAATAATACTGCTAATTACTAATCGAGTTGGAATATCAAAACAGAAAGTAATCATAATGTTTAATAAATGTAACAGAAATGCAGTGGATTTACTTACTCGCTGCAAGCCAAAGCAGTTGCAGGACTCGTTAAATAAGCTTCCCAAGTGGTCGTCTCTTTCTTTGTGCAACGTAAGATGTGTATTGAAGAAGCTACAATCAATAACATGTTTACAAATTATATAGCCACCGACCAGGGACACATTTAAACTCCAGGGTCGAGAGAGTCACAATTTGTCTTAACACTTTGCCCAAGGTTGCTGTCCTCGCAATAAAACCTTAACAAATATTCCACAGAGACAGCTACACATCATATATGCAATGTTTTCTGCTGAATTTTTAATGCCTTGATAGTAATTCGTCTGGGATTTCTGGCAGAACAAATAATTAAAATGAATAAAACGTTAAAGCGAGGAATGTTTCGGGATAAATCAATGTTTCTTTTTGGTCAAAACTTGCACAAAAATGTTAGAGATTCAATTGAACTAGCTGGTAGGTAGAAGAGAGGCAAATATTCGAAGCACCAAGAAAAGAAATAATTTCTAGGGAGACTGCATCAAAGAGCGTGATTAGAGGTAGAAGACAGGCACAAGATTTGCCTGATCCTAAGCTCCATCTCTTGAACAAATGTCAGGAAATAAATAAATGCTTTCGTTAAGATTCTTGAAAATTACTAGGTAGGATAGGCTTTGGGAAGAAATCTAGTAAAAATCACTTGCTAACAAACAATTGGTAAATATCAACAAACAGAAAAGACAAGGTAATACGAAGAGTAATTATGAAAAACAACTGGTTCACCCCCTGGTGCTTGTATGTTGTTATCAATCTCAAAAACAATTTCCTCTTGTTCTGATTTTCCCTTGGTTTCAGTAGTCTGATAAAAGAGAAAACAAAAATAATTTACAAGAAAATGTCATACGTTTAGAAACTTTAGGTTAGCAGATAGAAATTGCTAAAAACCATTAGATGATCCCACTAAAAAATTTTATGACTTTACGATCATGGGGCGTCCCTTGGATTATTAAGTCCACTGGGCATCTTTAATTAAAAATGAAAAGCCTTCTATCTATGTCTTGTACAAAACTTTCCCAGGCCAGCATTTATCGCGACTCTTTAAATTAAATCCATTCAACAGGTTTGAACCTTGTATTTGGCTTACCAACATATGCAGAAAATGGGCAGCTAATAGAGATGGATTTAAACCTATAATTAGCACTTAGCCCCCGTATATTCACTTCAAACGTAACAATGCTACTCTAGAAACACCCAGCATTAAAATTGGCTGGCTTTTAAGAAACAAAACTTGAAAGGCTATTGTGTCTCTAGAGTAAATTGGAAACACAATCAAATAAAAACCATCGATAGTGAAGAAATGCGATGATAAGATTAATAATGCCAACGAGGCTCACCTTGTATAAATATTTATGCTGTATACCAATTATCTATATTATATATACCAATTTTTTGAAATACTGAACTTCGCAAACGGATTTTCGAGATCAATAAAGACTACCTCTCAAGTGGAGAAAACTCTCGAGCTTCGAAAAAATCGGTTTTATTGGATATGCAAAAAACAAATAACAATATATTGAAAAGCCTACCCTTAAAGACAAATGCTTTTCGACTTTGGGGGGTTGGAGTACCAAACCTGGGCTGGAGGGTCTTGATGTGCCTGTCTGCGCATGCTCAGGCAGTTTGTCCTCTCGGGATTTGAGCTACAATATCAAAGTACCATTTATGTATTGATACAAAAATTATGTGAAATCTTTGCATAAAATTAAGCAATAGACCATAAACCGCACAAGGAAAATCCTAACATGGAGATTTGTACATTGTACAAATTACAGATTCACAAAACAAGTCTTCATTTTCAGCCGTCATGACAACATTTCTGCGAAAAAATTTAAGATATCAAACTCTCAAGAAAAGTATATTGCGGAATTCCACGCTACAATTTCACTACACAACGACCTCCTTTAAAGGATTCACGAAGAGAAAATTGTATACAGCAACGTAAAATATTCTAGTTATGTTATGAACTAAGTTGTTCTTTACGTAAAATTCTAGTGATTTCGAATTGCGAATGAAACAAAGGGACAGACTTTAAAAGAATGGCATTATCCCGGGAACGAATGTTGTATAACTAATTTTAAGTCTGTTGTGCGATGACTGAGGGTCAAATAAAAGGGTCCCAAAATACCGATGTTCCCCTGTACAAGCATCTCTAGCGTATCTTCGCACATAACAGAAACATAAAAACCACTTACCAACATAAAAGAATCATCTTTATTTTGTTTTTCTTTGGTTTTATCCTTTTCTTTTCTTCCTCTTTTAGCAGGCGTTGTCTGGGAAACACTATCCCCTTTACGTTTCGGAGTGGCAGTCAGATTCTGTGTTGCTGTAGTTGTTGTTAAATCTGGTTGCGTGGTGTCAAGACCCTTTTTATTTGGAGTGGACGATCTGGGCTGTGCTTTCTGATTTACCGATGTAATGGATGTTGTGGTTCCCACAGACTGCGGCCGTTGCCTGCCAAAGCAAGAAATAACAAATCTTTTGAGCATTTCAAATATAAATAGCAAGACAAAGGATCCTGCTAAGAAAACATACCATTAAATATCGAACTTAGACGCAAGAAAAAGGAGTCACAATATAACTGGAAATCATATATCAAATAATAAGATTGGAAGAAAATATCGAATCTTTATTGTACGCAGATATAAGCACTCTGAACTGGATGATTGGGTGGTTAAATGCGTTAATCTTACGTGTCAACGTCTGATAAAAACAACTTACCTCATCAAAGGACGCAACAGAGTAAACATAACATATTGATTTTAGTCTTTTTCTTAAAGATATAGCACGGTCACAACATACTATAATGTTATCATAAAATAGCAAAATTTACAATAGAAAATCTGAATAAAAGAATTATATTGATGAAATGGACAGAATAAAACTGAGCTACAGAGAGTTGATTCAAGAATCGAAATACTTACACTGTTGGTGCACTCTTCAGCATGTGTGCCAAATTGGAGTCACTTTCCTATAAAAAACAGCTGAATCGTAATGGCACAGGTATAAAAAGAAAAGGGAACATTAGATTTCTTCAAGAAAATTTCAGCGAATTAGAGGCTTTGGGTTGCCAGAAAAGAGAAAACAACTCGGAAGATTCTAGTCAATGCCTAGAGATCCAAACCTTATTGGAAAATTTCAGGTCTCCCTCGAGGAAGAAGAGAGCTATTATCAATTTGTTGATGGAAGAAGAGCATTTTGCTATCAACTCAATACGATTCACGCGTTAAATAACAAAAAACGTAAAACAAAATCTGAGCATCTTCACAAGTATTTAATTCTAGAATAAAATCTGTCGACATCATTTATTAAATTACTACAGACCTTTCACAAAGTATATATAATTGTTATGTCGAGTCACCTTAGTCCTGACACTAATCCTAACCCTTGCAATCCCATTCCTTCACAAGTGGTAGTTTGTGATGTGACTCGACTTCCAGTACATGCATAAATATCTTACCACACTGATATTTTACTATGGATAAATCTACATTAAGTGGCAGTTTTCGTCAAGAATTAGCCTAAAACTCTACCTGAAGTTGGACGTTTGGAGCATAGACGTCTGCAGTTGAAGGAAATTCGCTGTCACTGTATGGAACAAAACCAAACAATGAGAAACAATGAGTTAAAAATCATTTCAGATTATGACAAAACAACCCATTCTATCGAGGCCCAAACAGAAATTTGAGGGTAGAATTCTCAAAAAAGTTCTGTAATACAACCCCTGCAGAAAAATCTAGGTAGGTTTCACTAAAAATTGCACAAGGCCAATGACAGTCATCCCTCTAATCTGAATATTGTTGATTTATTCAATGTTAAAAGCGTTGGTGTGGCCCAATGGATTCCTATCAGATAGTTGTGATATTAACTCAACGAAAAACATTGTTTTTAGGTTGCGTGGGGGGTGGGGGGGGGGGTGAGCTGCCCGTTTTCTATACCGGAAACTGTCAACATTTCCAAAACAGAATTGAAGCAGCAGTGTAGCAACAGTAAGTGATTTTCACGGAAATTGTTTTTTGAAAGTGCAATTTAGTAAGAGCGTTTGTGCGCTTAATAGTAGAGGGCATGTAACACAATCCCTTATTTCTCGAAGAGAGAATTGGTACCCAAAAGTGAAGGTGAAAGGCTTTATCTAAATATGAATGCAGTGGCCTTGCTAAATATTCATGGTTTACCTGTATCTGCAGGGAAGATGGCTCTAAAAATCATGATAAAGAGATTATAAAGAGGGGGAGGGTAAGGCCTAAAACAGCCCAATTTCTTGCATCTACACTATGTAAGCAAAAAAATTGTTGCAATTCAAAAACGTATTTACACGGACAAAGTGAACTTAAATACATTGCTAGGAAAATTGAAAAATCTTGGTACCTTAGATCAAGTGGGGATGCTATCATTAATGGGGTAATTCTCCGGCGCCCATCTTTAGTTCTTGTTTCTTTTTGCTGCTTGAGTACCATCTGCAAGGGAATTGAAATACGAGGTCGTGACCTCTTATAGGTTGCCTCTTACATAGGTTTCAGATATAGATGTAGCCCAGAGAACTCAAAATACAACAGTAGCGAGATCTATCGGACACCTCCTAACAACGGAGACCTCCCAGTGATAGAGCTCACAATAATTATTATTAATTCTTTGATTTAAAATTGGCATATAAAATACATATCTTAAAAAGCTAATTAAGGCTGGCCAACTATATGAATCACTTCATTTCTGGTGTTAGTATCTCCCATAATTCCCCCTCCTCCCAAAAAATCTGACTGTATCAATCCCAGCGCAAGGTCTTTTTACCTTAGTTGTAATTTCAAATAAACGTTTCATACTCCAAAATTACGACGTGGCATTAAAAAGTGGAACATGCAACTGCATATTCAAAGTACTTCTGTCACATAAAAGGAACTCTCGGTCCTTGATGAAAAGGTTCCATATTTTTGTACTATCATGATATGCTTAAATGTTGAATGATTCACTACACATCGAGAGCAGACAAAATTCTTTGATTTGTACCAATAGCCATGTACGATGGAAGGACACTTATCATGTGAACGTAATTGTCTTTGCCTCTTGCTTTAACATGCCAATGTACAACTAATTTTTAGTACCGCTTTGAAGAGGATTGGATTATTATGCAGAAGAAGAAAATAGTTGTAGCTTGAATTGCTGTTTAGGATGGATCACTGAGCAATGGAAAGGGGAAACAAAAGACATACCATTGCAGCTTCTTTGTTATCAGTTGACCCACTCGTGAAACTTCCAGCCTTTGATAGATTTTGTCCATCTAGAATAGCGAATGAAGCTAGATATGAGCCAATTAACAGCAACGATAGCTATGTAAAA
Source organism: Rhopilema esculentum (assembly GCF_013076305.1). The sequence goes on from NW_027019317.1 coordinate 8,428,777, forward strand.
GCCATGCATGGCCAAAAAGCGATATCCAAACATCACAATTAAAAATTGATTGATATTTTAATGAAAATCGGGAGCGTCACTATAACACATAGCCCCTTCTTTGACAAAAAACTGATGGTAAATTAATTAAGAGTCAAGTTATTGAATAAATAATGAAAGTAAAACTACAACAGACGATGAAACCAAGATTTTGGTAACATAATCAATTAAACATCAAATTGTATCTGCTATCCTTCTTGTGGCACAGATCACATAGCTTCGCTTTCATATAAAAACGGAGTGAAACCTTTCTGTTGCTGCCTTGCGTTCACACTGCTCTGCTATTAAGAAGAGACATTTCAAAACGCAAATGAACACGGATACTTTTGGATATAGTGCGTATTGAATACGCTCGGTTTCAGTGTGAACACCAAGAAGGGAGACATTGGAATACGCTGACAGTATCAACAATTTGGGTACGCTGCCATCCAATTCCCAGCACGTCAAAATGGTGAATTCTCAAATGACAGTCCCTCGCCTTTGCTGAATTTTGACACTAATTTGGTGAGGCTTCATGAAAGCCTCTGTTTAAAATTGAAGCCACTAACACCAGTAAGATTGTTCATAAAGCTTTCATTTGAAACAGTTTCATGTGAATTGACAATGCTTTTATCAACAAAAACAGACAGTACTTTGAGCGCTGCCTAAGTGCAAGGTTGCACAGATGCCTTTCACTTACAACTAGATGTCATCGCATTACAAGCTATGTCTCTAACGAAGGTTGCATATCTACTATAAGTTTTGCAAAGAGAATGAAAAACAAAATGAAACAGAGTTCAGCAAGGTTTCCTAAAAGGAGTTATTAACAAACAAAATTCCCAAGTACTTGCAGGAAATTGCCTTGAATGAGATTTTCAAATCTTGAATGACTAAGGACATAATCTGCAAACAATAACTTACCTATTACACAAAATGGCAAGAGCCTAAAACAAGTTTTTTCACGAATGTCCAAACTTGACTAGCAAACAAAAAGGGAGATAATCTTGTCATTTAATGATTAATACGTTACCTGAGGACTTCCATGTAATCTGCGAAGCATTTGGGAAGCTTATTTTACTGTGCGAAGGCGAGTTCAGCAACGATTGTTGAGCCAAAAATGCTTTTCGCAACCGTTCTTGTTGCTGTTGTTGCTGGTGTACTTCAAGAACTTCCGGGTTTTCAATGATCGAAGCAGCAAAATTGCTTTTTGATGACACTATGCTAGTACCATACGTCTGTTTGTGGTACGAAAGCTATGAAGACAGAAAATACAGTAATCAAAATGGGTAACACTTGGAAAGTTTGAAGAATTTCCATGGCCAGATCGCGGTATCCTAAAACAGCAATTGGTTTATATTTCAAAATGAATCTAACAACGCAAAGAAATACTGGAAACAACTTCACAGCAATTTAATCACCATGGCAACTTTTAGCTTGTAAGTGAGTCGTGGACTTTCAAAATTTCTGTGAGCTGCCGACTGATTATGTCTTAACTAATTTATGCCGTCTTACTGATTTATGCTGTCTTACTGATTTATGCCGTCTTACTGATTTATGCCATTATTCATGTTACTGATTTTGTCGTCACAATAATGGTTTTGGTACAACGATTTACGAAACATAAAGATGTCTCAAAACGTGGGCTACTTCCTAAATAACAACCAGGCTGGAGTTGATGACCATCTACTGAGAGAAAATTGTAATAAAGTCATTCACACATGGAGCATGCTGGGATGATTATTTCTTCGAAAACCTGTTTTTAGTCGTTATATGTGGAAAACAATTTGTATTGAATATTTAAGAGACGTTTCTATTTGATTATATCATGATTCCAGCATCTAACATAATCACAAAGTGATTTTTTAATTTACCTTTTCTTGATCAGTCATTGCCTTCCCGAGTTCAGCTGCAGTGAAATCAAGGTAAGCAAGCGTGCCATCTAACGAGCACACCAAGAGACGGTACCCGCATCGGCTCCTGAAGAAACGTTGTGAGGTCAGCATAAATAACAATTTAGAAAGTATATGATCGAAGGAGAAGGCGGCGGAGAAATAAACTTGTTTTGCAACATAGTGAGGGTTACATTTGCATTGGAGCTACAGCAGGGCCGTAGCTACTATTCATCTGGGGTTGTATGAGCCCCTCCCCCCCTAAACAAAAAATAATAAAAAACCCTTGATTCCAATGAACAATTCCTTTTGTTCCTATTGTTCTCAAACAATCGTACCTCTAATTATTTTAATCTTCCCACGACACTGGCAATAGGCTCATTGCAATCCTTATTAAGAATGGAGGTTTCCTTCGTAGGAAGTAGGGGAATTGGAGCTTAAAAAGAAAGTGTTTTATAAGAATTCAGAGGCAATAAACAGAGTGTCCGAATGAGTTGTTTAAAAAGGAATGACAATCAAATTTATTATTTTATTTTCGAAATTCTTCAAGCAAGGGATAAACTTTCGTAGACAATTTACATAATTTTGGTCTAACCTAAAATATCTAATTTCCATGTTGCTTATAAATTGACTGTTTCAAAGAAAAATACTTATAAAGACTTATAACAAAAACTATAAAGTTCTATCGATGATAAAGGTGGACAGATTTTTCAGAATGTTAAGGAGTCTCAGGCAAATAACAAATGATACTTTTTAATTCTAAGTGTTACAGGAGAAACAAAGGTCTGTACTACGAAAAGTCTGGGATTATATGAGGCTCATCGCAAAAAGTGCAGCCAATGCACTGCAATGTAGCTAAACCATGTTTCGAAGATATCAAACAAAGTAAACAGTGAAGCAAAAAACATACACCAAATAGACAAAGCCTCACCATGACAAATCCATAATAGAACTCTGGAACAAGTCATGAGTGACGACCAATGGTCGTTTAAGCGATGTCAACTGCAAAAGAAATTATTCTGTAGTGACTGACAAATAGAAAAATTATTTAGAAACAATTAAAATGGCAGGTAGTTTATGGCATTGGACCATCCTCCTTCCTCCATCCTTAATTCCCTGATTACGAAACTTTTTACCATATTTTTGAATTACTATGGTTAAGAAAAAGCATACCATGCAATGAATTTCAATTCTTGAGATGGTTTTCAAAACAAAAATAAATAATTTCCTTTTTCAATGCATTTACTTTCGCTATTTCCCCGGCCTTGCCAGATGTGAGTTTCTTGTTGTTATTCTGAATAAGGAATACATTTTGCTGCTTCAGAAAACTAAAAAACCACACAGGGTATATTCCCCAACTTGTTCCTTTGTATTGTCTCCCCAAAGTCTTTTCAGCATTTTCAAAACTGAATAATCGACTATTATTTTTACCATCTATAAAAAGTTTTTTAAGATAATTTTTGAATGAAAAAGCTTCTAGGCCAATTTTGAACTACAACAAAATGTAAAACAACAAAAACATCAATAAATAGCAATAACATCAGCGATAAACGAAAAAAAGGTTTACCTAAAGACAAAATTAGGCTACAAGACAAAATTAAAGCTCGCATATTAGGTTGCAAGAAAGGCAAAACAACAGTTAAGATCAAAAACGAGTTTTAACACATCCATAATTGAGTTAAGTGTTGCAAATGATCTGATTACCCTTACTGTCTTTCAAGAAACAACATGATGAAGAAAATTTGCAATATTTAAACAACGAAAACCTGATTTCAAAATAAATTTGAAACATAGCGAATAAACTTACCCATATTGACAATGATCTGTCTCTGCTACCGATTGCACAACACGCGTATTGCTATTAGAAAAAAGTTAAACAAAGATATGAGTAGCAGTTCATCGCTCAGAGAGATTCAATAATAAAAATTACACACAGTGAAATTTGATTGTTTTTTATGCCATGTATTGGCAACTACAGTTACTCGCATCTTTACACGCTCAGATGCTGTTTGCAGCAAAAGTATGCTCCTCTTCTGTTAAGAACCATAATTTCAAACTTTTGATTTATATAAATTAAATCATCTAAGGTTTACAAAAAAACTAAAAATAGCTGCATTGCTGTAAATCATGGCATTTTTGGCATGGGTGCTAATGCACTGACGAACCATTTAGCAGGTGATCACTCATGCGAAGAAACCAAACTAGGTAGGGTTTGGGTACGGACAAGCATTCAAGAGGTACGCTAATGCATTAGCCCCCCCTTAAAATTTCAAAAAATGCAAAACTGCTTACTATTGATTGAAAATTCGATGTATATTTAAAGTTATTATTTGCTTAAAATTTGAAACATTCAAGAAAAATGTATTAACAAAGGAGCTACAATTGTTAAAGCATTGCAGTATTTTACAATCAATAGACATCTTACACAACCATAGATTATCATACCTTGAACTTGGATGGGTCATTGGGACTCGGTTTCGTAAACAATCTCGAGTTGAATCTCTGCACGATAAATAGAGTCTTGTTACAGATGGGTAGTAACTCTAGTTTGAAGCGGAAACTTCTCTTAATAATTCTTAAAAAGGAAAGTCACGCGATAAAATGGGAAACAGAAAAGGCACACGACGTATTGGAAGGGTTTGAGAGATTATTGCAGCAATGCATACTGTGAAAGGAATCAACAGCAGATATGTTTATTCAAGGCCATTTCATTTGGAGAAAATATCTGGAATATGAAAAGTAATAAAGTCTTGTTGCATGGCAATTTTTTTAAGCTTTAATAAGGAAGATAGTCAAGTCCTGTGGCATTAATCATTGCAGCCATTGAAAAATAAATGTATAAACACAAATGTTACGAGAAAAAATTTTAATATCTATTAAAGAGCTCTTTTTTTATTCGAAGTCAAAGAGTGACAAAGTAATGCTCTGAAAACCATAGAACGGAAATGCCATTCAACACCAACAAAGACCTATTGCTCACCACACAAGTAATTGCTTTCCTGTGGCCAACAAAATCCATCCGACCCTTCCATCCATCCCTCTCGATAATCTTTGCCACCGGCCCGCCATTATTCATTGCATGTGCAGAAACAACATATTGGCCATCAGGGGACCAGTTTAGACGAAGCACGTGCGTTGTTCCTCCACATTCATCGAATGGTTCTACCACTTTGGCTTCAAGCTTCCAGTCGGATGTCCGCCAGATTTTCATCGTTTTATCGTCTGACTATAAGAGAAAAGGAGGTGTAAACAAATTATAACTTATGACTCTCAAATTAGAAATACTGTATGGCATAAACAATGTACTGGGGATAGATTACTGAAATGTCTGTAGACACTGTAGATACAAGACTAAAAGTTTCACAAGTACTGTACATCTAAGAATCCTAAGGTAGAGTTGCGACCTAAAAACCTGGTGATGGCTGGAACTGCTAGAGAAATGCCACCCCCCCTCAATCGATATGACCCGATAATTTGTTCTAAAAGATCGAATAATTTGGCCTTGGAAGTAGAAAAAAATAGCCGCTCAAGTAAGCGAAATCGGAAATTTACTATGCTTTCTCAACCAGATTTTCAGAACTGACATCCTAGATCACAATATAATTTTTATCAAAGTGCCAGAATACTAAGGCAGAAATGCTTCACAAAGAGAAACATGGTTTCACCCCCATCCATCTGTTTTTCATGAGTTGGTCAGCAAAACTGTTGATTCGTCAGTAAAGCCTCCTGAAGGTAGGTTACATGAAAATAAATTGCTTTTGATTATCATTTCGTTTCTTCAATTTGCTTCTTTTATCATCCCACCCCCCTCCAGGCTGGAAGGTCACATTGTGCCATTATTGATATTGCCAAGCTTGCAGCCGCTAGGAATACTAGAGAGTTTAGGAGGCTAAGAATAGATAGTATAAAGATTAGGGCATAGAAAGATCGAGATTACAAAAGAAGTGGACACTTGAACAAATTTTTTATGCTCCAGGGTCGATAAAAATTGATCCCTTTTTGAGTAAAACCAAAAAATTATTAAATGGAAATTATTATATCCTAAGCAATTGGTTGGGGAATATCGGCTGGTTTCCATTTGCTACCAAACTAAACTGGGTGAAGAGGCTTCTGCAAGTTATAGCCATATTTATAAAAAAATGCATGCACAAGCATATTAGATGAAAGTTACCTGTGAGGCAAAGTATTTTCCCACTGGATCCCATGTGACTCCTTTAACAAGTCCTTGATGTCCTTTTAAAGTAGTAATGAGATCTGAAACAGAAAATCATTGAAACCAGGATCATATTCAATCAATAAAGATACAGTTGACAGTAGAGGTTTAATGTCATTAAGATATGTAGCAGAAGGATAAAATGAGTGATGTTACATTCTTAAAACTGAAATGTAGTGTTAGCAACAGAACAGCATATGGCTCTTGTAAAAAAATGATATCAAAAGCTGGATTTTTCTTTTTAGGCATGGCTGTCAATATTAGTGACAAAGTAAAAAGGAGAACTAAAAAACATTAGATACCTGGAAATTTTTCTGCACTCCAGATATTAACAGTATTATCAACACTGCCAGAAGCAAGAAAACGATCATCTGGTGACCAGGCAATATCTAGAATATCTGAAAAATAGAGATAATTAGACGATAATACATACTTCATATAGCAATGTGGCTGCCTCTACTTGTCACATAATTAGCAATTGTTTGCGCAAAGGGTGTTTTGTTTGTTTATTTAAGCAAAGAGCATTGAATGATAAACAGAGCTTTGTCCGATAGCCGTAGAAAACATAATCAAATGTTCATGGGTTTAACTAAAAGTACCAGAATGCATTGCACCATGACGTATTAAGGTGAAAGGTCTGTTATACATTAACCTCTCACCACTATCAAATATTTTGCCAGTTAATGAAAGAACAAAGGGGAATGGCTTGTATGGCTACTCATTATCATGTCCAGTCCTGGACACTGAAGGAAACAAAATTTCAAGGTATATATAAAATGAGTGTAGTATAAAACCGAGCATAAAAGAACCTGCAGAACCTCATGCTGATTTTTGGCCAAGTATACACCCTAAATGCAAGAACCAGCATGTAAAAGTATAGGACCTTTTCAGCTTGTTACAGTATATCATAAGATATTCTATGAGTATTGGTATTTATAGCAAAGTCTTGTTTGATAATAAATTGTGTTTTAAACATCTTGATAATATAAATATTTTCAGCTGCAATGTTCAACAAAGTTGCTACAGAAGTATAAGTTCCTACCGCCACTGTGCCCTCTTAAAATATGGGCACATCTCCAATGCTCAATGTTGACAATGGTGCCACCTGACCCAAATACTGTGGAGGAGCCAAATCCTCTGAAATCAGAATAAAGATCATTATCAGATTATTTCTTCCAATTCAAACAATGCTATAAAAATTCATCAAAATGGGGTAAAATTATTAGATTTCATTTCCCCTTGAATAAACACTTATAGGGCTTACAACAAATCCAAAAATCTAAAAAATACCCCTCTTTAGATAATACACTCTTGCTTATTCTACACAAAGTAGTACTGGAAAATTCAATTGTTAAATTTCAGTGAATATGAGAGTACATTAAAGAATTAAAAAATGGCATTAAAAAACAATGACAAACGAATTGTAGGCCTCAAAAATCAGAAATCAAGTTTGATACTGACACAAGGAAAACTTCAATATTAGCATGTTAAAAAGGGTTGCCCAAATGCAAAGGAAAATAAGTCAACATACCTCCCAAGCTGCCAAATCATTATAAACTTATCATCAGCACCTGAAGCTAAGTATTTACCACTGTTAGACCATCTGAGGCAGTTAACACAGCCTGAAATTTTGGAATTAGATGTTTGTTTCTGCTCAATTAGCAAGTTTTCAAGTTAAATAAGCAATAACACTTTTTTGCAGACTGTTAAATATTAATATACCAAAGAAAAAAGAATGAATACTTCAAGTTATTTATGCAACATGATAAATGTTAGAAAACTGGTAAATGAAAACCATTGGTAATGATTTGGTCATAAAAATGAACCAATCATTTATAAAATTCTATGATAATAATATAATCCTAGTATTCTTCATATTGCTTTTCAAGCATTAACTTCTTATGGTCGTTACCTGAATGGTTATCAAGGACACACAACATTCTTGGAACATTTTCATCTTCTTCTACTTGAGCATCAACCACAGGAGCCATGTTCCACATAAAAATTCTTCCTGTATCATCAACTGTTGAATGAGCAAACAAATATCAAGCTATCTGTAATTAAGACCAGTGTCACCAGTACAAACAAGTTTTCTTATAGAAACTAATAGATCATGAATTTGCAATTAAAGCTATCAAAGTGAATAATGAGCCAAATATTACAGCCAAAAAATTATTACTGTCAATGCTTTGGTCATTCAGGTTACCTTTAGTTAGGGCTTACAAATTGAAAAAGATAATTAATAAGTGATGGGGAAAGAAAGGGTAGAGGTTATAAAAATAAATAAGCAGAGGTCTAATGATTATTAGGGAATCCAGTAATTCAGAAAAAATAAATTTGAGATACTATAAGTTGATACTTAGCAGATACTGAATGATTTTATAACTAATTTTGATTACCTTGACCACCTGTTGCACATCTTGATCCATCAGGATGAATATCAACACAGAATATTGGATTGCCTAAATAATGATATTGTGGACATATAATTGTTTGGGATTGTGGCAATTGTGGCATATGATTCATTATGCAAATTAGATTCTTTGTTAATCTTTCAAAAACAAAATGCTGGAAGTCAAAAAGCAATCAATCAAAGCTCAAGGCCCAGCTAAACAAGACACATTCTAATGCAACATCTAAATATTAGCTGTTTTGCAACATCATCAGCTAGTTTAGCCATTGTGGTGTAATAATTTATCTCCTTGGAGTTTCAGTACGCTCAAACAATTATGTTTGGCTTTCGCTATGTTTGGCTACTTATGATTTTCACATCAAAAACAACTTTGCTCACACAACAAAACAAGAAAAATGGCGAAGAGAGAAGAAAAGTAGTACCCCAACAAACATATATCATAGTGAAAGATAACAATGAATATTTTTGTAATTTTTTGAGACATCAAGCAAAATGAAAAATATGAAACCTGGTCAGTCAGTTGATGCACTTTGATCAACATTCTGCTGACACCAAATGCAAAAGCTTGCAAAAGTTTTAAGGTAGTATTTTGGGGAACAGTAATGATGAATATGTTTTTGAGCCTAACCCAGAGCTTCTCTGCTCAAAAATTTTATCAATCTTAGCCAAATATCTTCACTTTGATCTTCACCAAAGATCTTCACTAAGACATTAGGCACTAGACACAATGCACCCCCAAAACATGAACTTGGGAAAACCTGGGGAAGATCAGATTTTAAAAAGGCTTTTAGGAGCACCACTGCAAAATTACTGTCTACCATGTCCATGTCCACTACCAAAATTACTTGCACCAGATTCAGATGTTCCCATTTCTAGGAAACGTCTGTCATAGCCAAAACCCAGAGAGCCAAGGGATTCTGCCTCTGTAGATGCGAATGATATCTGGTGCTTTTAATGCTTCAATTACTCATATCAAAATAGGAACTGTTAAAATTGTGTGGGTCCAATAGCCTTCTCTAAATAAAGGGGTAAGGAAGATTTACTTGTTAACGCTTGCTAAGGTTCTACAGCACAGCAGATTGACCATTTGGAACTTGGCGCGAAATTCCTCATTTATCTGATCAGGTGCTGAAATTGAAAATATCCCATAAACTATACCTGAGTGGCTGATCCAGTTAGGTTTCAACAGTTTCATGACTCTAAAGAAGCGTCTTTCAGGACAGATACATTTCAGACAGTTGCACGCTGTCGTGTTTTGAATAAAATTCAAGGCCGTTAAGGCCTAGCTCCTCCGTATGTGAGATACAGCTGTGCCGTACAGGAGGGTTGTGTAAAGACAAGGTGAGTGCGTTTTTGCCAAAATACCTAAAAAACAATTGGAATATGTAAAAATGGTAATTTTTCGTATCAAATGAAAGCTGGTTATTATATTATTTGGAAGACGTTATGTAAGCCAAAATAGAGGTGGAAGGTGCAGAAAATGCACACGCTTTCTACTAGATCATTAATCAGGCATGATCTTCTTTAAACGTTCGAAACTTATAGAATAAAAGTAGCTTTCAACGCCACAAAATGTGCACTTTTTTACAAAAATGATATTTTTGTAGCATCTCTTTGGATCCTCTCTTGAAAAGGCTATTTGTAGAGATAGGGAATTGGGATTTTCAGAATAGTGATAGATTTTACCCATTCGTGTGGGGATCAATGCTTGTTTGTCTATTTGTCATCAGCGAGTAATGAAAGTCTCTTACCTAGTTAGCAGGGCCATTTCATTTTTTTTTACATGAGAAGAGTACATCATCTCATAAATTGGTACGCCTCGCAGCAGTAGCGGCGCCACGGGGGGGACACGTCCCCCTATTTCTCAGCAGAACCGATGAGAAAATGTTGGGGGAGGGGTAATATTTTGACACCGTGTTTTTTGTGATGTAATCCTATGATTTTCAAACGGTCAATTTTCAAACAAAAGTTAGTCATAGGCGTTCACTTCGGACAAAATTGGCGTTCCCTGTTGGTAAAAGAGCGTTTTCTGGTAGTTAAAAGGGCGTGGCTTAAATTTTTTTGTTTGTCCCCCCCCCCCCCAAGAGCTCAGTGGCTGGCGCCGCCATTGCCTCGTAGGATCTTCTGAGGATTTCTAGGTGGCCATATTTCAACAGATTCATAACATAGTTATCATAGAGCATCAGTGGTATTTCCTGATGCTTTTTCAGTTCATGTGGTCCCAATTGAAAAATTCTTAATTAAAAATGTATTTTTGTGACCTCTCACTTAACGCCAGCACCCAAAGGAGACTTGTTGTAGCAACAACGAACAGCGACCAGAGGCTACGCGTGCGCACAAACACGAGGATTTGGCGCGACAGTTAGACTAAGCGAAAATTTGTAAGGTTCTAGGGATCTGTGTAGAAGTCTGTAATTCTGAATCGAAGAACATCAAATTGATCATGACTGAAACACAGGTAAAGCTTCCAGAAACTGAAGTCAATATTCATTTTTCAAAATTTGGTTTTATTATTGTTGATCTGATTTGAAGAATCGAGTTATGAATTTTGGTGACGACCAAAGTTTACCGGCCTAATTCAAGATGTTAGAATCTTTTTAAAGATTGTTATTCTAAAAATTTTAAAACTTTGTATTTTGCTTAAAAGAAAACTCCACCATGAATCGATATAAAGAAATCATATGAATGCTTTGAGGTCTTTGAAGTATGCCATATTGTAGAAAACTCCCGTAGTTGTGATCAGTTGTCATTCAACATAATTTTTCGCTAACCTATCTCCGATCAGTATTTTTTCTTATTTCTCGTGTTGCTAAAAATCGCCAGTTAACCCGTAATCATGCAAAATTTCTTAGTTAACTGTAGTTTTGAAGTTTTCTCTTATTCTGAAAATGTTGATATGCTAGTCAAAGTAAGACCCCATCATGCTACCTCCACAACACTCATTTCCAACATATTGTAAGTAGTGACAACCAAGAACAATCAGCATAAAAGATGGTGAGCCACTATAAACTTGATTCTTTATCCCACCAGGTCACTGTGATAACAAAATGTAATTTCATCTTTAAGCAGTTGCATATTCAATCTGTTTTTATGTAATATGATTCAATCTGTTTTTTATGATGTGAAATTATGTGGATTGCAGACAAATATATACCTTTTCCACAATATCTAGAATGAAATATAAAGCCAATATATATATAGTATTAAAATTATTATCTTAGAGTGAGACACTGGCATCAAGCCCTGATCCATATTATGAACCAGTTGTGAAATTGGAAGCAAAAGTTTTACCAACATTAGAGGAGAATGAGACTGAGTTATTGAAACTGTAAGCATTGCTACATTATTAGTTCGGCTGCTGTCTTATTTGCACTTTCAAACTTGCTTAATTTGTTTGTTATTCTGATCTTCAAATGGAATCCAATTTTTTAATTAACATCTCCTGATTAACACAACCAAGCATTGCTTTTGAAGAAGATTGTTCTTGTCATAAGTTTTTTCTCTCCAAAGAGAACCAGAATGCAATAAAAAGATAGAGCAATTTGGTTCTGTCATTTAGGCTCAGTTATCTTTATTATATAATTTGATAATCGATGTTTTGAATTGCATCAGCTTCAAATGATTTTATTTTTAGGCGTGCTAAAAGCTATAGATATGTTATTGATGAAGAAGATGGGCCACAATGGAAAGAAAGAGGATTAGGGGAAGTGAAAATTCTAAAACATGAATCAAAAGGAACTGCAAGGATAATCATGCGAAGGGATAAGACATTGAAATTATGCATAAACCACTATTGTAAGTATATAGATATATACATTTATATATGGGAAAAAATTATTAAAACCGAAAATCCTCAAATTATTCCCTGTCTCTGTATAAGCCCCCCCTGAATAAGCCCCCTCTCCCCCGGAATAAGCCCCCATCTAACAGAAAATCGTCTTTGCAAATAAGCTGTATGTATCTGATTCACCTCAGAGAAAAAAATTTCAGAATGTGACCAAGAAATGAGCAGTCCCATAACCATGCATGTACCAACAAGCATGACCCCAAATACTGTACTAGAGAGGAAACTGTTGGTCTGGTGTTTGTAATAAAGTCTATTGATTTGACCCAAGGGCCACTTTTGATTTTATTCAAATCACATCAGAACTTTCAGGGATAAAAATTTCGGAATTGTAGACATAATGTTTCTTAACATTTATGTAAGTACTTTTATCAGGAGTGGCAGCACAGGGGCATGGGGGACTTAAGCACCCAATTATATAAGTAAATCCCCATGTCAACAGCCAATATATTTCGACTTACTCCAATATGCACCACTTGATTGACATCATAATGTTATGAAGTCAAAATGAGATAAAAGATTGTTGGGCCTATTACTAGAAACTATTTTATGCGAGGAACTAAATGAAATAGTAATTACATCCTTTATTAGTAGTTACTCTGAATATAAACGTGGACACCTTAAATGTTTGTCTCTAGCACTGCCCCTGAGTTTTGGTTTGGATCTAATTTTGTGTAGGACAAAAAATGTGGCTTGTGTTTCAGGCTTAATTTAGCAACATAAGAATTTAGCTGTGTTCCTGTGTATCCTCCAAAAGATATTACAGAGAGCCTGTTTACGGTATTTTTCCTCCTTGTTTAAAACATAAAGTTGAGATTTATGTATCCTGTTCATTTTTAGTATTGCCCAGCATGGTTTTGGAGCCCCATTGTTCAAGCGAGAAAGCTTTTGTGTGGAAGACTCCTGCAGACTTTGCAGATGAGGAACCAAAGCAGGAAACATTAGCAATTAAGTTTGGAAATGTTGACAGTAAGCAAAATGCTTTGTTTATTATTGGTATCTTCATTTCTGTTCTTTATAATTAGATTTTAAAATCATAAAGAAAAAAATTGTTCATGTAAATGTGAGAGTTGAACTAATGTTAAGAAAGAAAAGTTTCTAGTTTTAGCAAAATTCTTGTTCAGTTGTTTCATTTTAATTTTGTTTCTGGTTTTCTAGATATGTAGTAGTATTTTAAAATAAGTAAACTGTCAGTAAGACTATTTGATATCTTATTACATTGTTATATAATCTCTTTTACATCTACAGATGCTAAAAAATTTAAAGAAATATTCGAAAAGTATGCTAAAGAAACTGAAGCTGTGATTGGTAAAACAGAGAAAGAATCTGGTGAAGATGAAAGTAAAAACCTTGCAGATGAACTTGCTAATTTAAAAGTTGCTGCAGATAAAGCCAGCAATGAAAAAAGTGAAAAGACAATTAATGGACATAGTGCAACTGATTCAAAAGAAAAAGAGGATGAAAAGAAAGATATTTTAGAAGGAAAGGAATCTGAAGACTAACAGATGTCAGTATTTTTTGGCCAGGAATTGGAGACCAGGAACCGGAACTGTCCTTATACTTTTGATTAAGACATTCCAGTCAATATGGTAATAACTAAAACACATTTGCTAGGCTGGCCAGCTACCATTTGTGCCCTTTACGACAGTTGTTGTAACTCAAAGGAAAGCCATTAATTAAGCCTGGGGGTGAAATCCAATGTGTGTTTCCCAGAAGTATATCAAAGATTTAAAAAAACATATTTACTTGATTGTGCCATTATTAGGTGACATTACCATTCTGTTCTGTGGGAAATTTAGTTATTGTTCAATACAATATATTTTAAACTCAATTAAGTTGAAGGATAATGCAGTGATTTTAAGTCCCCGAAATCTGTTCAAAAGAAATCAAAATGGGAGCTGCTTCTTGTACAGGTCACTAATGATGTGAAGGCATACTGTTCTGTTTTTGAAGTTCAGCTAGTTGAAGTTGATAATAACTGGATACAGCAGAATACCTTGCAAGCACCACAGAGGTCCTTGTTCAAGAATTCAATAAAAAGTGTCATACTTTCTATAAATTTTAATTAGAGTCAAAATGCAACCACTTTTGTTTATAACCATGATAAATCACAACAGTATCAGATTTTGCTTGAGCTTGTAACATGAATTTTGTTTGTTTACAACGTATCTTACTGTGGATTATTCCTTATAATATTTTAGTATGTTGTGAGCTAATATAAACAGGTTTTAAAATAAGTATCAGTTTAATGACATCATTTATTTCAAATGTTTTATGTTAAAGTTTTAAGTGTATTTCATTTTTTGAGACAGTTTGTTCTTACTCCATTTTGGAATGAAGTAGGGGACAAGAGTGTAAAGATCACTTAAAATTGACAGTAATACCTTTAGAGCTTACAAAGATTTACCTATCTCTAGATAAAGAAATACCTTTCCTAGTATGTTCTTTTGCTTCAAAAATGAAATATAAATATATAAACAAAGTTATTCTTTGATTTGAAAAGGAACATTATATCTGGTTTCCAGTTTTTTGCTTTACCTCAGAAATAATCTAGGCCACTATCTTACTTTTCTCGCTTGAAAAAAGATGCAGCTGTGTATTGAAGAACATTGATGGTTTTTAAAAAATATCAGGAAAATGTGATATTTAGAAACAACACAAAACAGTTAGCAAGAAGAAGATTATTCAGTAAACCTAATTAAAACCACGTTTTTACATGTTAAAAGAGACCATTTTCATGATAAGTAAATTACATGAGAAAATATAAATCTGAAAGTGTTCTCTAACACATCTAAAATGAGCACTTTGTTTTACGAGTTGGTTTTAATCGAATGTTACAATAAAAATTGAAGCTGTAATTTGTATAACATGAACAAAGCTTTAGATATCCGTAAGAGCAGAGCCGAGCGTTTTGTTATTGTTGGTAAAAATAACTCTCTTGATTTACTCAAGGTATAAATCATTTACATACACAAAATATGTTTAGAATTCTCGCTGCACTTTGTTCAGGTACAAAGAACAAAAAACTGCATTTTGATATTCATTTTCCCATTTCATTATGGAAATTAAACAATGCATTTATATAATATTACAAATTTTCAAAAACTACTGTATGAAACTTCTATTTCAATAAATAGCAAATCATGCATTAAAATACGAAATTTACTCTGACTGGCCCGCTTAAACAAGTCAGTGCCTGGTCATGTTCGTATTGGACAGTGCATTGATAAGGTTTAGGACGTCAGGTGAATCTATTCAACGAACTATACACGTGTTTGGAATCTACAGCTGCCTGGTCTTTGCTAATTTCCTTCCCTTCAAGATAGGCTTCACTCAACGAAAATCAATCAGAAATCTGAGGATATATTATGATTGGCCAAAATAAACCTGCCAGTCAATAGACGACGATTCAAGTCGCAAACTGTAATTTAGACCAATTAGAATACTGGTAGCGAACCCTCGAAAGTGGTTAATAGCATATGCTGCTTGCTTTTCTCGATCACAGCTAAAATCTAAGGATAACACCGTCAACACACCTCAAATGAACACTAGAAAAGTTTGTTATAAGCTTTGCGCGTTATATCTTAGACATTTAAAAAGGATTTCCTAAGAACAAGGATCTTATGACCATAATTCTTCCACTTGATTGTTTGTATACTTGAGCCTCGCTTCGGAAATAGGTTGTTTTATCAACAGGACCATATCGCGACAAGTTTAGTTTGTTAGAGAACTTTCTTGATATGCGTAAAACTCCCTAGTAAACATTTAAACCGATCATCGGTGTCCAGGAACGTGTTCTTCTTTCGTCCGGATAATACCATTCAATTTGGAAGAACTGCTTAGAAAATCAATAAGAAATAACAAGGTTTGGACATGGCAATGGAATCTATTTTGCCTTCAACAGCAACTTTCTTTAAAATCGAGAAAAAAATGCTGGTCTTTGTCGTTTACCAAAATCTGTTCCGCATTAAACTGGTCATTCGAGACTTTTCAAAGAAGCCCTTTTAAAAAAAATTTCGTTTTGAACTACGCATGCTTTCTTAGAAATAGAAGATGTGCTGCCCGTAGTGGTCTTCGGGTCTCTCTTAATGTTTAGTCCGTTAGACTCACTAATTCGTTGGAATTTCTTTAATTTCAGCCAGGTTTGAAAAACCAAATTTACGTAAGAAGTGCTTCAAATGTTTGATAGCTATGCAAAAAGGTGTCAAAATAAAAATCGTTTGATAATGTTTGGCTTTAAAACCCAACA
The DNA here is from genome assembly GCF_013076305.1 of Rhopilema esculentum. The sequence goes on from NW_027019317.1 coordinate 8,445,403, forward strand.
CCTACATACCACGCTTGTTAAAGACGCGTTGCTAACAATGAGCCATTGCGCTACGCAAGCATCCCATAATGCATTTTTAGACAGTCTGAAATCAATTTTGGTTAATCCGTAGAAGTTTACTACCATTGTCTGGATCGTCGCCACGCTCGCAAAGGCCCATTGTTAGCAATGAGTCTTTAAGTGATGATTTACAGAAAGCAATCAATCATAGTTCATTATAATCGAACGGTCCTTCGCGTTACTGGTTACACGAAATTGAAAATTTTCTATGTACAAGGTAGCAGCAAATACTTTGTCTTTTGTGTACATTTGTTATTGACGTCATGAAAACAACATAACTTCCATACTTCATTTTTCTGACTTCCATCAACTGGTTGACATGCTACAAGGACCGAACCTTCATAATGGTCCTCCATGAGCCTAAGAGCCCGTGGGCCTGAGAGCCTAAGACGGCAATTTGAATGCATTACCTAGCGTTATTGGTTCCTTGTGTTCAGAATAGAACAATGGGTTCTCTTTATAGTAGCTCACAACGTCAATCAAGTTTTGAAATGTTAACTTGCCAATCAATAAATTGCCACCTGTAGTAGTCTCGATTGGAAAATGACGGATTCTGAAACGAGGACAAAAACTGGTTAGTAATTATTCAGTTGAAACATTATGGAGTAGAAGTGAATAAAATTTTATAGAAAAGGTAACACGGCTGGGACCGCGAGGATGGAAACTGACAGCAAAATAATTTAAATGTTAATGTTAAGGTACCTGTAACAATATTTCACAGATAGTGCGTAAGAGCCACTCCCCTATAAGAGAAAAATTAAAAGATTAATGATTTCTTGCCTTGGCTGATTTTATCAGTAAGGATTCACTACGTTGCTTTCAGCAACAATGAAAAAGCCAACTAGCTCATCGACAGCATATCTTAAGCGTTATGGCTATCCAACATCTAAGCGTTACGGAGAAGTCATAAAAAACAACTGAGAGCCTCTCCGCAAATGATTACAGGGTTAGGCAAATTACTCAAACTTAAACTTTTTGGGGTGAGAAGTACGTGACAAATTTAAACAGCTAATGGCCTAAAAGTACAAAAAAGGATTGAAAAAATAACAACAAGATAGGAAATAAGATCAAAGTGATTGGATACGACTTATCACGTAAAGATCATCAAGATGGTCCTAGACCATGTTATAGCGGTGAATTTCTTAAACACTTAAACATTTGCACAGCCTCTTTCCTTTTACTAACTAGGCCAAAATATTTAAATTGCGTGGTAAATTCTTCTAGTCATATCGAATTAGAAAGCAGGTACCCCTGAACCCTAATAATTTCCACGAATCACCACAAGATCTAAGCTTCATATAGGAAATTAGGATATACAATTAATGTTTATCCAGCGAATGACAAAGTTAGATTACAATTTAAGGATACATACCCTGGTACTTTCTCTAACCATAAATTCCTGCTGCCTTCCATTCTAGAAATTGAAATAATAAAGAGATGTGTCAAGGCCAAAATCACTCTGAAAGAACTTTACATGGGGCATAAGCTAGAATTTGCCAAAGTTCATTTCAAATCTCAGTCCCTCCTCAGGTCATCATTATATTCGCCACTGAAGCTGGACGTATATACCGTCTTTACGTGACGTCACGACGAGGCTTCAGGCAAAGCCTTTAGCACTGCTTATTGTGCATGTTTTATTCGAAAATAGGCAAAGATATAAGATTATTTATTTTACCTGTTTCAACATTTGTTCACATTCCTGTCGACTTATCTTGCCAAAAAACCAAGGTTCAGCATCGTAAACTGCAGGTGAATATGAAAGCATTAGGTGCATAGTCAGACGAAAAAACAAGACGAAGGGTCATTTTAAATCTTTCAGTGCGTAATAACTGTCGACGAATTAGTATAAAAAGACCAAGAATACACCAACAGTATAAGGAAAGCTAATTAGGTAAAAAAGAGAGCAACGTGAAACATGGGTAGCAGTGATAATGTAACAAAAAATAACGAGGAAAGGTACAAACAAAGAAAATGTGATGATATGAATTGTGATGATGATCAATATGATGAAGATGATGATGATGATTATTATTATTATCATGATTGCTGATGACGGTATTACCGAATGACGATAATGGTGATGACGATGATGAGGATAATAAATATGGTGATTATGATAATAATGATTACGATTGTGAGTACGATAATGTAAATTTCTAGGAAATTCTTAGAATAGTCAAGCTACCAATCTAAAATAGTCAAGCAAAAAGATAGATTCAGCTTAAAGTAAGCAAAGAATAACATCTCGCTGGTGCAGGAAGGGGTGCTCTTAAGACGTGATGTCAGTTATGAAAAAGGGGTCAAATTACCTTTTTCATTCATATATAGGCTGCATTTCATTCATAGTACCAAACAGCGGAGGTTCTAAGGACTGCGGGGCCCGGGGCCAAAAAACATATGCGGGGCCCTTGTTCTTTAGAATTTAGTTTTTTCTTAGATGCGGGGTCCTTTCTGGCTACTATAAGCGGGCTAAACAGGCCACCAGGAGGCCTGGGGACATGCCCCCCTAAAATCTCCAATGGTACCAAAAGTTCAAAATGAACCCTATCTCTAAGAAATGAACAGAACCATCAAAATCCTCGGCTAGTCAGGGCTCGTCTTTGATACGTGGACCTTATGGCTTGGCGATTAACTGACCACGTGACGATCATCTGTTTTGACTGGCATTTATGATGTCTTTGTGGTACAGGTAAACAAAGAGCTATCGACGTAATCCAGACCAAAATATCAGTGAAAGGATCGTGTAATCTTCCTTCCTTCCTCACGTTTCTTTCAATCACTTTTTTTGCCTATTTACATCAATAGGAAACCACTGAATCTCCGGTAGATTGACAAATACATATCAAAACTTTAGGCAGTTTTTCCACTATCCTATTAAACGCTCGTTAAAAAAATTAAGCCTTTCTTTACAAGCTAACGAGTATTTGGGGCTGTGAAAGAAACTGTAAAGTCTAGCTGTTTCAATTTTGTTATTTTGTATTTGAACTCCAGTTTTCACAAACAGGGATAATCAGTGAACTTTCGACAGATCTGTAACTTTAAAAGACATGTCGTTGATAATTTGATCTGAATTGCAACGATGAAAAAGCTGTGACTTGAAGCAAGAGCTCGAAACGGTTCATTAAATTCACGTAAGGCATAATTACGCATATCCCAATCTTTGGTCAGTGGAATTTATGAACCATGGTATCCAGCCACCACTTTGCTATGCATTGCCACCAAGGTATTATAAATTTTTAAGTAACACAGAAGCAAATTAGATAACGATTTTGAAAACTTTCTGTGAATAAAACGTCACAAAATGAACACGTCAACAATGAGAAAAGGCCTACAAAATTTGTAAACAACAACTCACCCGACCGAAGCTGTGCTTCAGGCTCGTCGTAAATCGATTCCATGTTATCTTCCTGCTCCTGTCCCGAACAAGGTACGGGTGGAGTCGACAAACCGGCTGATGTCTCCTGTTCAAGGCCTTTGCCTTGTGGAAGCGGAAGTCTTGGCCGATCTTGCGCCTTTTCAGTGCCTTGAATGGCTACAGAATCAGCCTCGTTTATAAACGGCTTTGAAGATTTCCTGGGAGTGGGTACCGGGGGAGCGGCAGTGAGTAGGTGCTCTTCCGCACGGTCCCGTGGTTTCGGCCGTGGTCGTGGTTTTGGTTTCGGAGAAGATTCTACTGAAAAGGAAAACAAAGCTACTACTAAACCAAGTTTCGGGGTGTCTATTTTGTAACAGAAATATTCCTCGTAAGTCGTAATACTCCTCGCAGATCGAAGCATGCATTTCTCTGCATGGCAGTCACACTTGAGATCGCGGGTTTTTTAGAGCCAAACCTAATTTAACGAAGGGGAAATCACTCCATGAAAATCTTGTAATGGAAATATTACTGTTTTATCTGAAAATCACTTTAAACTTTAGCCCCTCGTCCATCGCCTCTGGATACTGTTCGATAGAAAGTGCACTTCCTCCCACAACCACTGGCGTGCATATCCGAAATATCGAGGCGGTAGAAATAGGAGAGTTGAGGGGGGCTTAAGCAAGATGTATTTAAAACCATACAAAAATTAACTTGATCCAAGTTTTAGCAGGTTTAGTCCCCCATCCAATGCCTTGTAGCCACCGTCTCCGACTGAAATGTGGCTTTTCCTTATAACATGGCTTTATCAATGTAAGAAGTATTCTGCTAACAAATTCAATATTAATTCGGATTTGGTATGATAATGGAGTTGCATGTCTTTAGAAAGTTATTCGATTGCGTCGAGGTCTGCCACGACCACAACAAAAGCCATTTAGTCATTTGTGATGCCACAAGACAGTTATAAAGCAAGATCTCGTGATACGTAACAACAATCTTATTGGTAAGCAGTCACCCTAAAAGCAGACTTAATTTTGAACATATTTTCATTTCCCGGAACAAATTTTCTTACCAGACAGACTTAAGTTGAGTTAAGTTAAGTTGAGTACTGCAAAATACCCTGACATCAAGTAAAGATAACAATTTGGTGCTAAAACAACATATATACGCACCAGTAGATGGTTTTGAAATATTCATTTTATCCAAATCAACGTCCCATCGCCGTTCGACGTATGTTGATGGAACCCAGCCCTCCATGACGTCACTGCCTCTATAAAGCTGGACCAGGAACCATCCCTCTTCGACAGAAATCAACTGCATGATATCTCCTTTATGTAAAGCCAGGTTATCAGGGACAGCCTTTTCTGGAGTATAATCAGCAATGGCTGAGTAAATCTCTACACCCTTGAAAAACACACAAAAATTGTTAAATGAACAGGCTAAAGAAACATTTTTTAAATGGGTATCATTCTGACCAGAAACTGCAGTTTTCGAAATATCATTAGCAATTCTTCTGTTTCTGATTGAATTTAATTTACATCGTTATTTCAGTATTTAACTAGAATTTCCGGTAGTTAAAGTTATTCTGGGCCTTAATGGTTGGCCTGTTTATTTCAAAGTTTAGTAGTCCTTTAGTAGAGCACAGTCTCAAAGGTCGACATAAAAACGAAATAATTTTCTTAATGAAATAAATTGAAAAATTACAAAAGGTGTGAAGATCTAACAAATATTATAACTTTTTATCATCACAAAAGTCGCTTTTTTACTTTTTGGTCTCCAGTCAAAGGAAGCAATATTGTATAGCTATTGCCCTGTGTCCTTCGAGATATGGTGTTACAGAAGAATTATGCGTATAAGTTGGAGAGAAAGGAAAACGAACGAATGGGTCCTGGAAAGGATCGGCCAAGCAACCCTCATAAACAGCATCAACAAAAGGAAGTTATCTTTTATTGGCCATGTTGCGAGAAGTAAAGGCTTGGGAAATGACATTCTTTCGGGAATGGTGGACGGAAAAAGGGAAACGAGGAAGACCACGAAGGAAACTGGAGAACGACGTGGAAGATTTACTGGGAATGACCATGGCCGAGCTGCTTCGGAAGGCGCAAGACAGGGACACTTGGCGGACAACCATTGCGTGTGCCACGGCGGGTCAGCCTTGACCCTTCCGTTACTGATGATGATGATGATTGCCCTGTGGGGGCTTTCTTGAAATAAGATTTTATTCTGCTAGTATGCTTCCCTCGAATAAGCCCCGTCGAATAACCCCCAATGATTTTTTAGGTGGGGCTTATACGAGGGGGGGGGCTTATTCGAGGGTGGGGGCTTATTCGAGGATTTACAGTATACAGTAAAAGTAAGTTGCTACTGAATTTAACTTGACGAAAAGGCCTGGACGAAAATTATTATTATGCCCTGGCATTCAGGGGTGCTGTGTAGGGGGGCTCAGGGGCTCAGGGGCTCAGGCTTGTTATCAATCAGAGAGACTTTTGGGGTGGGGCTCAGCCACAATTTATTTAGATGAATTCTGCGACTTCCTATCAGTCTTTTTGAGCTGGTGAGAAGTTTAAATGATTCTTTAACTCGTTTACACAACAGAGATTCTTTAACTTAAATATTATTAATCTGTGCAGGGCCCGCGCCACGAATTTGAAAGTGGAGGGCCAAGACTAAAAACGTTGGGGGCCAAGGCTTCCTACCTCTTTTACTGCAGCTTTTAAACTACTTGTGGGGGGCCATGACCACCCCGCCCCCCCCCCCCCGGTGGCGCGGGCCCTGCTGTGTGTGGTCATGGGTGAGCTGTTGTAGTGGCTTCTAGTGGATCCCTACAGCACAGCCCTCCAGCTAACTTTTTTAGGTCAACCTCACCCATCTTACTTCTTTCGAAAAGGTACCAGTTTTCGCAACTCTTTTGACGAAGCTAAACACGCTTACTTATTAAAAAAACAATCTTCAAAATACTTGCACCATGCGTATTTGTAAATTGAAAATAAAATCAGGACACGCCGTGGATAAAAAATAAACAATTTTGAGAAAAGAGCAGCTAGATTTATTTTGATTCTACAGGTGCTCAGTAAGGTTGGCTAGACAACTACAGCTATACCAGTTTCCTTTGTCTCCTTCCGTTGTATAATCTAAATTTTAGATCGAGTATCATTTTTGGTCCCAAGTAAAAAGCTAATATTGCTGGATTCTTGTCTACAGAACAACAGCAATGGGCATCGGTAGCGTATAAAAAAAATTGTAAAAATATTACATCACAATGCATAAAACAATGCATATAACAATGAAAGTTTCTACAGACATAGTGCTCGAGCTCGATGACGTATAGGCAGAGCTGTACATAATTAAAGCGTTGATATAAACGAATATATATAACATATATAAAGCCTTAACAAATATTTTAGTAAGATATGAAAGCTTGTATAGTAGCCGAAAAATTGCTCTAATAACTAAATAGAGCACTGACGTAAAACAGGAACACTGAGGCATATGGAGGCAGAGTGTAATTGATGGATCGAAAAGGAGGTATGATTTTCTTCTTCTAAGTAGTATATATTTCAGCTTTTATCAGGGTCCGTGATCGCCCCTTGATGGCATCTTGATGCTCCCTTGACGCCCCGTTTGCCCCACTCTAAGTGAGCTTAAATACGAAGCGCGAGACTACATAGTATACCACCATGATGATACAAGAGTGGCGGTAAGACCTTTGTACCAAAGTGATAATGATTTTGAAAACCTAGCATTTACATAAAGAAAAGACATCAGAGAAAATAAAACCAAAACTTAATGCTGAACAAAGTGATCACAAATAAAATCGATGAACAAGAAAAATAACTTGATAAAATGGAGCAGTCAAAACTGTCCAAACAGGCTCAGCTCAAGCTTGAATTTTATCGTTTGCACAGTTTATTCGATCAAATTTAGATTCAGCTGAAATCCATTTCTACATAATGTATTATTATTTCATCAAGTGAAAAAAGATAAAAAATCAAATTTTTTTACTACAATATGACTTCAAACATCCAGCTAGAAGCTTACCCCATCCCCAGTTTTCAGTCTATACAATGAACTGGGCCTTTTCATTAGTTCCAATAAATATCCGTATAAAAGCCCTCTATATAACCCCTAGTCTATCTGTAAGCCAACGATATCAAAACACCAATACGAAATATGTTGACCAATTAACTAAAAATGAAGAAAACTGTGAGTCCGCAAAACTAAAGAGGGAGGTTTCTTAATAAACAAAACCTGATTAAATCCTTCCGAAAATAGAAAAAATTGTTTTTACAGTTTCGGGTCTAGACTTCAATATGTCACATTAACCAGCATTTGTCTACAGCAGATTGATCTTAACGAAATATGATCAAGCAACGATATGAGTTTCAGCTGCATGCGATAAAAACGAACCCACCTCTATTTTGACTGCTTTTCTTCTCTCTTCTACGGAAGCATTTCCATTATTCCACTTTTTGCCAATATTTTCATATGACTGTGCAGGTTCATTACTTTGTCCCCTGTAACAAGCCAAAAAAAGTAATTTGCGCTTGTCTCTAAAGCCAAATTTTGGTCTCCAAGTCATTTTCAGTGATACCATGTTTAGAGCATACTAAAGAACGACTGCATGCACGAACTGTGAACAAGCTATATGGGCAGTCAAGGACCGATCCGTTATGTTTAAGATGAAAATTAACAAGCCTCGCTCATGCGGTTTTCAGGTAATGTCATTCACCATTAGGCCTAAGAATGGACAGGACCGAGTCTTTAGACTGGTAAAGACGGCCGACGATATTTGTTTGAAGAAATTCACGATAAATGTCTTCGGCGCCATCTAACATGGCTAGCGCAGGTGGCTGTGTGTGAATGGCTCAAAGCTTGCGGTGCTATCAGAGCACGTTGAAACGAGGTGCGAGGCGTGAATTTTTAAGCAGCCTTCACAATAGTATCTTTTGGCTTTCACTTGCCTTAAAATAAATTTCTAAAACAAACTATTCCCTAATCACCCAACAACTTGCTTGAAGAAATATGAAGCATTGAAGTCGTTTTTATCGAGAAATCAATACGAATCACGAAAAATCACGGCGGCCTGCTAGTTTCGTAATATTGTTTCCATTGTAACCACCCCTTTTGTCTAAATATTCCCTTCAATCCCTTGCGATTTTGACAGCCGAGACTATTCTGTCATAAAACAAGGAGAATAATATTAACAAGTTAAATGCGGGGTGGAAAAGTTATAAATATTGAATAGCAGAAAGATCACACGCATTTTAGCCAGAGTTGGCTAGAGCTATACCTTTTGGATCATATGAGTCAAACTCAAGGCCAGGCGTGTAATTTTATTTGGCCCGCGAGTGCCCGCGAGATCATTCCAGAACATTGTGTATACAAAGTGTGTTCAATAAATGCTTATCCTGTTCAGCCCGCGACATAAAGTGTGTTTTGGAGTAAGTTTGACACCCCTTCCTTAGATGCAATATCAATCGTGATTTTATACTAGCCACTCGCTTATAGCAAGGCTTGAAATCCTCAAGGCTTATAACTACACTTCAGATTGAGCTAACGAAAATTTTTTGCACAAGCGAAAAATTTAAAAAAAGATATGGACCAAACCCAATTACAGGGTATAGTATCACGGGGGCAAGGGTTGGGGCAAAATCTCTGAAATATTACTTTTCACATGAAAATGAATGTGTTAACGGCTTCTGTCACAGTTAGAACTACAAAAGCTGCATTGACTTGTTAATTTTGATAATTTTGATTATTCCAAACTGTTTGGGCTCTAAAATTATAACATATATTTGCAGCGATGTTTTAACAGCAAAGCTTTTCATTAGTTTCTATTGGTTTTAGAACATAATAATGTGGACTGCCTCCTTAAGTGCCACCTTAAACTTTGATCAATCAAACGCTTCAGAAATGACGTAATGAGCATTGAAGAAAAAAGAGAAAACAAATACCTTTGCAACACTTGATCCGATTGCCCTTGGTTCGACCCTTTGACACCTTGGTCTTGAAATGTCGAATTGGTGTTGTCTAGATTTTCGACGGAAAAATAATTATTCTAAATATTAAAATCGACTGAAAAATAGCTTCCGGTTTAAGCTTAAAGAGATTGGCTAGAAACAGTTCATATTAATGAATAGATGATAGTCTGCTTGCAATTAAGTATTGCTGAACAGCTGCGAAAAATAAGTGAATCGCTCCAAGAGTTTTCTTATTTCATCTTGATACAAATTACCAAGCTCAGCATCGTCGTAGACATATTCTTGGTCTAAACAGTGCACTCTCTACAGACCATTACTTCCCAGCGAATGGCAAAAAACAGGACCTGTAACCTTGCCCAAAGTCCCGTCTACAGTTCAAGCCTTATACATCCAGCCTCAAAATAATGAATACCTTGGTGGACCATAAATGTCTACGCAACCCCTGTCGACAGTCTTGGAGCGCTAACGTAAGTTTTCAAGAGCAAATTTGCTTTAGTTTTCAACATTACTTGTGGGGAGGGGTTTGGTAGTAGTAATATTTGGGGAAATATGAAAAATATAAAAATACAATGCCAACTGCTACGTCTTCCAAGTAGTTTTGGAGGGCCTACACAATTTGGTTTAATAGTGTGAAACTCGGAGTAGCAACTAAGAAAAGTCCTGCTCTATGCACCAAATAGCGTATTTGGATTCATGTGTAGACTAGTATATGAAGATTCGTTCAAACAAATTTTAATTCAACAGCAATGTGCTGGCATCACTGATGTTTTCCTGTGTGCACGGCCCACTTCTATTCTCCTTATAAACGTATCACATCACACACTGTTTACATTATGACTGGTGACAAACACACTGACGTAATACGAATTCGTTATAATTCATTCATAAAGCAGCCTTGAAACTCACCATCGAAATTAAATTTTCCCCCTGAGAAGGATGCTGAGCTGTATACAACTAAAACGACAAACTAAGGATTTAGAAATACCGTTGATTAAAAATGGTTTATCCAAACTTGTAAAACGATCCGATAATTTGATTTCAAGCACAAACAGAAGAAAGAAAAAAGAGGCACGAAAATCATGCCGATATGTCAATCACGCAAAAAAATTTCAGTGTCACTACAATAAAAATTCCAGAAACTAGCTTCAAATTTTCCTTCTCTTTGACTTTTGTACACCGACAATGGCTTTCTTTACAATTATTTTTAATTACGCTTCCCATTTTTTTAAAAAGCCATTCAAAACGAAGTTATAAAAAAATCTTAAGAACGTGCTCAATCTTTGATAAAAATATTATCTAAAAATGTATATCACGAAAATAAACTTGCTGCTGATTAAAGGGATGTCAATCAAAATCGATCAAATGATTGATTGACAAGCTACTCAGTTCACGACATTTATTAGGCATTCGATTAATTGATTGAAAAAGACCTTTAACGTCATGACATCAATATGGTACACTAACGGACCATTTTAATATACATACATACTTACATCTTGTAGGGTCCTTTTTAGAGAAATTTCCAGATCGTCGTACGGAATCTCTTTTGAAAAAAGGGAATATAAATAAAAAAGGAGAAGAATTCATAAATATATGACAAAAAAGGAAAATAACTGTATAATGGTCTGTTACATAGAACTCAATGCAGTATAGACAGCGTTGAACGTGCTTAGGTGTAAAGACCATAATAGTGGTTTTTAAGTTGCAACTGAGAGTTTCACATTTGTATATTATAATGCAAGAAATGAATAATTACCTATTATGTTTCTTAATTCCTTAGAATAATGCAAAAACAAGTTTACCCCCCTTTAAAGATTAATTGCTAACAATGACCCTTTGCGCATGTAGCGAATCGTCCAGGCGACCATACAAACAATGGCGGTAAACTTCTACGCATTAACCAAAATTGATTTAAAACTGTCTAAAAATGCATTATGGGATGCCTAAGCAGCGCAATGGCACATTGTTAGCAATGAGTCTTTAACAGACTGATGATCAATGAGTAAAGTAAGAGTGATGCAAGGATAAAAAAATTCCTATTGAGAATACTCAGTTTAACTGTTGCAATCTAAAAAGGATAACAGGTACTCAAATGCTGCATCCAATAAAAGTAGCCCTGAATTATGCACACGCTCAAGTGTTTACAAATACTTGATGGCTCTTTATATGTAATATGCAGCCTCAACTCGCATATTGTTGTGCATACATAAACACTGCAATAATGAAAACTACTTTATTTGATGGCAATTAGGAAGTTCTGTATACGCTTTTGTATATACAACAGGGGTTTTTAAAAAGCATCTCCGAGTTTCACGGTTAATTCGTAAACAGCCAACTTTTAAACTGTAAATATAGTAAAAAACACTAAACTTACTTTCGTGGTGGAGCTTTTCTTACAACAGCATATAGGCCACTTGAGCTGGATATTGACATAGCCTAAAAGAATAATTGCAGCCATAAAAATGAATAATCTTTACCGAATCAATATAATGGGGGTGTCTCATACTGAAAACGAGGTGTCTGGCGATTTGGCGCGAAAATGTTTTCAGAAAATATGACGTGAGCAGGTGAAAACAATCGATTGAAACGGCATGGGTACTTGCGAAAACAATACTATGTTAAAATAAAAAAATTGATGTTTCATTGAGTGATAATTTGGGTCAATAATCTAGTCCTATCAAGGTGAACGACAATTCCCAATAAGGTATGAAGATTATATGCGAAACTTGAATTTAGAATTTAGAATATTGAATTTAGAATTATCATGGCCAGACTGATAATGCATTACGCCAGACTAGTGCAGTTTAGCTCTCATTCAACTACTATTTGCAGAAGTTTCAAGATATTTTTCAGACGTTGCCTGTTTAGTGGGAAAATTGGATGTCAAACTATTTTCTCTTTTCTCATACACTTCATTCAATTGTTTCTGCTTCTTACTGTTAAAAAACATGCTAGTCAAAGTCGTAACGAAATTTAGGACACCTTAGTTCGTTTAAAAGGGCCCCCAAATTATATTTATTATATCCATGTTTTTAGGACTTCGCTCTAGTTCAAGTCATTTTAAAAAACTTTCAAAGCTCTTCAACAGAACCTTTTATAACTCAGGTCCCCCTATTTAACGAGAGAAGTTATCATTTTTTAACATTTTATTATTTTATTTGACATGCTATCACCCTAGAATGGGACTTTCTTGCAGTCCGTAAATAAAGGCCCCGTCTCAAAGTTATTCTTTGGGGCCCAAGATGCCTCCATTACGCAACTGGTGCATAATTGTACTTTGAAGCCAAATTTTTCTTTTGCTATTGAGATATTCCATATCAAGTGGGACCAGGCACTGGACCTCAAAGTCATTGATTTCCTTCAAAATTTGCATATACATTCACCTTCACACTCTAACAATATGGGCAAAAAAATTTTCTCTGCCTTTTCCTTGTGTCTAGTACGAGGGCAAGATTATTGCTTTAAAGGGGATAAAGCAAGGAAGTTTACCCTGCCAGTGTTGACTGGTGACGTATATTCTTCGCCTTTTCGCATAAGATTTGTTGCTGGAGTGAGACCAATTTTGTCTTTATACCTTAAAAAAAAAAAAGATAGCAAAAATGGATGTCGTTTAAAATAGAAGGCTTTCAGTGATAATGTACAATTTCGAAAATTAAATAACAAAAATTTCATTGTAAAAAAATGGCCTGGAAAAATGATTATGGATGTCAAAATAATGTCAAAAACGTCAGAATAATGGCCTATCACAATCCACGACTAGGCAATTTACGTCCACGACTAGGCATGTTTCTTTCGGTCCTTATTCTGACGTTTTACACACTGTATAGTAACAGACGAAAAGCTTAATTCGTGTTGTAAAATGTTTGCATTCAAATCCAGTTTATAAAATTGTTTTGTTGCACTTTGGCTTTGATTCAAATGGGCATTCTGGTTTAAGAATAAAGTTCCACTGGACAAGTTTCCAGAATCCTTACCTAATTTTCCACCATCCATAATTACTTTTAGCCAGTACCTCGACTTCTTCCCCGACGCTATATGAAACTTCATCGACATTCTGTGCAGTATATGCCACAACGGTTGAATATAAGTGTGCTAAAACATTAACGAGATACATGTGAGGCTGGTGTTTGATGTGCACTAAATATATGTAACCCAGTTTGCATCGCTAATAATGTGTATGAAGATGTAAGGCTCAAACAGAGCAAAGATGTATGAAGATGTGAGGCTCAAACAGACCCCCTCTTTGGTAGAATACATAATCTGCCAAATACAGAGCTCCTTGAACGATCTGCGGCAGATATTGAGTCAGGGCTCCCTGGCTCCCTAGGCTTCTTTATCCTGTGGCGTATGCAAAGTTTGAAGCCCCCATTAATATTCAAGAAGCAAGACCCCGAGATTTGTTCAAAACATAAAGAAATTTCTGCAGGTAGGGGTGGAAAAATTCGTTACATACTGGCGTAATACAAATATAGCAATTATAGATTCGACAGCAATTCAAAGAAAAAATGCGTTATATTTTAAGATACTCGAAAGGGCGTTGCCCCATAGCAGCATAAACATACAAGGCATGGCTGCACATCATCTCCCTGCACTTTCCAAAAGTTTAACATATCATGGGGGGGGGGGGGGGGAGGCACTCTACCACAGGCCTAGCTTTTACTTCTTTAATCGAGCTGATCTTTTTTATTATCATAAAGAGACATAACCAAAAATCAGTATTGCACTTAAAATACAAGTCAAATCGAAGTTGATATTATAAGGGGTGTTTTTAAGATTTTTAATATGGAAAGGCTTTGAGGAGATACACAAACATTATTAAAAAGAGTGCAGGTGTACTGGAAATATTAAGAGCAATTTATTTTCTCTGCATTCTTGTTTCTTACCATGCATGTCAGAATCATTCATTTCTACCCACTCGTCATTCTCCTCCTCAGTGACAGCCCCAAATGATTCAAGATAGGTCGCCGGCGCCCAGCCTTGCTGATCAAGATCATTCCAAACAAACCACCAACCTGCAAACAAGGTATGAGTTATTGCAATATTTCTATTACCATAATAATCATTCACATTCAAAGATAAACTTATATTCTCAAAATTTATTCGGTCTTGTTTTCTAATACATATGAGAATTGGAGGATCTGATTTCGTACAACAGGTTCCTTGCTAAGGGGCGTATTTTGAGGATTGGCTTGGTTAGTGATGCCCAGTAATATGGTTGTTATGAGACAAAAGATGGCTATAATGGATCTTATGATTTGCTAGGCTAACATTGTTTTTTATAGGTGTTAAATCAAAGAAAAGGTGATTATTATTTTGAATACGCAAACAACCCAAACTGCTCGACCTGATGACATAATTAGTTTACCCTAAACCTAACCCTAGCCCTAAACCTAACCCTAAACCTAACCCTAAACCTAACCCTTACCCTAACCCTAACCCTAACCCTAACCCTAACCCTAACCCTAACTCTCACCTGAAAGGCTCTGCATAAATGTCTTCACTTAAAACTGTGAATTAGGAGTTCTCTGACATCTCGTCACTTTGACTCCATATACTGGCTTTCCAAGTCGCGAAATAAAGCTTTTCGTCTGACTAACATTAAAAATTGTAGGCCTTTGCATTTGCCATGTTTATACTCGTACAGTGAAACAATGTGCTTTTTGCGTAGATGCTACATATAATATATGATTGCAACTGGGTCCAATGCAGCTTTGAAACCGTTCTAGTTCTAATAATAATTACTTCAATTTACTATGATAATATGAGTCTAATGTGATATGAACTAATTGTGGAAACAATATTTGGGCTTATATAACTAATTAACACATACCGCGGTCTGTTTTCTCAGCCACCGTCAAAACACTGCCTTCTTCAAATGAAATTTCTCCAGGATTAGTTGCTGTAAAACTTGCTACAGCACGATACTGGTGCTCTTGATCTGAGACAGATAAATAAAGTGCCGTCATTACAATGATGCATGCTCAAATATACCAAATGCGAAGCTTTGCGGACCTTTAGAATTCAAGACAAGTAGGTTTTCCACTATACAATATGATAATCAATTCTTCAAAAATAAGCATATAGAAATGCACCAGGATGTTGACTTATTTCTGAGCTCCACTTTTGGCGATAGGTTGGTGTTAGTCCTAGCCCCAACCCTACCCTACCCTTGTCCTGCATAGCCTTAAACGTTATATTTAAAAGAAACTATTGAAGATTCAATTGACATATTGCAATTAAAAGTATAATATTGCAAAATTAATACACCGAATTAGAAAGGTCCCCAGCAAAGCTCTATATTAAAAATATGGTCAGAAATACAATAAAAACTTTTCATTTTGAATTCCAGTTCAGGTTCTGGTACCAATCTCTTTTTTAAATAAGTAGCTCTTAGCTTGCTATCCCTGTTTTCACAGAATGAAGCTATACTAGATTTGCTACACTAGCTAATAAAAGCTAACTGCAATAACTAACACAATATAGTATATATGTAAACATTAGATGAACAATATTTCAATACAAAGCATGAAATTTTAAGACAGAATTAAAAAAGTAGCACCATAGAAAAATCCGAGCTATTGTGTGAAAGTCTTGCTATGGGCTTGCATTATTCTAAAATGCTCCCGATAACGATTGAGAAGAACATCGCAAAAATATGCCTACCTGGTGATGAGCCAGGCCCAAAGGAGTCTTGAGTTTGGTTTGAGGTTTCTTGGATAGCTGGACTACAAAACAAAATTCAGTTTAAAGAAACATCGTACCAGAATAGTGGGTCTCTCTCCTTTCCTTCTTTGATTATTTATACTATGAAAAAATACACAATTACAACAAATTAAAGTTAAATACAATCAGATAAGTGCTGGGTAATAATAAGTGATGTCCTTCAAGGGAGTCCTTTGTCTTCAACTCACCAAATGTATTTAAAGCTATTTTTTAAACTGACACTTATTTTTTTTAAATGATTTCTTCCAGTCATAAAAAGCTGTGTAAAAAACCCTTTTTTGCTTTTTTACTCTAGATTGTACCTTGGGGTTGGAAGATTTTGGATTAAAACTCCATAAAGGTCCGTTTAAATGATCCAACATTTCATCCAACGCATACCTGAAATTTTTTTTCAAATGTTTAGTTCATAGATTTAGAGCTGTTTAAACGACCCAAAATTGCGTCTAAAGCAGCTTTGAAATAGATAATTATCGAAACTTTACACTGTATAAAAACATAAAAATGAAACAACATTAAAAACATCGATCAAAATTCAAAGGTCTCGAATAGAGGTTTCGATCTATTTTCTGATGTTTTATAATCTGTCTGGAGCATTTTTTTAATGTTTGTTTTTCCAAAGCAAATTCAATTTTTCAAACAACAAAATTGTTAAAAAGTCGCTATTCAAAAATGGAGAGTCAGCTTGGAATACAACGAAAATATATGCACGTTTAGGAGTGTAATGCTTGAAAGTACACGTTTTTTTATTGAATGGTTTATCACTGTTGCCAGAACGGTAGTTCCCTAAATTTCAATTGATTGCATTATACAATAGGCTGTTGACAGATTCTTCAATTAGAAACGCGGGCCTAATTCGAAACGCGGGCCTAATTCGAAACGCGGGCCTAATTCGAAACGCGGGACTAATTCTGCCTATTGGTAAAGTAAATGATTGTCTGGTGGGACAAACCATTGACTATAATTCAACATAGGAAGGCACTCCCAAGACCCATACTTATTCGTTTTTTAAAGAGGAATATCGTTTGTTAAAATTAATTACCATTTAAACTGTAATTCAAATGCCTACAAGGGAGTAATTTACTACAGAGGCCGTGAGAAAATGAACCAAATTTCAAAAATAATTTACAGAATGAAGCAAAGCAAAGGAGAGCTATATAAACAATACATTAGCATAAAACATTACCAATAGATAACAAGTCTCTTTGGGTTTTGAAATGCAATATAATTCTTTTAGCACGTAATAAGATAACGGCGCTTATGAAAAATATCACATGTAAAAAGAAGTACATGCATTGAAATAAAATAATCACTGTTGCAATGGTGAAATTTGAGCCTGTGCAAATGTTTGTTAATTTGTACCTAAACATTGAATTTACACTACAGAACAGTTACGTAGAAAGGGTTGAATTACTGGCCAGGACCCACTGTTTGCGGATAATAGGAACAGAAGGAGGTTTTATTGAAAAGGGATTTCTATAATTTTTTAGGGGCATGTGTAGGCCACCAAAGAACAATAGCTTCTACGGATCTGCATTAATAACATCATTGTTGCTATTGCTAGATTTCCAACCGAGATAAAAAAGAAAAACTTATCAAGCAATTCGTACAACATATGTCAAACGAAGGGTATTTGTTAACCTTTTAGAAAGAATGGGGCGGAAAATGGTCTCCCAATATTTGGAAACTTTATTCTCTGTTGGGGATTGTTCGAAAGATTGTTAGCATTTGTACTTTGGAGCTTGCTCATAAAATTGCAGACATAACACTGCCATTTCTAGCAAGTTTTAATGAATAAAGGTACTTTGCTTTCAATGCCTTGGGTCTGATGCTAACACAGAGTGTCTTATATTTTCTCAAATCTGAACTACTATTTATTTTATTTTTCTATTCTAAATGGCAGCGGTATACTTAGGTGGCAAAAAGAATATTAAAGTAAACACTATTGGATGGGCGGATTGCCTTTGATCAACCTTGCAGAGAGAAGTTCAGTGATTTTACGTTTATCCATATTTGTACTAAGAAGGTTTCGCAGATCAAAATAACAGATGGAAAATGCTAGATGCTAAGGTCAAATAAGAATCGATTGAAGAAAGAGTGTTGGGTATAGATAATTGAATCAAACAACAGGCGATAGAAAAGCAATGTTTACTTTATGTTAACCTATCAAACTGCATCACAAGATAAAATATCAAATACTTCTTGTCTTCGAATACACGAAAATGTTTAGTTGATTTGAACACTTGATTCTGTTTGTGGTTTGATTCTCTTTTAAGTCTTGTCTGTATTAAAAATAGTGCAGTTCTCAAGATACAGAATTTTGCCGTTTGCATAATCAAAAAAGCACTGTTATATCAAGCCATGAAAAACGGTAGAAAATTGAATACCTTCCAAATCCTTGAGATCCAATAACGTCACTACTCTGTTGGGTAGAGGCTCTGACGTCAGTCCCCCAACAGTCGAAGAAATGCATCACGACAATCGACTGGGAAACCAATTGTGGAAGGCTAATTATTTTCTGAAATAGAAAAACACCTTATATTATATCAATACCTCTAATAAACAAAGATATTTTTTCTTATCCAATTTGTATAATGGATCAAAAATAAGCTAACCATCTAAATTTTAAGAAATAATTTTAAATTTAGGGTTTATCAAGATCTCTGTTAACAGGTGTGTTGCAGAGAGCTTGACGCAGCGAGGCCAACATTTGAAACATTCAAATTTCTGTCTACTGCACCATTGAAGAAACCCTATGGTGTATAGAAGAGAATTGACCCCAGGCTGCCTATAAATATATTGTTCCATATACCATATCGTAAATTGGTTGATATATTGAAATTGGTTGAAAGAATTTTAGCGTATTAGACTTCCGATAGTTATTGTTATTGTTATAATTATTGTCAGACTTATGTATCTTAGGTTTGAAGATATTTGACCGATTTTGAAAGTACAGGAATAAAAAACTCCACACAGGCAAGAGATGGCTTGCTGCGGTTCAAGTGCTAGTGGCATCAGTCTAGTCATTTAATTTGCAAGCTTGACATGTCTTTGGTGGTTTGATTCTGTTTTTTGTTAAATCCTGTTGTGAATTAAAACTCATCATGACGTAAAGCTGTTTGTCTTTAGATAATCAAACAATGGCAAATTCATTCGCTGTACTAGATCCCTCTATCTAGTAATATAATGCTGCGTGGCTATGATCAACCCCGCAGTCTAAAATGACGTAAAGCAGTTTGAGTTAATAGTAAGCACGCAAGAAAGCTTCTGAACTGTCATTTATAACCATATCTGCTTAAAATCAAAAAAGTATCCAGGAGTCGCGCCCCTCTACACCCATACTCCCAGGTGGTTCGCTTTGCAGCTAGGTTAACAACATTCGTTTGCAATATTTTCTCTTTTGTTTGTTTTGCTCTTCATGTTTGTTAAATTTTATTTGATTTATGCTTAGTATTCAGCGAATACATAGTAGCTTGAAATTGTTGTGTTTCGAAGAGAGTTTATTCTTTGAAGGTGGCAAAAAACTGTCCCGATTAGTGCTCCATTTTGCAATTGATCAAAACAAATCGCAAAATTGCGCCCTCCCTGCAAAAATCCCAGAATAACCTGAATTTTTGAGCGTCTTACATGCAATTATTTACATTAGCCAACAATCCATAATGCAAAATTTAGCAAATTTCGTCTTTTTCAGTTGTATGTTTCTGTTAAAATCAAAAAGAGGCAAGAAAGACGATTGCGGATAAATCAAACAGCCCTTAATATAAAGGCACCCATGCTTTGACACAAAACATTTGACAGGAATATTCGATAGGGTTGTAGGAACGGGATTTGACTGTAGCAGGAGAAGCAAACTAAAATTGTGGACCAAAATGTGAACAGCTATGTTGAGAATCGAGCAATTCGCAACACACAGGTTAAAATTCTTCTTCGATTTATTTGGAACACAAATATGCCAGATCTGAAACAAGTAATTCTACTGCGCCACTTATTGTCCTCCTTCTCCAACATGCTTCAAATATTACAGGGACCTAAGTAGTGTTATTTTTACCTGACAAAAATCTTCTATTGCTCTACATTCCTTCTCGATTCCAAGTTTTCCTAATAACATCCAGTGGAACTTGGTAGCTGTGAAATGCACATAGAAAACAATTGAATAAGCTTACAGGTGATCGTTATACATATTATGTATACAGTCAGCTTAGTTACAGTCATCAGATTTTGCCTGAAAAGTTGGGACAGTAAGGGTGTCTGAGTGCAAACAAAAAAGAACTTCATTAACCGGTCGGTAATGTAGCAGCAAGCAAGGACCAAGACATCTGGGGGTTCGGGGGGGGGCCTTGGCCCAAAAAACTTGAGTAGCATAGTGAAAATACTTTTATTTTATCAAATATGGCTTTGGCATCTCGGTCTTTGGCAGCAAGCATAGTGAAATCGACTTGAAATGAGATCGACCATAAGCGATTTTCACAAGAAAAATTTGAGAATGCAAACAGTTATAAAACAAGAAACAAAAACAGCAACAAATAAACTCCTACACGCGATATTCACTATTTGCTTACCTGGAACAGGAGGTATAGTTATGCTATATTTCTCTTTGAACATTTCGCACAGGACTCCCTGTTCAAACAACAAGAAAAGAAGCATGGCAATTCGAGTTTTGTTGTGTGTATAGAAACATAAATAACTGATATACGACAAGTAAACATTGAAAAAATGGGGCAGCACAGACCATTGCCCACATCATGGGGAAAGATATAATGAATCACCAGTAAGTGAAGACCTATGCCTGTGATCATTCATACTTTTTATACAAGAATGTTGCTTGCAGATCATTTTTATCAAGGCAGCTGGTCTTGATAGACCTTGTGGTATTTAAGGGGACTGAAGATTCTGCTGTCTGTCTCCAATGCTTTCAGAACTTTAACAAGGAAATTAACATATAATAGAAAATGACTGCCTTATAAATGGAGCACTTAATGCAAATGACTACCTTATAATGCAGATCTTATATCCCTTTAATATTCTATCTGATTAGGCAGATGTTTTACAATGTGTCTTTCTTAAAAGCAACTTATTTTAGAACCCATAAAAAGGAGTCAAATTTTACCACTTGATTGTGTGAGTATGATGGGCGTTGTTATCGATGAAAAAAAGCTGGCAAAGGCTGACAAATGATATACTTATTACCAATTACAAACCTGGAAATCAAAAAACATGCTATATGGTCTGTAAATGGTAATTTCTGACTTGTTGCTCCATTTGACTCTTAGAATGAATTCCTAAAGGGAAAAAGCAAATTGAAAATTATCATCATACACATTTCAAAACAAAGAAAACTTCATATATCATAACAATGATTCTTATCAAGCTTCTGCTGTAAAAAAATCTTTAGCAGGAAATGACAGAGCACAAATCAGTTTGACAACTCTGATGATTTGGATAATTCAGAAAAATTCAAATTTCTTTTTCGTTGGCAGAATAGTGACCAAGGTCTTACATGGCAGGTAGAGGAGAGGGGAAAAAGACCTTCTCCACCAAACAGTAGAGAGCACGGAAGCTCTTTGCCTTTGAATATTTGATAACATAAAGTCATGTTAAGGAAATAGAATTAGCCCATCCCCTCCCACCCTAATAACTGATCAAGCACTTGGCTCTAGACAAATAGGCAAACTTTTATGGTAGTTTTTCACCATTATCTTTGATGCCACAACCTGAATGTCATACTTCAGCAAAAAAGGGAGGGAGCTATTGCCCCCCAACCTCCCTTCTCCAGAATGCCTGAGATGGTAGGCAGACATCTATTGGTCTAAGCCTTGCCACTAGGAAGGGACTTACCAGGGTATAGGGGGTGCAACCTAATATTTTTCAGTGTCTTTTCAGACACCTTTTCTATTCATCTAAACGATGTGGCACCATAAACCAATCATTGTGAAACCCCCCCCCCCCCCCTTCCGTCCCCCGTACTTGTCGCTAAGTAGGTTCCTTGATTACAAAGATATGACTGATTACAAAGGGCCCAGGAAGGCCCAGGTACCTTGAAAGATATTGCTTGGGAAAGAACTCAGATGAAATCCTAGCTAAAGGCAGTGGCGGTTTTAGGGGGGTCCAAGGGGGCATGGCCCCAGGCCCCGTGCTTATGGTAGCTAAAAAGGGCTTCGTACCTAAGAGAAAAAATAGAAACTGTAAAGAATAAGGGCTCTGCAGATGTTTTCAGCCCTGGGCCCTACAGTCCCTAAAACCGCTGCTGGCTATAGGGATTGCCCTAGCTGAGATTACCTGTGTAAAAGACTGCATCAGATACAAAGGACTTTTCAGTTGTTGGGATGCAAATAAAGTTTAGGCTACTTTCTCTAAATCCTATGAGCAAAGCATCATTTGTCTTTGTAACCAGCTCTACAAGAGCATTCCTTTTAACTGATACATACATAATGTTTACTGGATCCATGATCTTTTTTCTTTTGCAGGCCAACCACTTTGATGTTTTCAATGCTCTTTGTGTCAACCATTTTGCATTCTACAAATAAATTATTAGAAACTTGTCTTGTGGATTTCTAAAGAATTATCAACGAATGAGAAAACCGATATAATGCATAAAAAGTAAATCTATTGATGCATTATAAGAATAAAAAGAGATTTCAATTATTAATCAACTGATTAAAAAATCCTTCAGCTACAAGAATTTCAAAGCAAGCCATCTGTTGTCTAAGTTCAATTAATCTCTAATTTTGTTTTTGCAATTTCCCAAATAAATTTCATTTTCAAACCAAATTGGTTAACAAGTGTGTTTAAGTTAACAAGATTATTTTCTAGTTAGACAGAGCTTGTTTGTCAGATCATTAATACAATATCCAAAAATATTTTATCGTTTACTCGAAACCAACTTAAAAAAAGCACTAAATGCTTTTGAGATGTGGTGTAACTCATCCGGTACTTTCTCGTTATCTCAAAAGGACAGTGCCTCCCCCATTTTTGCATAAAATTTACAACATGTGACTGTCACAAATAATCCAAAATACGAATCCCTTTCAAGAAAAGACTTGACAAGAGAAAAAATATCCAAAAAAATTGTACTAACATTTAGGTAAACAATTTAGCGGTATTTTATATAAAAATAAATTATTAACGGGCGTCATATGATGCTGAAAATTGTGTGTAATTTGAATAGCAATAACCAGTTGCCATCTGCAGCAATGATTTCGTTGATCGCGGCATATCTACGTTGGGAGGGGTGAATTATAAATCGAGTTTGCTAATAGACAGTATAAGACAGTTTGCGATTCATTAATCGCCAATAGAGCTACAAATCATATGTAAACGATTAATGATCCACGGTATACACAAGATTAACAACGACGGCCTACCAGTTACAACCCAATTCGCACCACTTCCCGGTTTTCCTTTTTCGTGTGACCTTTGCCCAGAAATGTCTTTTTTCGATAAGGCAGAAGAAGTCAAGTTGGTGGTAAAATTCACTAGATCAAGGAGCAAGACTGCGAATTCACAATCCTTCAATTCTTCCTTCCTCTCGTTCTCTGAAATAATGCGGATTTCATTATCATGTCAATATTGACCTTGCATTTTGTCCAAATTCGTGGGCTGTGCAAAGCATTGTTTTCTTGGTCTCAGTCCTGTGATTGGAGATGCAGGACAAAAGTGACGACCCATAACAATGGGCCAACAAAAACGTGCAAATTTTTGCAGAAAACTCCTTGTTATTACCGTCCATATTTTTTGGTCTTATTTAATTAGGCATGACAAACTAAGGCTAATAGCTTGTCAGCAATTTGAATTAATATTTTGATCTTGTAACTTCTGCTCATTTCACAATTTGATAACGAGCTATGTTGCGAATGTGATAACACCAGGCAGGTCATTCTATTATCTTTGATAATACCAAGGGACAATTGTAAATTGCGTATAAGGTTTCCATGAAAGCAAAAGGATTTTCAAGGATCATCAGGTAAAACGATAGGATTCCCACCTAAGGAGTATGTGATTTTCTTGGAGAGAATTGCACCTCGGGCTCCCTCCTTCGCGTAATACTCTCTTGTTAATGGACAACGAGACTCGATCTGCCAAAAAAAGAACAACGTAATCGTCCCCAGCCAGAAATTTTATGAAAATGAAGGGTTTCCAGAGAACATGACGGAAGCCCAGGGTTATACAATAATAAAAACGATGATAAAAGAACACTGCAAGCAATTTGACCTTTTGGGTGGTGCGCAAGAAGACAGTAGTGGATAGATAACGAAAAACATATAATAGATACCCTGGGTACCAGAGCCTCAGAAGCAGATGAATGCGGTGGCGATAAAAGAGCACTTAAATATATTTTCCATAGACTAGTTTCAAAATACATTTTCCCCACTCAAATATAATTTTCTGTGATTTGTTTTTGATTTGTTGGTTGAGATTCTTGCACCAAGGGCAATTTAATGAGCACCCGGCATAAGGCAATCTAACGAGCACCCCGCAAAGGTGTAGGAGACAAAAGAACTGCGAGGGCTGCAGCCCTCCCCCTGACGCCCAACGCCAATTTCTCCTGTTATACGGGGTACTCCTTCAAAGAAGGTGCTGTGTTTTTTCTTTAGCTTGTACGCACAAAAAGAAACAATATAGTTCGAACACCGCTTCGATCTAGATTTATAAAAAATGTGACCTTTAGTATTCTTCTCAACATGTATGTAAATGTCCATTTCGTTGTCATTATCACAACCTCCACGCTGCCCTCTTCATTATACTCATACCTTAAAATGCAGTCACTAGTATAGCCTTAGGATGAAAGTGACAGTAAAAAGAAAACACGCTATTGGTTATATCAATAACTCATTGGAGAATAAGATAATAATATTACATACACCCGTAAATTGTAAAATTGTAAAGAACTGTTTCAAATACTATGTTATCATAAATGCGATATACATTTTCGCTAGTGAAAGTTGAAATTAAAAATGGGTGTTTCGATTTGTAGTAAATAATGTAACGAAATTCACTTTATCATTACGTGAATTCACTTAATCATCATTACATCAGATACTGGTAGACAAGGCCCTTTTTACTTACAGATTCCTATGGCGCAGTCAGCGCGTTGCAGACTATTAGTGCTTTACAGAAAACGAATGAATATTACGGACAATATGTAGTGAAGTTCTAAGACTAAATATACCCTATATCGTTTTCTCTAGAGGGCATTCTCATATCTTTAGACTAGATAATAAGAACTGTACGTCACGTGATAAAGGATTACGTCAATATTTACAAAAAACAGCAGAAAATTGACCTATCTAAAATTCTCTCGTCCATAATATCAATTAGGATGAAAGATAACGATAGTAGCGAAACTGTAATTTACTGCATCAAACTTTGCATAAGATCCAAAATAAATTTTGATAATGGCAAATGGGAAATAGGGTGAGGATCGACGACAAAACTACAGTTTGATGGCTTTTTCTATTTCACAAACAACCCAAGGTTTCGCGTTGCTTTCACATTCTAGCCTTTTGTTTTCTAAACCAGTATTTCTTAAAGGCGCATTTAAAAGGTGAACAACCACATTTTGAAAAATACTGTAGTGTTGGCGAAGTTTTTATTAATTATTAAAAAGTTTATTTCGATGCAACTGAAATCAATGTATTCATTACAACTTAAAAATAGGCCAAAAATTCTGAATCTGCGTTATCTCTAGACAGTTCTATCCGAGGTGATTAAAATGGCAAATTCATCTTCAGTTGAGTTGCAGCTCGAATAGTTAAACGAATCTTAGTTTCATAGGGCTAAAAACGGTTTTTTTCTGAAATTTTTGGTTTCACGTACGGAGTAGAAAATTGTTGAACTAAGTGCGTAAAATTTCTGACAGAATAGAAAGCGTAAAGTTATGTGAAGGTTATATGTTAATATGTAAATACATTATAAACATGTTTGACGCATTTGAAAAGGTTAAGCAAATTTAGAAAGTAATTGTTATCAACGGATCAACAGAATAATTCAGCAGTGCAGGGTGTATTGTTTTGGAAATATCTTAATGAACTGTCTGAGCGCCAGGCAACTTTCCCAAGGCCTAGAATAAAAGAATAAATAAAGTGATATAAATATATACAAAAAACATCACACATCTAAAATATGGAATCATCAGACTTCAGACAAGTCATTCCAGTTTCGAAAAAAATATTTTTCAGCACTTTTTTATTTCAATTAAATGTTTCAATTCCAGAAACTATACCTACCAGCGCCTTTCAAAGTTAAATCCAAAGTAATCAATTAACGTCCAACGATTTAGAAAATAACCCTGTGAATACTGCTATTTTGTAACTAATTCATCTGGGGTAAAAAGTACAACGGGCATATTACAGCGACGATTGTCTATTTTTTACAAGAAATGGCGGTTCAAGCTAGCTATTAATAGTTTCGAAAACTCTGAGGCTGGATGAATCTTCATCTGATCTTAAATTTTTAGTCTGTTAGTTGATAAATTCAGCTGTAATAGCTTTTGATAAGCTGTAACAGTTTTAAATCAGTTGAACTTCAATGTCATTGAAAACCATTGAAATCCGTATGTTTTTTCAAAATTACATCTTACAGTACAGTAAATCCCTGCATATAAGAACCTACTTTTTGAGGTTCAGGCTGAAGTGGGTTCTTATTGGAAAGGTACTTGGATTAATTTCAGGTATGAAGGTTCTTATTCGAAGGATCCTTATTTAAAATTTTAGGATTCATTATCAGCATTTTAGATTTTGCTATATATAATTATGTTAAAAAGGCAAAGTGATTTTAAAGTTCTCTTTCGTTAAAATGCTGAAAATGGACAACTGAAAATTTTTATACCGATTGTGGTTTACCTCATCTTTAAAAATCTGGGAGAAATTAAGGACCATTGAGAACTCTATTTTTTGTCCTTGGGATAAGAACCTATTATATTTTATCACATTGAAACAGGTTCTTAGTTACAAGGTGCATAATTTAGGAAAAACAGCCTCTAGGTTCTTATTTTTGTAGGTTCTTGTATGCGGGGATTTACTGTACCTCAGCTTGGTTAAACTTGTTCTTAATTTTTTATTAATTCTGCGACTCGTGTTCTTACAAATCGTCCTTTGGAAAATCGTGTGAGCACGGAGAATTCTGAAACACTAGTAAACGAAGAAAATATGCAGGGTCATTCAATTTGAATGATGAAACATGTCAGCATATATACAAATAATAGGTGAGACAAACCTTTGAAAGATCGACGCCAGTTAAAGCCTGGACGGCGGGTGGCAGTTGACCAACAAGCTTGGTTATTTCATTTGAAAGCTTGCCTCCTCCAGAAGAGTCGTCGTTGATTAAAACGATCTCCTCTGTCTTTGCCAGTGGAGCAGCCACCTCTGCAGCGATCTAAAGATAAAAAAGATTACACTGCTGTTACTGATTCTTAGGAAGCAAAACCACTCTGATGGAGAGTTAACATGCAATATCCCTTGTTCTAAACTACCTGATAGAGGAAAGTGACGAGAGCAATCAAAATCGAAAATGATTTGGCATACACGCCATTTAAAAATGTTGCTTGATGACATGTGTTATTTCATTTTTAATAGAAAGCAAAAACAAATACTTAAACAAGTCAATTATAGAAAGGCAATTTTAAATTAAAATAACAAGTTTCAACAAAATGTTTACAAATATTACATAAAGAGCGTGAAAAACGTAATAGGCTTAAATCATAGTTTTTATTAATCATGTGATTGCCATAAAGATACCTTCAAGGTGAATGACATGAGGTAAGTGTTAACTGCTGTGACAAAATGATTTGGTCATCATCATAAAAATTTTCCTAATACATATTTCATACAAGAGTCTCTGGGGTTACTTATCGCCACAACTTATTTGCGTGTGACTAACTGAAGTGGGCTTTTTGTTGTTTTCAGCATCGGCCATTTAGCTTGGGTCATTCGCTTGAACAGCAAATAACACAATAGAATATAATTCACAAACAATAAGCATTTGCCATACCTTAGGCATTGCATCGAGAACAAGTGCCATAAGAGCTGCATCTCCATACTGTTTGTAGGCTGCAGCCTTTTGCCTCATTCTTTCAGCTTCGGCCTTGCCAATGGCTTCGATTGCAGCAGCTTCAGATGCACCCACCATCTAAAAACAAAAGAAATTGAGAAGATATCATTTGCTACGGAAGGCTCGTATCTAATATTTAAAATATTTATCAAAGAATCGAAATGAAAATAAGGATTACTTTGCACGTGGTTTAGTTACTGGCATCATGTTGTATGACCTTCTTTAAGGCACTTTGATAAGACACTTAGGACTAAAGACTATAAACTCTATATACTCTTGTCTCTAAAATTTCAACATATTGTCTCTATACATTGCGAAATCGCTCTGTTCCATTGACATACAGTATTGCTTATCTGAGAAGACCTAGATCCAGGAAAAACATTTGAATTCATCAATATTATTATCAATTTTTATGTCTAGTCGCGCACTTGTAGCCTCATAATTGAAGCATAAATCTTCTAAATACTAATCGAGGTATTTGTTTTCAAACAAACGGCCTAGTAAGCATACCTTGATCTTTTCAGCCTCTGCTTGTGCTGCCAATACTTTCTGTGTTCTAAAAGGGCAATTAGCAGTTTTATATGCATCCGTTCAAAGTAAGAGTAACAGAGGCATAAAAAAGCTTTCAAGGCACTTGCACATAACAAAGTTAAGAGTTTTCCATGCAAAACCAAAGCCAATGTCAAAGATCAGCAAATATATCTCTGTTTTCGAGCCTATTATGATTTCAAAGCACGAATTGCAATCATAAATTATGTCATGGCTAGTGACAAAATTTTTAAACTTTGAAACGCTGAAACAACTAAGTTGCTTTACTCGGTTTCCATAATGTATCTTATGTTGATATATTGTTCTAAGATAGTGTCTAATGATATATATTTTTAACCAAATTCTTATTGATAAAACAGTATGAAAACGGAGAAGGTTCGTCAAAAAAGAACATACTTTTTTCCTTGGGCAATCGTCTCCACTTTGTAGCTTTCGGCTTCCGCTGGGCTTTTCACCGTAGCTATCAACTCTTTTTCCTTTCTGATAATTTCTTTCTCTTCAACTTCAATGGCCTTTCTTCTTTCAACAACCTCGATCTGGATCTCTTCACCTCGAATCTTCTGTTTTTCTTTGGCTCCCTATAACACGGAAAAATCACTGGATATAAAATCTTGTAAATATAACAAGATTCATTTCAAAGAATAAAGAAAAGCTTTAGCAGTAAGGTTATTTACAAGAAAATAAGGCGGAATGGAGCTAGAACATTAGATATTATTATACCATTGGACGATGTAATGCAGCTTCTATAGCGTAAAAAGATCCATAGACCAGGAAGCTGTTGTATGTGCTATAGCTGAGCTTAAAGCAAACTACAAACAGTGCAAAGATGGAAGAGACAGAAAAGCAGTTTTTGGGACACAGAGCAGCGATGCTCAATGCACAATGTCCTAAACCTACCTCTAGACATGATCACGACTCGTGATTCTCAAGTATCAATTTGTTGACTATTGATTAAACTCTCTCTAACTGAATTTTAATCAACGCTAAAATTGAAGATGCCAAATTCCAAGAAGCGGGAATTAACAGAGCTGTAAGACCTGGAGAGTGGGTCTTCAATTATGATCCTCACCTGCAACTGGTAGGCAAGCTCAGCTTCAGCTTTCCTTGCATTCACTTCTTGGTCAAAATCAGCCTTCTGCATTTGGAATTCTCTGTTGGAATTGGCAATTTTTGTGTCTGCAGTATATCTTGCATCCATACGTATTCTCTCGCATTCTGCTTCCTGTTTTGATCAAAGTAGATTAGCTAAGTGTACACTTAGATTAACAGCAATGCTTCTAATGTCTTGACAGAACAACTTTCAGATCCATGTTGGAGCTCCTTAGAAGTTCCTATATGACAACTAAACTAAAATTAACTATGTCATGACCTTAAACAGTCACCTTATGTTGAATAAAACAATTTTCAATGGGAAAACTTGGCAATCAAAAAACATACAAATGGAAGTTTAAATTGAAAAAGAAAATGATATGAATCTCAAAAAAGTTTAGCTGGTAAATTTGTTTAATGTAATGACTCGCCCTATACTGTCAATATTTTTCAAAACCCCTTTTTCCAAAATAGGAAAACTTAGTTTATTGACATACAAAAAAAAAGACAGATGATTTACCAGGACATGAAATACAATAGAAAATGTGTCACTTCAGTTAGGCAAATTTCCTTTAAAAAAAATTAAATAATCTAATGAGCCATATTGTAAATCAAGCACTGGTCTAATCAGCGTCTTCATAGGAAATTGCCAGTTTCTAACTTAAATCAGCAAACATACCCGGATACCAGCATCTCTCTTGGCTTCAGCAACACCAATATCTGCATCCCTTTTGACAATTGCAGTTTGTGTTTTCCCCAGTGAGTCCAGGTACTCCACTTTATCATAAATGTCTTTGATTGTAAAGCTGAGAATTTCTATTCCCATTCTTCCAACATCTGGAGCTGCAACTTCTCGAACCAGAGATGCAAATGTGTCTCTGTCTGCAATGAAAACATAAAATCAAATGTTCCCAACGTTTATATCTATGATAATTAAATAAATATATGAACAATGCATCAGAGGATTGAAAGACTTCTGTTATATGCCTGTAAATAGCTTTAAGCATTCTTCTAAGAATGTAAGAGCAATAAAAAGTTAACAGAAGGTTTAAGTTAGAAAGTTTTAAACATAAACACCATTCACTCTTGTTATTCTCAGTAAATTTGAAGCATCTCCTTACCTTTATAAACTTCTTCAACAGTCAAGGTTCCAAGAATTGCCCTCAGGTGACCTTCAAGTGTCTGTAGTAATATTCCCTCTATCTCAGTAGTACCTTTTCCAAGGAACTGTTCGCATGCAGTCTTTAACAAGTCATGTTCCTTAATGACTTTAACTTGAGCAACGCCAGTGACTGTAATTGCCACACCTTTAGCAGTTTCAACATTCTCACAACGTGGATTTAGGGTCATGACCTCCAGAGAGATTCTGAGAATTAAAACAGTTTGTTATTAAGAGCCATGTTCGATCAATAAAAACAATAAAATTTTATATCTGAAAACTAGCCAAAATTACCTTTAGTGCCTCTAGTGCTTTAAATTATCCCATTTTGCCCAAAAATGTTGAAATTCTTTTTCATATGATTTGCAAAACCATTAAAAGTTCATAAAGTCCTGATATCAAGCATAAAACCTTTTATTTCAGTTTTTAAAAATACTTTTTAACCTTGCATGGCTACATCTCTAAAAAGCAGGTCATTGCCAAAAAAATGGGAACTTGACAAGTTTAATGGTGGAAAGTTAAACAGGACTGGATAGGTTAAACACGTAATTCTAAAATCTTTTTGGCTGAATTGTTTTGAAACTTTATAATACAAATTCTAGCTTAGAAATAGTCAGTGTGGCAGCAGTTAAGTTCTTGCAGGACATGAAAAAAGCATAAACATATGTAGTAGATCAAGCAAGCAAAGAAAATCAACAGTATCAGAAAATTTTCATAATATGCACTGTTTAAAAAATCTAGAAATGAGGTAGCCTTACATCAGTGAATACAATGTTATTGCCACTTAAACATTTTTAGGAAGGCAGTTCAAGAAATATCCAGTTTATCACTATTTTACAGGGATAAATTAAACACCTGTGTCAAAATGATTATGTCAATTACATTTACATACAAAAAGTTGGACAGAAAGCATGTTACAGGCCTGGTGCTAAAGGGCAAGTAGAGTTCAGTTCAGTTCATATTTTAAAATTCCACTAAACACATCTTCAATTAAAGCTACATATACATGTACAAAAAAGAAATTACAGAGAAACTAAATACCAAATACAAGATACAAAGAAAACTAAATGAAAAAGAAAGTGTATGGAGGGGAAAGTGTATGGAGGGGAAAGTATATGAGGGAAAATTGTATGGAGGGGAGTTTTGCAGGGAATGTGAAGAAACAAAGACCCTTTATTTCATGGCCAGTGTTCTTTGAAATGTCTTCAGACATAATCTACAGACATAGCAGTTACCTTTGTGTATCTGTTACACATGCCCATGCCCAGGCATATCCACCAACTATTGTTTTCTTATTTTCACTGCCACAGCAACCACCTGAAAAGTATAGTTTATACACATTTTATATGCCGTGCTTTCCTGGAAAATATTTTATTTAGGTGCTGAGAACATTTGCATCAGATAAATTAAAATTTATAAATCAGAGCAGAGAAAGTATGCATTTTGAAACCAGTTCAAAGGCATAACTGTTTTGTTGTTCTACCAGTTCAAAGAGCATGATTTAATTCAATTATATATAAAAAGTATATTTATATAAATATATATAATCACAAGGCAAATGCTAACAGGAGGAAAATTCTTTCCACAAGGGTGCTGCCCAATTGTATCGAACCACTCTTGGTCGGAATCTAACCGCAGTTAGCTGCTTCAAAAACCCCCACTCATTTCACTGAGCCAAAAACATATATACTTTTGCCTTATATATACATATTCCATTTCCTCTTAAAAACCATATGTTTTGAACATAAAGAGAGTTCTGCGAAGAATTCCTATGATATATGGCAACTAAGATCTTGCCACCTATTGACTAAACACTTCATCAAATATGAAATTGGCCAAGCTCAACCTGATTTCCAAGTAATACATCTTCCTGAAGCAGAAATTTTTTCCAAAGATACTGACAAGATAGTCTTAATAAACTTATAAAAAAATTTGTGGCATGGCAATTATGTGGTATAATAAAAACACTCATGACAAACGAGCCTGTGCAGTAACTGAGAAAAAATAACTTATTCTTGTATTCCATTACTTCTATTTTTGTATATACTGACAACAATATCAATACAAATTTTCTTTATGGGCTTCTTCATCTTAAATATACTAAAATGCGTGCGGTACAATATGATGAATTTGAATAACGATCAATGTAAGTAAATTGTACCAGGAAAAATTTTTCAAAATAATTTTTCCTAGTACAATTTACTTACATTGGTCGTTATTTTTTTCTTCATATTAAGAATACAAATTTTTAGATTACAATCAACAAGGTGGCATAATAATTTGCAAAACCTGGAGATGTTGTGTAAATTCAATCATATTTAGGTCTTTCTGGATCTATTTCATTATTTGGAAAAGTTAGACCTGGCTATACATTGCATGTCATTTTGAAAAATAATGCAGATATTTGAAACTAAGGCTTAGATGTTCTTAGTTTTAAAATGATTTAACTTTAAATTTTGTTCAGTTCTTTGGTGCTTTATTGGTTTTTCATTAAGCTTGTAACAAGTAACTCGCCAAAACTGCGTACAGCAAGAAATTCAACATAAGCACTAAAATGGATCTTGTGGATCTTGTAAAAATATTATGGGTTCTTTAATTTGGAACTGCCCAAATGAAGTCTGAATTTTGATAATTTTGCCTGAATAGATGGCTGTAGCCATCACAGTCCCCATAACTCCTACCCCAATGGTTTTAAATAACATGGATTTATTGCAACAAAGTGAGATCTTTGATATTATTAATAGAAGTTTATTCAGTATTTTGATGTATGACTTTGAGAGGGATATTTTGCTAATTCATGAAAAGTTCAATGAAATATTTATGTTTAATTTTGATTCTAACTACCCAACTGGCAACTGTTGATCAAAGGTAAAACAAATTAAAAAAACTCTCATTAATAGATACTTGCTATGGGGATATTGCAACTTAATGTATTTCCTATAAAATGCAACTATCAAAGAGAAAAGGATTAGGAGACACAGTTTATCAAGATTGATGCCTTCAATCTGCAAGTTAGCACATTCCGCCGCTACAAGCGGCCGGTTTTGCTGATTCAGCTGGTTTTACAACCGTTAACCTTGGGGAAGTGGCCATATTTATGCGCAGTTAAACAAATCTGGAGACAACCATGAAAAAATAACTAAACCATGTTGAAATTAAAACGATTTAAGCTAAGGGAAGAAATGATTTGATGTGCATTTTAACTCGTGGAGTCTTTTACTTGTCTATAAAAGTAGCAGTTCACTAAACCTGCATATTGCGCAGTTGTGAAGTGTACACCATCAGGCGGAGGCCATTCATAATTTCAAGTCAAACACACTACTAACCTGAGACAACGAGTGCTTCATTTGGCCCAACAGTATGTAGATTTCCCATTTCGATGTATATTATAGATCTCTGTTGGGCAAAAAAATGCTTTCATCAAATCATGCAGATACCAACGTATCTTCGACTTAGGCCGATCTCAGCCATCTCTTACACCGGTCATATAAATAGTGGAAAACAGGTGCAGGTGTTCTGAAATGTTGAACACGATTTAAAAACAGTGGAAATATCGATGATAAATGGCTAGAAAAACTCACCTGTGACCACTAACCTATCCAGATATTCAATATGTCAAGCTAAACTGACTTTCCTCCTGTTGTTATCAGTGATCCGCCCAGCTCAGAACTCAAGAAGGTGAATGCGCATTGTCATGCATATTACAATAAAGAAAGCTCCTCCACAGAATCTAAAACCAGAGAGCTTCGCACAGTGGATTCTTAGCATTCCATTTTCGAAATAACAGGGTCACCGATAAAGGGGCGTGACCATAAGAAGACATTGGGGTGGGGGCACTAAGGCCAAGCTTTTGTAGTCCATCGATGAAATGGAAATTTTGTTACCACCTGCAGATTTCCGGAATGACCATGAATTAGCTGCAAGAAAAACTTTTCAATTATTGAAAATGGGAAAGAACCACGATTTGCCAAGAACCAGTAGATTTAGGTCCAGGCTGGCTGAATTTAAAGAAATTCGAGGCTGAATTGTAGCTTATTTGCTCTACAATTACTAGGGTGCAAGTTAAATATATTTATACGCAATATATCTCACTAATAAAACAACACTCCACATCTATATATAATGCAGAAACTGCATTTCAACAAAAACTAGAAACGATTTTATATACTCTTGCATTTAAATGTCCTTTATAATAGCCCTTAACAATTTTATTCAATTTTGATAAAATTTTATAAAAATGTTATTAAAATTATATTTATAATCATAATTTGCACATTCAGATATTTGTAGCTGCACGTAAACACAATTGATAAATTCTTAAGAAGTGGTAATTAATATAAAGAAGAGAGTAATAGAAGCACCTGCTTTACCTGACAGTTGTGCAAACTTTTGTATCGTATTGTATAGATTATTTAATGTTAGTTCTTACAATAGTGCACGTACACTAATTAAGACTAACGTAAAGCAATTTCAAGGATTACATAAGGCAGATTACGACCTGCAAAAAGAGCATATGCACTTGTTTTTGAGGAACCAAGTTTTAATCAAATTCTTGAATTGTGTAGTATTTTGTGCTATCATTTCTAATTCTGGGAGTGAATTTCAGGTTTATGGGTCTTGAAAATGTAAGGAACTAATACCATTGTTAGTAGTTTTGGCTTTTGGAAGGTCAAGAATTAGAGGTTTTTTGAGTCGGAGGTTGTGTGACCCGTTGTTTTGAGGTACAAAATAGTCTTTCATGAAAACAGAAAGCCTTTACCACATACCACCCATATCAATGAACAATAATTGTATATATGTGACATAGTATAAATGAATTCATAATAATCTTTTTTTCTCTGTCGCTCATCAATCTTGCTAATCTTTTTTAACAGCTTTGCTGCTTTTTTTGATTTTATTGGTATGAGCATCAAACATTAAATTTTCATCGATCTGAACACCAAGACAGGTGAAACTATAGCCATTTTTAAGAAACTTGGAAAATTTCTTTTAATAATGCATTTATTTATGATTATATCAAATCAACTGAGATCTTTAAGAATTTTGTATTTATCCTGTCGTGCCCATCTGCCTTTTTGTGATTTAGCTTTACAGACATTTGTCCTTTAGGGATCGGTTGCAGCTTAAGGTTGAGTTATTTCTAAGGAAATTGTTGATTGTTTTTATGCTTGAATGCTCTTTTAGGTATCTTGAAATTTTTTATTTTTGAATTCTCAGTCAGACCTTTATGAATTGAATTTGTAGTTTAACCAATGCTGACGAAATGGGTATTCATAATCTCAGCAGCTGACTGTGGATCACTAATGAGACAATCATTCTCAGAAATCGTGATTTCTGAATCACCTTGATCTTTGCTAAAAAGTATGGTTTTAATTTTTTTTTAAATGTTTTGAAACTATACTAGTATGCAGAATTTTGTAATAGAATTCTCAACAGATTTTTGTAAAGTAGTTTGACTTAACACGTCGACAAAGATTTGCACAATGATTTCGCTGTTCTTTATAGTTTTGAAAATTGTCTTTAGTTCTATATTTTTATAAATATACTTCAGTTTCGTTCGTAACATAATTGCTTTTCGATGGAGTTGACTAAGAGGCTTATTATTTGTTCGAACTTTTTTGGATTTAAGAGGGGCATGTTTGTTAACAATGCTGCTTAAAATATCTTGAAAGCTGTTGAATGCTTGATTACCATATTGTAGATATTCACAAAGATGAAAAGGTGCTGCCAGCAAATATTGGCAGAAACTTTCCTCTGTGAATTTACTTAAATCTCGGTAATGTTGAACTTTAGGGTGGTGTTTAGACAAAGACGACGATCTAAGCATAGTTAGAATGAATTTGTGGAAATCGCTTAGATTAGATTCAATTGCTATGAGCAGTGGCGGACTGGCCAACCGGCCATCGGCCCGTGGCTGGTGGGCCCCTTTTAAAATCTGGCAAAAAGGGCCCCATCTTTGCAGAAAAAGGCCCCATTTTAGGAATGTGGGGCCTTAAGATGTCCCATTACGAATAATATTTTTTTTATTATCATTATTATAAAATTATTTACAGTAGGGGAAGCAAAATTTTGATAGCTAATATAACAGCTAATTAAAGCCCACTATTTATACTACATTTACAAATCTTAAATTAATTACAATGAATGGATGAAATGATATAGGAAATGTACAAAATTAAAAGGATGACTCATTAGATAAAAATATACAATTATTCGATGATTATTTCAAAAATCCAATCTGCGCAACGTAAGGTTTGCATAGTCTGCAATTGCATTTTGTATCTTTTCAAGTTTTAATCTTTTTCTTAAATATTGCGAGGCTAGAAGATGTTTTAATGTCATTTGATAGCTCTTGCTAGAGCTTGGATCCCATAAAGGTTGTACGTTCTATACCATAACAATTTGATTTTGGTTTTGATAGCGATATTCGGGATATGTTTCTAAGATTATAGCATGTATTTCTTTCAGTAAAAATTTCTTTCATGAAACTTGGGTTAAGATTATGTAAAGTTTTTTATATTTCTATAAGAAGCAATTGCAGATTTTTATCATGGATAGATGTCGAGTTGTCTTTTTCAAGAAGAGTTTGAAAGCTTGCTTCATAGTCATCATAGGCAAGACACAAAGACGTTTCATGAATTCTGTTTATTCTGTTGTTCATCTGTCGATCACAAAACATCCAAATTAAAGGGCAGTAGCTAAATTGTGATAAAATGAAGACGTGCATGGTCTGTTTTACTTTTTTATCATCCATGTAGTTGGAGATCCGGGATAAAGCATGTAGCTTTTGGCTGGCCTTTTTGCATATCGATTGTACGTGTCCTTTGAACGACAAATTATTATCAATACTTATTCCAAGAAGTTTTTGTTCTTTACTTGGTTTAATTATCGTTTTATCTTTTTTCAGAGATGTGTCATTGCTGCTTTTACCAAAATTTATAAGGTGGCATTTGTCCCCATTCATTTTCATATAATTATATTGAAACCATTCTCTCAAAATAACTACGTCTTGTTCTAGTATTTTAGTAGCCTGCTTAATGTCTTGGTAGATGACATATAGCTTTGTATCATCAGCATAAATGCATATTTGGCTATTTGATATAAACATAAATATGTCATTTATGTATATATTGAACAAGAGAGGTCCCAAAACTGATCCTTGTGGCACACCTACACTCGTGGTTTTCCATTCACTGAAAAAGCCGTTTATTTTGACTCTTTGTTTTCTCTGGCTAAGGTACGAAAATGTGAAATTCAAGGCGCTTCTACTAAAACCATAAGCATTGAGTTTAGCAATCATTAGGTCATGATTCAGACAGTCAAATGCTTTTGACAGATCCATCAATAGTGCACTGGCTGTTTGTTTAGTATCTAGAGCTTTTTTGAAATTTTCTATGAGTCTGGGTAATGTATGTTGGGTGCTATAATTTCTTCCAATACCACATAGCAGTGGTGATAGAAAACCATGAGCGAAGGGAGTACTTGTGATTCCATGATTCTCTCATATATTTTTGATGCTGATGGTAAGGTAGCAATTGGTCTATAATTTTTCTTACTGAATTTATCATCTTTTTTAAGCAACGATGATATGTCTCCTAATTTGAGTTCTTTTGGAAATGTCATGTTAGATAGGTCCTCATTAAATGTTCTTTGTAAAATTTCAGAGAAAATGTCTGAATATTCTTCAAATATCCTAGCAGGTATATTTCTCTTAGCGGGTCAGGGTACATTTCTCTTATTTTTATGATACTTGGGTGGTTTTTATATTTCTCAATGGCTTTATCAATTGGGTCATTTATACCATCTGTAACTGATATGAGAGCTATATCTTGTTGAATTCCTAGATCTTGTGTTATGTTTATAAAGTAGTTGTTAAATAATTCTGCAATCTTGCGGTCATCACTAATTAATTCTCCATTTTCTTCCAATGTAATGGAGGATGTTGTTTTTATCTTTTCTGCAAAGACCGGTTTGATCGCTCTCCAGAATTTGTGATTATCTGTAAAATTACTTAAGTCTAGGTTCCTAAAATAACTGCTTTTAGAATTATGTAATAACTTTACACTTTTGTTCCTTTGCCGTTTATATGCTTTATGATTTTCCTCATTTTTGTTATTAGTATATCTATTTTTCAATTTGCTACGATGCATTATTGCCTTACGTAATTCTTTCGTCATAAATGGCCCATCGTTTGCACGAACATACTTTCTCTTAATGGGGGCATGTTTGTTAAGAAGACTTTTGACTGAGATATCAACACTTCCTTAGTCTCTAAAGTTTAGTATTCGATGCTTCAAAATTTCAGACCTGAAGCTCGGAATATCGAATTGTTTGTAGTCTCTATATGTAAGTATTTTGGGACCTCTCTTGGTGAAATCACCTTGGAGTAGGCTCAGTATCATTACGTGGAAGAAAACTGAGGTTGAATAAACGTCATAGCATGTGGTAATAAAATGAATTGGGTCGAAGCTAAATAAGAATGACTTTTTTTAGGTTGTGAGAGGTTAATAGAGACTTTTTAATATGATGGAATTTTCTAAAATTTTTGATTTTTCATAGACCCAGGTTCAGTTAATCTGCCCGACATTTATTGTAGAGTTCACTTAAATTTTTGCCAGTTAGCAAAAAAGTAAGGAGTGATTCAGTAACAAACTCGGCGTTAACTTTTTCTTTGACTCAAGGCATAGCATTATGATAATGCGATGCGATGCGAATGATACTTCAACGGGGGTCGCTGCATCGTCTTAAAGATTCGTTTACCGAATAATCTAGTTTTTTGCTTGCGCTGGACTGTTTAGTATAAAACATGAACGGGTAAGGTATTGCCTCATGGAATGAAAAATTGACATAAAAAAGATGTCAATAAAATTGCAGAATTAGCCAAATTGCACAAAATGGACGAATAAACTTCGAATCAGTAGCGGCGCCACGGAGGGGGGGGGACTGGGGGGGACACGTCTCCCCCAGTTCTCAGCAGAATCGATTTTGTATTTCGTCTAAATTCGATGAGAAAATGTTGGGAGAGGGGTAATATTTTGACACCGCACTTTTTTTGATGTAATCCTATGATTTTGAAACTGCAAATTTTTGAACAAAAGTTTATCATAGGCGTTCCCTTCGGATAAAATTGGCGTTCCCTGTTGGTAAAAGGCGTCTTCTGGTGGTTAAAAGGGCGTGGCTTAATTTTTTTGGTTTGTCCCCCCCAGAGCTCAGTGGCTGGCGCCGCCATTGCTTCGAATCGCAAGTGGTTCTCAGAAAGGAAGGCAAAGTTGATGCAAAAAGGGGACAGGACTGATCACTGGTTCCTTGGAATGAAGAGGGAAAATGAAACTTCTGATAACATTTGATTGAAATTGTTTTCGAAATGATAAACCTAAAAGTTTTGTGAAAAATATAGTTTGTAAGCACGTATTAAGTCTAAAATACAGACAGCAAACCAATTTAGCAAATGATTACACAAAAATTAAAGGGAACCTTCTTGCTATGATTTAGGTGTAATATCATGATTAAGATATCAAATTATCGTATATAGAAATATTTCGCTTTGGCTTTATTTGTCGCTAAGCAAGTTTTTCCATTATGAATTTTTGATAGAAATTTGTACAATCCAATAGACGTTCAATGTATTCCGCATGTGAGCCACAACTTCCAAAAATCGAATCAGTGTACCTTCCTTTCTAGTTTGCTATTTTTAGGTCTGCCATTTTTAGTTTAAGTTTCAGTAAAGATAAGGCTTCCTCACATCTCAGATATTCTGTAATTAACAATTGCTATCCTTTATGCATCTTAGGTTAATTTTTTTATAACTTTTAACTTTGTTTCTTCGAGAAAGTCTCTTTTGCAAAATTACTGAAATCCAAATCAGACAGAATTTTTATTATTTAATGTTAAATTTCAATTAGTGTACTCAGCGCTCATTTGTAATCAACAGCTCAACTTTGCTACTAGTGCTATATATGTTATGTTGCTTAGAAATTGATCGATTATGATGAAATGCTCACTTGACCACGCCCTAATTTTCAGACCACGCCCATCTGGGCCCCTCCAGGTATTTGTGGCCGGTTAAAAATTCTGAGCCAGTCCGCCACTGGCTATGAGGTATGAATTAGCTTTGAGGCGTGAATTAGTTGGGCTTAAATTAAGATGAATTAAGAGCTTATTTTATCAACTATTCTAATTATTGCATTTTTAAAATTTTCGTTATTAGCATTAGGTGGATTTTATGAACCAACGATGGCCCACTTTTCTTTTCTTAGGATTTAATTCAAAAGATATATTTTCAATTCCTTCTTCTTCATAATAATGGTCAATTCTTCTATTTTTAAGGGTTTCATATCTATTACTATCAGCACGATATGGAATTTTATATCCAGGGATCAAAAACTGTACAGTTGAAAAGGAATCATCGAGTTTGGCTTCACTAATGATTACG
Organism: Rhopilema esculentum; assembly: GCF_013076305.1. Next base: position 8,486,790 of record NW_027019317.1, read on the forward strand.
CAGCCATATAAACTATGAACTAGTCGCAATCAAATCTTTCAGTTTGCAAAAATTGTTTGTAGCGAGGAAGACAAATACAAGTTCATATGTTCATATGTTCATATTCAATCCAACAACTGATCTTTACAATCTAGATCTAATCATTCTATACAACATCACATTTTGTTAATCAACACATCAAGACAGAACAACAGACATACTGTACAAACAACAGAGTACAAAGATTCAGATAGAGACGATGACATTATTAAATTACATACAATAACAATCAGTTCCGGGAAGCACATGCTACATGTTTCTGATATTGCCTATGTTCTGAACCTTGTGTTGTTCTATCTTTTTCCGCATGTACATTTTTTAATTTATCTTTTGTTCGCACTTTGTCATTCCTCGAAATAGGCTCCGACACAGGTTGGGAAGTAGAGGGACCAAGGAGAAATTTAACACCAATAAAAAAAATTTTGAAATTCTTTATTATTAAAATTATCGTTTAAGACAGGCTTTCGGCGTATTGCTAAATAGTCGGTTAAAATACGCTCTCATCGGTATATTGTGTCATTGGTCGGTAAATAATGGGTTTATGGGCTCCAGACCCCCAGCCCTCCTGCTTTCAACGGCCCTAGTCACACAACTGTTTGAATTGCAGTGTGTCCACTTCTTACATCAACAATAAACAATATCTTCAGATAAATTTCGGCGGATAAACTTCGTCGAAAACAATTTCGGACAACTTTGCAGAATTTCGTCGTGATAAAATTTCGTCGTGGATTTTTAACACAGAAATAGAAACATACCCATACAGGTTGCTGTATATTCAATCCTATAGGTACCGACTTCGTGGAGACATAGGGGCTTGATTGAGCACCCATTCGGACTTCGGCTTAACCCCCAAGACAGATTCTTCACACAGAACCTCAGGTCAGGAATGCCAATTTAAAGTGGTATATGTCCTTAGTTTATGCAAAAGTGGAGTCAAAAGAGATACTTTTAGCATCCAGAGAGTCTTACCATGGGTACCAGACTCACTATAAATAAAATAAAATAGAGATTATTTTAGAGACTCACTATCTACCCTATTTCTATAAGGCATGAAAGTTTATAAACAGACTATAATTAAAAGTATTAGTGTGAATATAAGTTTAAGATTCGGAAAAAAATTTGGGAGAAAGGGCTGGGCAAAGGCGAGTTGAGCAGTAAACATTGGGGTCCTCACCCTTTTGGACCCAAGATATGGGTGGCGTCCGCCCCTCGTTACGCCACTGAGTTAGAACTATTTTTATCGAACGATGGTGAAAACGAGGTTAATTCAAGAACCGGATACAAAGGTACAAAAATTGGATTGTTCACCTCATGTAATAGTTTTTCTATGCGAATTCTCAAAAATCTTAAATGCAAAAAATTTCATCGTGACAAAATTTCGTCTCATTTTGAATTTTTCTGAAGAAATTTTCGTCAAAATATTTGTCCGAAATTTTGTCAGGACGAAATTTTTCTAGAGCAATATTTTGGTTAAACTGTTTTAAGGATTAAAACTTTCCCTTTGGCACTGTACATATTTACGTTCGCGTGAACGCTCTATACGTATATACGCGTATATACGAGGCTGTGGTACCCAGGGTACTTTGAGCAAGCCTCTTTCAGAAATTCATTTCATATCAGAAATCGGTATTCATTACTTTTTCGCTTTGAAATTTTAATGAAAAATATCTCTATTGACAGTGTCCCCCTGCAAAGAACGTATCATTCACTTTGCGTGCAAGAAGAACATGCAAGGAATGCTAAAAGCTTTGCAATGGGCTTTATGTCTCCCTAAATCGTAACGAAGAACAAAGGCGAATGGTATCAAAATGTCAGAAAGACCGTTGTGTTGTTTGCTGAGTATTAAATCTTATTTGTTTGGTTTTCCTCCGCTATTCTAATCCAATAGGTAAATGTGAGCTAAGAAACATTCTCAAACAGAGGTGTTGATAGCTTCAATCCTTGACAGTCTTGTTGCCTGCAAAAACGGACAAGAAACGTCATACCACAGATATGGTCATACCCAGCATGAGGAAGTTCCATCGTTGATATCTTACTTCCAGCTTTCTTTGGGACCAAAATGAGTATTAGCAATGTTGAGAAGTTAAAGAGAACATTTTCAAAGGAGGAAAACAGTGTAGTCAGCAAAATAACAATCAGGCGGCGAGATGATCGGAAGGTGCCAACCCTTGTGCCAACCCTTGTGCAAACCCAGGTAGCTGCAGTAGCCACCGTTGAAAACAAACCAAGTAGCCCTGTTCGCAAAGTAGAAGGTCAGTGAAAATTATTTACCTTATTTGTTGAGGGGCTCTACAGTCTCATCTCTGGATTTCTGGGCCTTAACGTATTTGATTGGGTTAATTTTGATACTGTTAAGCAAAACACGGAGATGATCCAAGGCCCAGGTTGTCTGGTGAGAATATAAAGCTAATGCGATTTTCGAGTTAATGTTCATCATTTCTTTTCACTGGAAAACAAGATCTTTAGAAAACCCAGACCTCAGACCAATACTATATATTTCCTGTCATCCGCTAAAAGATAAAAAATAAAGGGTCTGGGGTATGCTCACTCCGAAAGAGCCCCCGAATAATATGGATTACTTTACAGTCACGTGGTTTCTAATGAAACAGCAGCAACAACAATGACAGAAATTCACAAACAATTCTTGGCGTCCTTGTTATGGTGGCAGGGATACATAAATTTCGTGTAGAATTAAAATTACTTGAAAATTTTTGAGAACGGAAACCGCGGCATATGTTCTGTGACCTGATTTCATTGTGGCTGTTTAAGAGGTAGCAGAATGTCAGAGGCATCTGGTGAGTGAATAAATAATTATGTTTTTAAGTGCAGAACAATGCGCTTAACAACGCGCTCTTGTTAGAAAGCTTGGCCTAGCTTAGGAAAAAGTCTGTAAGTTGTGGTGATAGTAAGGCAGGTGCTTCTCACAGTGAATGAAAATGTCAGGGAGAAGGTATGTGTCGAGTTTTCGATCCGAACTTCAAATTGGAAGGCATAATAACTCTAATTCCGGGGACATTTCAAGCAAGCCGTCAACAGTAGTCGCCGAAAAAGAGAAAGGTTTGATTTGTTGATTACTCAGTTGCTTTGTTGTATATTGTCGTGTAATAGGCGTGGTCTTTGTTGAGGTGTTGAAGTTTGAACAGAATGTTAAAACATTTGAGTTTTTATTTGCTATTAGAGATCTTCATTATACATAAACATATTGCTATTTTTAACGTAGAGACAGGTAGAGTGTGCTTTGACCTTTAACTGACCTTTAATTTCTAAGCCTAGGTTCTCTTAAAAGGGCTGAGCTATTCCAAACGGTTGGTACTATTGCCTAGAGTTCCGAACACGTTATCCATGCTTTTGTGAACAGATGATGATCATTAAATAAGATGGTTGAAACATGTCTTTGGAAACAGAGAACAAGTGTCTTTTGGTGAAGTTGCATGAATCTAAGACAGCTTTTAGAGGTTATTTCAAATTGTGCTTATTAGTAATGCAGAGGTGGAATGAAGATTTCCAAAGATGAGCATTAGATGCAGATCATTGCCATTAGCTTCACTGTTCTACTTATTCCCTGAATTGGAATTGATACTATAGATATAAAAAATTGTGGTCTATTATAAATTGACAAAATATATGTATACACCTAAAGTTACAATTATCTCCTTTGGGATTGAAAGTTTCTCCCATTTGCTTCTAGTTATGATTCCAGTTGGTAACTGTTTGTATTATATTTTATTGTCTTGTTACCTAGCAACAGAAGGTAGTTTTGGAATACTGAGAAACTATGCTTATCAAGCAGTTTCCTGGTCGTTCATCTCAATGGGACCACACCTCGTGATTCCTACACCTGGATTTACAGAGAGCTGATGACTTCTCTCACTCTAGATCAAAGTTAGGTCCTGTTATGGGTTCCAACCACAGGCCCGTAGATCTATTGTCAGTGACCCACTGAGCCATCCTCAAAAACACTTTTTCAAGACTACACAAACTGAAAGGGCTTAAGCTATCCATGTGCAACTAAGAAATCACATTTGGCCCACCTTTTAGATAGATTTGACATGTGCAATACAAATGGTTAGAGCCAGTGCAATATAGGTGCAAAAACCATGTGTACCAAGGCAGTATAGATCAGAACTTTTCTTCTGTAGTGTAAGAGATACTCATTGATGTCCAAATAAATGTACAACTAATGTCCAAATAAAGACCTGTATGATAAGGTATCTGGCTGGCTATATCATATAAAGAAACCAGGGTAGAATTATAGAAAAATCTTGGCTTGGGCAGAAAAAGGTCATGCCTTGTTTATGATTTTCGTTAAAGGGTATTATTATATTGCCCCTGGGTTTCGTTGGATGCTATCCACTCAGTAAAGCTAGACATTACATTTATTCTAGACACAAATAAAAATTTTAGTACTAATTTCCTGAAATTTACTTTAAATTCTCAAGAACTTTCCAAGATAAATCTGCATTTCCTTTCTAGGATGTTTTCTCCAAATTCTGTTTGAAACATTTTTTAATTTTCATATTTTTTTCAGTTTTTTCTGCACTTATGATTGTAACAGTCTTATCTATCATTGCAAACTGTCTATGTAAATGAGATGTTCTGTAATTGTAGTGTATTTGAATTTAAATGAAAGTTTTCATTATTATTATTATCATTTTATCACAACAATGTTATTAGTTTTTCTTATTACCTTTGGCCCGCTTAAAGAAAGGTTTGAAGGATCTCAGCCCAGTCTCCAAAAAGGTTGCCCACCCCTGATGTAGACAGTAAACAAGTCATCAAAACATGTTATTATCATTCGGTATGAGCACAGGTCTTCCCTCTCATAGCCTCTGCAACAGCATCTCAAAGCAAAGACAGTGAATGCTCCTAGTCCAAATTGATTTTGAAAAATATTAATAATATATCCTTGTTTTGTCTTTAACTCTTAATTATCTACTTGATAGCTGTGCAGGTTGTGAAAACAAGAAACGGTTATACTACCTTCATCTGAAGTCACGATTTTGAATTCAATGTTCTGAAAGTACAAAAACAAAAGTTGATGAATAACAGGTGGTTGTGCAGCCAGAATTTTTTGCTCTACTTCACTCACTTAGAGGCACACAATTTCCCTTTCTGATTTCTAGGATTAACTTCTTTTTCAGTCTGAGCTATTGGTCTTGTGTTCTACGGAACATCTGAGAAATAGTTTTCTCAATTCAGCTGATCTTAATTATTGATCATAGAGAAAAGAAAAGACAAGAAAGGGAGTAAACAGATTGTGGATCTGTTTCTGAAGAAAGTTGGTGACACAATTTGTTCTACTTTATGCACTTTGACAAATTGCTTGCCTGCATCAAGGGATAGAGTGGTTTGAGATCCCAGCTGCTAGCATGCTTGCAAGCCAATACTAATTGAAATTATATTCACTATCAACTATCAACACTTTATCTCAAGTTGTTCTTCCACTTTTGATATTTAGTATGTTTCCAAATGTGCTGTTTCTATGTCACTGTCATCCAAGACGGCTAGCAACTTTAGGTTATTGGCACAAAATGTTTGTCCCTTATTTTTTGTCACCTTTTTAGAAACAAGATATTTTTCAAAATCTTTTGAACAACCCAGAACCAACCTGTTTGGATTAGCTTTCAAGTTCAGATTCTCCAAAGATTCTTGAGATAAACTTTCATGTCACTTTTGCATTTTTATTGTTGGTCTCCTGTCATTAAGGTGACTGTGAAACGCAACATCTCCAGCATTTTCAGCACTAGCCTACCTCTCTGCTTTAATAATATTTAGCACAACTTAGTATCAAGTGGCCAAACAAACACAACATTTTGCCAAGCCATGCTGGTAAAGCATTAAAAATAATAGAAAAGCTGAATGATAGATATTTTTGTTCTCCTACAACCATCGCTTAACATAGACCGGTCTGTGCTTAAAATCACTGATAAACGTTAGTGAGATGACCAAACATAACCAACACTGGACATAGCAAGCATGTTGATTGTAGTGTGTGCTCCAATCCCATAACTTGAAAGTAAATGGTCTGGAACACAGGCTAATTGATTGTTGCTCAATCTACAGTTTAGTTTGTTAGGGCTGTTCTTAAGATGGAAGCATCCCGTGGCCTCTTGCAATCTTTGATTGCTTAACCCTAGGTACCGACTGGATTTTCTCCAATATTGATCATTTGAAAAATTGTGGTAATAGAAAGCCGTACAATGTCTTCAAATAATTTGTATCTTATTGGCAAGATTCTGAAATTTATTGCCACAGTTAGATGGAGGTCCTAGTGAAAATAGGGTTTTAGTGTTTGGTATTTATCATGCTTAATAGATTTATCAATGTATGTTTCCTCTACATATTATGACAAAATTCGTTTGGAACATGCCACAGGGATTTAAGCCTTATTTAACATCTTTAGTTAACATCCTTATTTAACATCCTGTCTTTCAAAGCCTTGTCCCAGAACAACTGAGGTTTCACGTTTGTTGACTCTGAGAAATTCCTTTTCTCTCAGGGATATATAACTAGCTGTTGTTTAAAGGCAGATAAAAGTCTTTTGAATAACCATACCAAAAAATCTTTAAGATATCTTAATTTCAATAGTGCTATGTTATTGCTTATAATTCCTGTCCTTTCTGAACGGATTTGTTCCAATAATGCCGAATGTTTGCCCTCTACCATTGAAAATCCCCCTTGCCTTGTTTATTAGGACTTACGGATTAGTCGGAAGTAATCTTTGAGAAGTATTCTCGAATGGAAAGTAGGAATTTTGAATGGATGATAGTTCGGTTAGATGATATTTTCGTGTAATCGTGTACGAAAAGGGAGCAGCGTTTCGAACCGCACGGGAAAAACATTTTCTATTTTTCCATGATGGGTAAGAGTGATTGATTTTCTCTTGAACCTTTCTTGAGCAGCTGTTTCAAGGAAAGTCACAAGGAACTGTTCTCAATTGAAGGATATATTAGGAATTTCGAAAATTCGTGGATTTGATGCTTCTTCGGAGATTATGCTTTGAAGAAAAACATGACCAACCAAAGAGTTATTATGTAATTATGTAAATTTTGCTTTTTTCAATTTTAGATCCAAGGGAAGCTAACGACGTCAAGGGAAAGGTGAGGATAATTGTGTTAACTCTTTTATATTTGCTTCTTATTGTTGAAATTTTTGCGAAAAGAAGTGTAAACACCCCTTTTTTGCCTGTAGAAGTTTGCAAATGTGTCTCGGTATTAAATGGTCTGTGAACAGTTACAGGAAGAGATGAGTACTGACCTAGTCCAGAATTAAAGACAAATTCTAGCTGCAGTATGGTATTGATAAGAGTATCGTTGGAAAGGGTTTTTGGCGATAGATTTGTATTGTGAACAACAACCCAAGTTCTTAAATGAAGGTATTTCGGCGGACAGCTTGCTGCGAAACTTTTCAAGCGTGATTTGGGTTCTTTTGTAATTTGACAAACCTAGATTGGCTTATGCTCTAAAACCCGAATATTGACATCTTTTTGATAACACTGTTGTCGAAATAAAGGCTTTCATCTGCGTTATTGGATAACCATAATCCCATGTGTTCGGTGGGATTATTTTTTTCCAAAATAGCTGTCTAGCTTGTCAAAAGAGAGAAGGGGGTCCCTTTTTAAGATTTCTTCGAAGACGGTTCTCAACCTATGCCAATTCTCCAAACCTGTTTTTTTGGTTGATGATAAATCAGGGCCTTTGACAAAGGGGGGCAGGGGGCCTTGGCCCCCCACTTTTTGCGAAACAGTAGAGTTTTATGCAAAATATTTTGTTATGGGTGTTAAATTTTCCCTTGGCCCCCCCCCCACTTTTCAACCTTTGTCGGAGCCCATGTAAATAAGATGACTTTTTTCATTTCTGAAGTAGAGTCAAATAAGTAGCAGAAGTAGTAGTGGTTAGATGGTAGTCAGATTTTGATCAAACCAATCGGGATCTTTAGAACCCTCCTTTAGAGAGGTTCTAGTACCCACTAACATTTGGATATTGATGAAGTCATATAAAAAGTTAGTGTGTAAACAGCCCTATTGCTTTAATTATCGGAATGCTTGAGTCTTCACCTTCTGCTAGATATAAGATTATTGGACTTGGGTAATTTTTTATTTTTATACTTGTCCTTTGTTTACGTTAGTCACTTTTTAATGCGAAAACTCAAATATCCAGACGAAAAGAAGCGTATTTTCAAGAATAATTATTGATCCTTTAGAGGACTGGTAGGACGAAGACCACACTAGCCACCAATGTTAATTCTGAATACATCACGTACCGATCTCAAATTTGCACAGCTCGTTTCAGCTCAGTTTTTCCAAACTCTGTTTCGATTGTAGCCTTATATTATGCCTATGTTCAAGCCACGAAGGAGAGCTTTATGTCCTACACAAGCCTAGTTTAAAGAATCCCTCACATATGCTCACATTTGTGTCGCACCAAAAAAAGACTTATTATTCCTCTGAAAGAACGGAGTATCATCAGTCAATGACGTCACCTCGGGGTGGACATGTCCATCCCAGTTTTTCCAGAAGTCGATGGTCTAATTTCTCGATATCCGTTGAAAAACATTTGGGGGGGGGGGGGGTTGTTGTTAGGTGGGCCGATCAGATCGATTTTTATTTTCGCACCATTACGCAAAAAGCTGCTTGAGAAAGGTGCTTGCCCAAAGGCAGAAAGAAGATTAATTACTATACTAAATTACGAAATAGATAAAAAAATACCAAAAAGACCTTGCCGAGAGTTAGTAGGGCGTGGCCGAGAAAATTTGTTTTCGTCCACCTCAGTTTTTTGAGCTGGCGACGCCACTGTCATCAGTTACTCGCAATTTTGCTGAATCGCTATGAATTCAGTAATTTTTCAACATTGCTTCGTTGCCGTGGCTTGTTTGTTTGTTGGTCACAGGGGACCATGTCTAAATTTTGCCATCCAAATCTGCTTTTATCACGTGATTTACTTCTGCTGCCCACCAGAATTTTTGGAGATAATTTTCCATTATCTTGGCTTTAATCTTTCTATCTGTAGGATTCTTGACATTCTTCAAAGTTTGTCAAAGCGTTACATTTTCTTAGGGAATTAATACTTTGCTATCTATTTTTCCCTTGCTGAGGTCTGGAAAAAACTTAGTTTTAGCATCACATTTTTTGCTTTATTCTGTCTCTGCCAGCCTGTCTGGATTTTCCAAAAGAGCTCATTAATCAAAGCAAAACAAAGAAGGCCATAGACGTTATTTGATCTTGATAAGTTTTGTTATAGAATCGGAAACAATACATTGCCCCAATACGTCGTCACAACAAGCCACAAAACCAGGGCCACTGCGCTTTTGCCTTTTAAAGTCTGTAAATATGCAGGTTCTCATAAAACCACCTCGTATGTAATTTTGAAGCTGCAAGTCGTTTAAAGGTGGATACAGGAAGCTAGAGTCAAGTTTTATCAATATGGTATGTATTTTTTGCGAGGTCTGTAACCATTTCAGAGGAAGCCAGCAAAATGGCTGTATTTTATCACCAATATTTATGTTGTTTATTTGGATCGGTCTCTTAAACATCAAAGGTGGATAGTTGCTAGCTACATTATCGTAAACATTACGCTTGAATGTCTGGTGTCTCTCGTAACTCCAATTAAGCCATTAACCACTTGATTATATCGATGGCGTTTCCTTGAGACCATCCATCGCCAAGGTGCATCAACCAGCAATGACTCTTCAGAAACTGATACCCATATGAGTTTATAAAGCTGCTCCCCTGACAGCTGTCTCTGGCAATAGCAGCTTTGCTGGCTATGACACTGGCATTGGCGAGGCCTCTTTTTTGTTTGCCTGTAGTGTCATCTGATCAAGCCTCAATTGCAACTCTGTATTGTGAGGAGATTTCCGTTGCATCCTCTTTCGATGCTTGTCGGCAACTTCACTGCTATTCTTCATGTCTTCTACTTTCGGTAGTTGCTTTATAGATTTAGGAAATGTGATGTACGGCTTACCATAATTGTCCTATTTAGTGTTTTTAGTGAGCACATCAAAAGGGACTTCCGAGTGATATTGTTTCCTTTTCAGGGGGACACTGGGCCCGCTGTTCCCCATAAAGCTGCTTTCTCCTGCATTCAGCTTTTGTCACTAAAAAAGCGTGAGTTTTCTAGCAATGACAAAGGAGAATGGGATTAAGCGGCTGTCACCAGGCCCATGACAAACCTTTTTTCTATGATTATAGAAGAAAAGGTCTTTTAAAATTTCTGCTTTGATGGCTCAACGGCCAACAACTTTTAGTACCGAAAATGCAAACTGATTACCACGCCCCAACTGCACCGAGACCTTATTTTTTTTTGTTGCGGAAAAAAATTATGCAATTATTTACTACTTTGACATCTAGAAGAATAACTGAGTATAGTTTCATATCATTGTGGTTAACCATAGCACTGTCGTGCCTTCTTTTGTCATTAGCTTGACATAGCTGCCGTAATCTGCACTTCTAAGATTGGTTATCATCTCAACTACATACAGTCCCGGATACAACTATAAATATTCTTATTTGCTATGTTCTTTCGAAAATCACCGAAACGTGATATATTTGCAAGACTAATTAGTAGCTTATTCTGCAAATCATTCAGTAACTCATCTCATAAGCCTTTTCCTGACAGATGCTATCGTTGGTTTTCGTCATTGCCACAGGCACAACCTAAAGGCGCTTTCGTGCTACCACAACTTTGATTGATCAATTGTATGCCTGAAAGCAACAGAGTGCTTTAACTTTGTGAGAGATGCAATCTAATTTATGTAAATTGTTAAATAAAGTACCAAAATAGAATTATCCTTGTCTTACTGTAAAAAAATCTGCACCCCTGCATTCATCTGGCATCTTTGGCAGAAACTGGAATACTTGATTTCCGATATTATTCCCGATTTTAAAGGGTCTCTTTTTCATGTGTTTTAGAATTGTAAATATGAGCAAAATGGTTCAGACTCTGCTTTTCGTTTGACGAGGGGTGAATTGATTTGGAAGGGGTTTGAGGCTCTGCATTGCATATGTTGATTCCTAATCTAAGTTTGCTGGATATGGTAATCTGAATTTATTTTCACGAAAGTGTAGCAAAAGCCCATGGTTAACCCCAAGTCCTGGTAAATTTTATTAAATAAGTCTAGAATATTAAAACGCCATAACAGTATAGTTTTTATTATGCATTCTGTGACAAAGTGCTTTGCTCCTTTTTCAGGAACCGTCAAATTATGTTGGTTTCGCAAATTTACCAAATCAAGTTCACAGGAAGTCAGTCAAGAAAGGCTTTGAGTTCACGTTAATGGTAGTTGGTAAGTTCTCGAGTCTTTCTTAGTTTGTATCTATATTTGAAAAGGAGAGCTTGAAAACCAGTAAATGCAGGACCGTTTCCAATCGCCGAGACCCGAGAAAATTCACTTTGTTGTAAATAAATAATACTGCAACGCGACGAGAATTGACAACAACAAACACACGTAAATCAGTTATGGCTAATATTTCGCCCCAACATACGGCGCTTCATCAGAGCAAAATTCACTTTACTTTATCGTTTTTATGCGAGGGCAGAGGGCCAAGTACACAGTGAAAAAGCCTGTCACGTGATATGATATTTCAATCAATTTTATTGTTCACATATTTTTCGATGAATATTATCATTGGTTGAAAAGCAGTGGGAATTGCGTTGCATGCCTCTTGCTGCCCGAACTGCAAATGCTGTTTAAAAACTCGGGGGTTGGTTATTAGCGAAAGGATTTATATTATTTCTCATACGTCATCAAGTACTCATTAGTTATCTTCATCTAAGTCATCAAAGCTATAGCAGGCAGCATTTACGGGTGTCATATATGTTTTCTGTTACCACGTGTAGCTTGAAAAAGATTTGCAGGGCCCTATATCCATTTTCAGAGTGTCTAGCTATTTCACTATCTGCACATCGTCATCAATGACTACCTAAATAAGGACTTTTTGGTTCACACAGTCATCATGGTATGGAATTGTTGTTTTAGTATTAAAAGGTCTTCTTCTTGAATAGACCCGCCCACTTTTAAGTTTTTCTATCATTTTAAACTCACTCTTATTTACCTTCTTTTGTAAAACCTTTAACATATTTCATGTCAATATTTGCTGACCTTTATTACAACTTTTACCTGTGTTCACCCGTGCATCGACTTTCTTTACTTTTTCTTCGACATTGGATCTCGGGTATCGTTTTCATGATAAAGTCACAACAAGGACTGAACTCAACGCGGCATCTCAGCCGGGGCTGAGATTTCGACCCAATCCCATACAAACGGCAGTACCTATCAGTTCGGACGTGTTGATATGTAAGCGGTTGATTGATGGAAATTGTTTGTAGTGTATGAACAATTTTATTGTGCTCCTATACACGCATCCCGTTCTACACAAAATCGTCTATAAGGATCCGAGCCATAGGTACCTGGTATTTAGTACCTGATTTTAGAAACCTTTAAAAAGCCTTTAAAAAACTAAAAGCAAAACATAAATAAGAACACAAAATTCTGCTTCCAGCGCCACCTGATCTCGACCAGTGCTAACATCTGCCTTGTAAGTGCCTATCGAAATTAGCGACATACAAATCTCAACCCCTGTTAAACTCAGCCTGAGCTTAAAATTTCTCATTTTGCAGCCTGATAATTGCACCAAGGGTTTCAAATTTCGACTTTCCCACAGCAAAATACAGTCTTTACCGTCATTACTTTCTAGTTTTCATTGTCCTATGTAAGGCAGTCGTTTTTATAAAGCTATTTCGAATTTGGTTAAACTAAAGTAAAACCGTTCTGTTCAAACTGTCCGAGCTAACATGAATAGGAATTGTCACTAAATGGTCTCAGCGCAATGCTGTAAACAGCTCAAAACAGAAACCCAGCTTGAAAACAAAAGGCCTGTCCATCCTGGTATTAGGACACTGGTTTTGAATCGCAACAACCGATATTGTGACCTGTGAACGGAACCTTAGTGCCCTATTCTTTGTTAACTTTTTATTATCGTTTTCTATGTTGCGAGCCTTCTTAACTGCTAATCTCGTTTTCAGGTGAATCTGGCCTAGGCAAATCAACCCTAGTTGATAGTTTGTTTTTGACAAACCTATACAAAGATAGAGTGATTCCTAGTTCTGCAGGTATGTGACGTAATACTGATTTATCGATGCTTTCCTTCATTAGTTTTGCAAGTCATCAAATGTTTTCTCCTCTTTTAAAACACATAATACAGATGCATTCTATTAGCACTGTGAAGAAAGTTTCGTTCCTTTCTTTTCTTTTTCTTAACCAAAGTTTTGCGACACCTACCTTGATATAAAAAATGTTTCGCCAAAAGTCCACTTGACAGGATATCTACACAGGCTTTGTTTAATTTCACTTCATTTTCTTTTGCATTTCAGTTTGGGGTATTTTAGCTCCTTAAGAGCAAAGAAGATTGTTCATGTACAGCAAGGGGGGTTTACGAAAAAAGCTTCTTTGAAATAGAGCTGCTTATTCTTCAACCAAAAGTCACCACTGTCTTTTTGGCTGTACAATCTCTCTTTTTCATTAGCGTAATCTCTCTTAAAATATGCAGGATTAAGACGCCTGTTATTTTATCTGCTCTTCTGACTGCCAAACATAAGATCTCTTTCCTTTGTCGTTTGCAGAGAGAATAAAAAAGACAGTTGAGATCAAACAGTCGAGTGTTGATATCGAGGAAAAGGGCGTTCGACTTAGGTTAACTGTGGTTGATACCCCCGGCTTTGGTGATGCAGTCAACAGTGAGAAAAGGTAAGCTGATAGACCTGGACACTGCTGCTGTGCCAAGCATCTAACGCATGTTGGTAACCATGTGAGAATCATACAACACAACAACCCTTAACATTTGCATATCTTGGTGACCATGCGAGAGTCATACAACACATCAACCCTTAACATTTGCATATCTTGTTGTAGTGCGAAAGTTACACGATTAAGTTCCTAGCGAAAAAAGAACTCAGTTATAATGGTGCTGGATCGTTGAGATACATGAATACTTTTTCATACTCTTAACCACTTATAAGTTCTAAAATTGTTTTTCGTACTCTGTTTTTGGCATGAAAGTCCAGCTCGGACATCATAACTGCCACCAGCTGTGATTTTGACTGTTCTGTTTAGGAACGTTGCGATTTGTCATTTAGCAGCAATGCTAACCTTTGAACAAAGTAAGAACAACGAAACTAAAACTCTACAATTTTTGTTTATGAATCTTTAATCGTTCTTTTCGAAACACCTGAATTCATAAATATAATTCTGTTTCAGCTGGGAAGCCATTGTGAATTACGTTAACAGACAGTACGATTCGTATCTGACTGATGAGTCGGGCCTAAATCGAAGAAATATCGTGGATAACAGGGTTCATTGCTGCCTGTATTTTATCAGCCCCATTGGACATGGGTAAGTGATTTTCAAAGATAATTTATTTGATCGAGATATCTGCTCAGTGAAGTACGAATGAGCAGTTATATGATATTCAGCTCGTCTCATGCACTGAGGACACCCTTTCAGCAATAAAGGCATCTGGTTAAAATCGTATCTACTTTTTACTAAACTCAGAAGCCCTGTGTACAAGAATTTTCAATGCCTGAATATATTTTGTTGAAAAAGGCCTAAACAACTCATGTGCTAAAGTACTTGTGGCAAAGTACTTTATTTCTTCTGAAACTCCTCACAGTTTACTTCTTTGAATAGCAACCAGTTAATTTTCTATCCATACCTGAGCATAAGTTGTGACACCACTTTAGACTGATACCAGTTTAGCCTTATTAACTCTGAAGTATTATACACTGTTTCCTCTGACCACAGCTATGTAAACCTTATTTATGTACTGTTTAACAATAAAACTAAGGCTACAGCCATTGATATATCGTTAGTTGTTTTCGGTATATGTGATACTCGGGGACCTTAAAAGAATAAACCCATATAAACGAAATGTGTAATTAATTTCATAAATTTTTCATAAATTTTATAGATAATGAATAGCAGTTAGTTTGTAAGCTTCATTTGAAACAAGTTATATTTGTACTCAACCGCAGTCTTTTCATGAGGGATGAGGACATTCTTCTCAGAGATGGACAACCTCTATAGAAGCTGCACAAATATCCACGTGTTGTTAGAAATGTATTGTTTTGATGAAATATAACGACCAGGAGGTAAAAAGGCATGCTTAGGGAAAAAACCATTTAAATACCAGGAGCTTTTATTCAAATACTTGATTTCAATCTAGTTCTCTTTTTCTTTTCATTGCAATCTTATTCCACTTTACTCACAATTAATAATGCTTTTGTTAATATTTGTAAACTTTTTCTATTACGTTTGACCATGCATTCAATAACTGTAATTAAGAGAATGGTATTAGATCTGATTGGCCCATATCAAAAATCACTATTTGATTGATCATCTGTTCATCGAAATTTTCTGAATTGGATCTGAATTGTGGAATTGTCGATTTTGAAAGTAGAGGATCTAAATTGTGAAGTTTCTCATGAATTCTAGCGTAAACAATCTTTTTGTCTCTGAGTCTTCTTACATCTTGGCTAAAGATAAAATATTTGTTGTCTCTTTGCAGGTTGAAACCTCTAGATGTTATTGTTATGAAGTCTTTACATGATAAAGTAAATATTGTTCCTGTTATCGCCAAGGCAGACACACTTACGAAGAAAGAAATGAAGACACTAAAAGAAAGGGTATGTTCATATGAATGTGTTTTGAAATGTTCACGAGGAACCAAAAAATGAATTCACAAGTTTTAACGGAAAGAATGAAACTTCTTGGAGGCGATGATAGCTTTAACTTTTATGCCAAGGATTTTCACCCTGTTGAGATGTTATTAGCATTTATCAGCAAAATGCAACAAAGTAAAGATGCTACTTTTGTAGCAGATGTAGATGCAGAAATTACTTTGATCGAATTAAAAAAGTAATAGAAGTTGAAATGATTGTAGAAAAAGTTTTCAACCTGTTAATTTATTTGCACGAGTCTCTATGGTTAGTGATTCTGGAACTTGCTCAGTGACAAGAGTTGCAGTTGACGTTAGATAATCACTTCAGGTTTTACAAGAAGTACAAAGACATGGAATCCAAATATATCAGTTTCCCGACTCTGATGAAGAAGAGGATGACGAAGAATTTATTGAAATAAATAAAGAACTGAAAGAAGGAGTTCCCTTTGCTGTTATTGGGAGCAATAGTGTAATCGAAGTGAATGGGAGAAAGGTCAGAGGAAGGTCGTACCCATGGGGTGTTGTTGATGGTAAGATTTTGGTTTCTTCTTTTATCCGCTGATACGTAAGAATTTCTTCGACTGATTTCTTGATAAATGTTAGTTACATAGTAATTGTTGTTAGATCGGTTCTGCACCGCTTTTCTCTCATGTTACTTTGATCCACACCTGGTTATAAATTTTTGGTCCTCTTTCAACTAAGAGGTTTTTCATGAAAACTTTACTTAGGTACCTTGCATTTTTTTCTCTATTCTGTGTTGTTTTGGAATTTGTCAATGCTAGGAGGCTCATTTGATTATTCAATATTTCGGAATCAAAACCCTTAGCTGTCGAAATCGTTCCTGGGATATTTCTAAAATGCCCATTTGATCAACTTGCGATTCCAATTTAACTTGAACGTCCATAAATTCAAATGTTCTGTTTCCACGACGTATCTTTTTTCAGCTTCTTTGAAGACTCTACTCGAAGCCTCAACTATTTTAAGGCCTAAACATCCTTCTCTCTACTTTACTGTCGTTCACAACAGCACGTAACTTGGCCCAAGGGACGCACTGGAGCATTGTTTTACAAGTCTTTGCGTTGGCAGTCTATTAACTATGCCTGATGGAAATGCAAGAAAGCTATGTTGCTATCTACACTTGTACACCTGTTTTTATTCGAAGGACGTAGAGCTTTGGCAGTTGACAAAGGCTGACGTTTTCATTATTTTTCAGTTGAGAACCCAAACCACTGTGATTTCATGATGTTGCGAAATATGCTGATTAGGTAAGAAATCCTTAACGAAAATACAAAAACTTCTGTTAAAAAATCACCGATGCTGTTTGGAAGGGTATTTTATCTGTCGTATTAAATTGAGATATTCAATGCGAAGAAGCCAAGATTATCTAACATACTTCTTGATATATTGTAAAATTAAAAGCGATTCTCTTACATCGATAATCGAGGCTTCCGTCTTCTACTTTGTTGATCTGATACATACATCCATCACAACATTAGCTGTCCATATTATCAAATTGCCAAGATCAAGTCACGGCAACCTTACCATTCCACATTAAAAGTTCTGCAGATTCAAATATATTGTTTCTTACCTATGTTTGTACTCTAAAGAGTGTCGTACAAAAATTTCTTTAGTATGTTATGCTTCCGGTATTTCGTGCAATCTTCAAGTTTTGCGGTACCAAAAACTTGTCAAGTAATCTGTCCTATTATTATCATAGTAATTATTATCTTGATTTCAATAACTGAACAGAAATTCTTTTGCAGGACACATATGCAGGATTTGAAGGATGTAACAAATGACATACACTATGAAAATTTCCGCGCTCAAAAACTAGCTGGCGGCAATTTCAACCCCGCAAAAATGATCAAAGTGGACGATAGGTATGGTTCTTTTTAAGTAGATTATCTTAGCCCGTGCCAAAGCAAAAGCAGTCAGGGTGCGGCATCCCACATAGATTTTGTGTATATCAAAGGGTTTGATTAAAGTAGCATATACAACGATAGATTTCGTCAGTCTCTGTTCCACAAACTTTTTTTGACAGCTGAAACGTTTATCTTGATTTGAAATGATGTTTTTTATACAAGCTTGTAAAGGTCAGAAGTGTTTTGCAATCCTTCTACCAATACTGAATGATTCCTTTGGGGGGGTTGGCCACATGAATCAGACCTTTTGATCATGTGAATAGGACAAGTTTTAGGTAGACATTGATTCTAAAATGTCATTTCTTTCCAACGCGTCAAGGCATCTTTCAGCATTACGAGGCATCTTTCAGCTTTCTGTGGCAGCTTTATCATTCTGACTGAAGGGGTAACTGCCTAACTATGAAAATTAAATTAATTGTTTCGCCCGATCGCTCTTTGGACGAGCATTGTTTGTTTTTCATGAGATATGCTCATGTAATGTTTTGCCCAGTCAGAACTCCTTGAAAGATTTCATGAATCACATTATTAGAATAAGCGTTCAAAAACTACCCTTCTCCAATAAGTATTTGGCATTTCATGATCAGATATATCACCTGCTTACGTAAAATGGTGTTTTGTCAAATTTAAACAATAGTTTAAATAAAAACCTCGTATAGAGTTGGTATTTAATACTACTTTGGTCAAATGCTTTTCTAACTATACAAATCGGTTACTATGTCAAACTCAGTTTAGACGAGTGGAAATGCAGCGTTTTTCTTTACCTTACAAACACATGCTATAGAAATAAGTCCTAACGGCACCTGTAAGTGTCGATAAATAAGTTTTTATAAAAAGCCAGTTTTAGAAGCTTTGCTAAATTATTGAATAGTTTTACGCTGCTCCGTTATCAATGATATATTCAATTTCTTTTGATATGGCTTTATCAAAGCTATTATTTCAAGTTTTTTGTTGACTGATGTTTAAATTAGACATTTTTTTTAATCAGGAGAAAGCGACAGAGTGGGATCCATGATGAACGAGATATGTTGCTTATGGAAAAGGAAGCAGAGGTGAGTCCAGTCTTACATTTCTGTATTAGAAGATATTACCAGGCACGCCCCCCCCCCCCCCCACTAATCCAAAATGTGCTCCGGCGTCCCTGATCATTGAAAGAGAAAAACAGAGTATTTTTCGTCCGACATTTCCCAGAGTGTAAACGTCAGGTAATGATCGACAGTAAGCTAAAGTTTTCTATCCAGATGCGGTTCGAGAGTAACGCCAGAGGATGGAAGGCGCTTTTGAATGGTTCCTTGTTTTTCGACCAATGGACGGTCTCTAACCTCTGACCTAGTGCGAATGTCCAAAAAGGAAAACGAACCCTTTTGTCTACACAAATCGGAATCCTATCTTTAGATTTTGCTGTACCAAATGCTATTTTATTTCTGTAATGGGAAAGGTGAAAACTTGGGATTATTTTTATCCTGAAATGCATATAAGGACCTCCCCTTTGGTATACTGTGGCATTTTCAGGAATGGTCAGTGCTCTTCTTAGGGTTTCGATGTTAGGTAAAAATTATGTTTTTGGGTGAGTCACTTGTACATCCGTTCTGGTCACAAGTACTAGAGAAAAGAATAATTGATTTATCTACTAGATCGAAAACAACATGACTTTTGAAATCAAGCAGCTTGATTGTAGCAAGAGTTCAGTATTTGAAAAAATATTTTTCCTTGTATGAGGATTAATATCTTTTCTTACAAATTCTGTTCTTATCTATAATTTTGTTCTTTTCTTATATTTTTTCCTATGTACTTGTTTTCTACATATTTTTCTTGTTGCCCTACACTCATTTTTTTTAATAAGGAACAAAGGTCGATATTAAGTACTCCAGTTTCTTAATGTTCTGGAAATTTCAATGCACATTGTTTCTTAAGAGCTTCTTAATGATGATGTCATGAATGATGTTATGAAATGTTCGTGACCTTTTTTATCACGTCAAGAGATTCGCTTCCGATCGATGCTGTATTTAGATGTGGGTTTTTTAATTTTTTCTGTCCAGTACTCGTTTCTTATAGCCAGTTTCTTATAAAAAAAGGATTGTATCCCCCCCCCCCCCACCACTACCTCACTTGGATGTTTGGTATTCAGAACACCTGATGCTAATTTTATTTTCCTCTAACTTGCTTTTGAACCTGTTCCAGTTTTGTATCTGTTCTTGTTATTCAAAAGCTGATAAGCTGATAAGATTCATCGTTCACGGCTTAACAGTAAACAATTTTGTCCCATAATTTATCGTGATAACTATATAATAATTTGCCCATTTTTCGTCAATTGTTTGTAGATTTTCACAATATATTCCTAAATCAATTTGGTCACTTTATAATCGTAGTTTGTACCGACGTAAGGGCACTTTCTATATTCTATATTATAAGGCATTTTTTCATTTTTATCAAAATTCTTTGCCCTTGTTAAAATAAGATCCAACAAAATTTGTTTCCTTCAATTTTTATCAGAAAGCCGTTTTTACCCTCAAGCTTGCGCATGAGTTCCTATCGTTGTCACATTGGTTTCTTTATAAAAACGCTATCACCAACTCAACATTAAGTTATACTTAACAAAGACACCTGAAACAAAACTGAGAAATTTCAATTTCGAGAACATGGCAGTTGACCGATTTTCCTATGCCTCTTGGTTTTTAGTCGAAATGATGCTGCCTATGGTTTTTGCTGCGATACTTTCGTATGCTGAATTCTGTTTTTGTTTAAAAAGTTCGTATTGCAAGCAGGGTCGCAGGAACGTAGATGTAGCAAAATAAAATACTCCCAAACTTTGCAAATATTCAAGAAAAAAATCACAATTTTTGCCGTTCAATCTTACTTGTGACCTCTGCAAGAAACACATCTCAACATAGGTTATTTAGATTTATCGGTCTTAATTAGCTTTGGTGTTGCTAGATATTGCACCAACTTAAAAAAAGAAAGAAAAGCACTAGGTCCTAGCTTTACCTCTGTGCTCTAATAAGAATTAATTCTCTAATCGCAAGCACCCAACAATTGAGCAACTGCTTTAAATTTCCCGTTTTATGTGCGAAGACTAGCCCTGGAAAGTGAAAATGCTACGATGGATAAACAAAGCCTTTGCAATTGACTTGGAGAAAACGACCATTTTGAGGGTGGCCATTGAAAATTTATTCACAAATTCCTTTATTTTCTTTGTTTGACATGACACCTTGCAGTCGTAAGCTTGACAGCATGCGGGTTTGTGACTGTGCTTGAGGTAATTCAACAAAACGATTCCTTTTAGCTACGAAAGATGCAAGAAATGCTGGCTAAAATGCAACGGGAAATGATGCAGCAAAGCAATTAGACAATCTTTGGTTGCAGTGCAGCAAAACACGGAGAGAGGTATGTCCGTAATCTATAACGGTTGCCCGAATAATCGCCTCGAACAGATCTAATAGAACAATCCACCTTATCGATAGGCCCAGGTTATATTTGCAAATTTAACGTAAAGCAGATTAATATTGTAGAGGAGATAGATTTTTTAGGCCAGAGGTTTGATATTGTGTAATAGCATTGACAACTTGCCTATGTATGTTTTTAATTTAAAGGACTTTTTATTCTAGTCAGTACATTTGTATTATAGATTAAACGACAATAGACGGATTGCCTTAATGTCTTTAGTCCCGTGTCTTTAAATTTTTCCCGTTCTATTTATGGTTGTTGTGGAATATCTTAGCTTGTGCTTATTGACATAATTGGTTAATTTGGAAAGTTAAATTTTTATGATTTTGGTTCTTTTAAACTATAAATATAATTTGTGACCCTTTCACGAGTGTAAAATTGAAATTCTTTCTCCCCCTTTTCTTGTCACTCATTAAGTAGTTTGGTCAATCACATATAAGTGATGAATGTTTCATGAAAAAGCCACAAATGCCAAAGTTTGACCGTCAAATCTATTCTATTTGATCAAGAAATGGAATCTCTCGGAATCTCTGTCGAATGTTTTTCAAGCAACTTTGTTCCTCTGCCCTTGTAATTCTCACTGTTCATGCCCCAAAATTTCTCGTTACCTACAGAAAAACTGCAGGTATGACGTGGGAACTTTGTACCACCTGTTTCGGCATATTAATCAGCGTCGGACAAGTGATTTACTCTTAGTACCGCGATGGGTAATTCGAAGTGACACGTTACAAATCCTCGACCGACTGTCTTTTTTCTTGTCTTTGGCCAATGTAGACAAGACGGTTCGTTTTCAGCAGAGCTGTGTTCACTCGCATTCATGGCCTTCCACGATTTCGAGATTTATTATCGTCATCATCATCCTCTTTGTTATCTTCTCCGTCGTCATTATCATAAACCGTAGACCGTCTGTTTCTTACATTTTAGTATAAAAGTTTCGCACCACATACCCAACAAAGGACAAACAACCTGGAACAAACAACATATAAACGCTTACTTCAAGCCCACTAAATATGCCTTTAGCCCTTTAGCAAATTCTTAAGATTCAATTTAGATTGAAATTTTCAGTTTAATTAAGTCCTCATTAGAGTATTGATTTCAAAAGAGATGTAACGCTCCACGACGGTACTAAAACGCAGACGCTTCTAATTATTATTTTTGCGGTTTAAAGGATTAATTTGCTGCTAATTTTACTCAAGGTCGTGAAAGTCGGTCTGTCTTCTTTTAAATCATCCATTCCACAAATCATTACTTTACGAAAGAGGACTTCTAGCGTTTCAAAAGTCTTTTGTTTTCATGGCCTTTTATATTTTGCAGTATTTTTGTGTTTGGTTTAGAACAGCTCCCCTAAGTTTGTGAATTGAACGATCTCGAAGTATCTTGTCAATTATTATTCCCGGCTGCATGGGTGCAAAACGTTTTGGGGGAGGGGTGAGGCTAAGTATGGATCTTGCGCGAATATTGTTGCATCATCGAGTTAGAACTGCCAGAGTGGACCCTGAAATATGACAAGTGTTGAATGAATAGGGGGCTGCAGCCCTCCCAGCCCCTTTGTCTCTTACGCCTTAACCGGCTAGAAAAAGAGGAGTGTATTTGTATGCTCGTCACAGATGATGTTCTTCCTATTTCAGATAGGCATAAGAGGTTGAAAAACGACGGAAAGTCATTGCGTGTGCGCAAGAGCTGTTTGGATTTAGCAAACTCCATTAATGCACTGTTGATAAAGCCTGCCTTTGTTGTGGAGGACTGCCTTGGCTTTCAGTAAATGCCTTCAGTAAACAGGGCGGCAAGAAAATCACAATACGAAACTCAGTTTCTTCAATTCTGTTTGTAAAAAATCTTATTTTCTCATTTGACACCAGAGGTATCAGGCGGGGGCGTTCCAGACGTGCGTTTATGTTTTAATGGATCTTGCTTATTTTTCTTTGCAAGAAAATGTATGTTAATGAAGTCCCCTATGTTCAGTTACTTGCAGAGTGCAAGTTGCAATGAAGATTGCATATAAAAGCAGCAGGCTTGAAAAAATTACGCATTGTCAGCTGCAGATTTGAAGAAGGAGAAGCAATGTTCTTATTAACACGTGCTAGTCTGCCCCCGTATTGCCCGCCTCCTTCGCGCATGTGACTTTCTGGCGAACCACAAGTTTCTTGCGTAGTTAAACACTCTCTTCAAATTAAACAGTAATTATTTTCGTCTTACAGAAAGCATTTTGTCGAGATTAGCATATGTTTTGAAAACAAACCACTTTAGAATATTTTTGTTCAGGCTGCTAATCGTTGGCAAGAAGGGATCTTAAGTGATTGCACCACTGAGGGCTTGACGTTTAGGCAATGTTAACGTTTTTCGTTTAGTTTTGAAGAAAGCAAGGTAAACCAGAACTGGACCAGGCAAGTCACAGTATTTCACTCAGCAGACAGAAATTTCAGCCTGCTTTTCGTATGTAACTTGGATCTCCTTTTTTGAACGGTCCATGGTCACGTGTTTCTGCAGAGTGATGACCAAAGGCTACACGGTTTATGACGGTCTATGGCACCATCGTGTCTCAATATTTGCGAATATTGGCAAAATTGCCGGCACAACACGCCTTTTATCTTATGAAAGGCTAAGAATCTAACGTGAATTGAATAATCATAATGGTGCTTTTGTTATTCGTGCTACACCTTTTTTGCAAGGGCGGATGACAGCTTACTAAGCTTGCTCTCTTGCGCAAAGTTGCATCCACGCTTGTCTCATCTCCTGTTGCATAACTTTACAGCCTACGACATATCTTCTCCGCTACATCATCCTTATGCCTCCAGTACCGTTGAAAGGATAGATTTACTGGCGGCACCATCGTTTTAGAACAATCGTAACATAGGGGATTCTCCATTAAAAATAAGGATAGAATATAAGATACTTGTGCCCTCTCCCTCCCAGAGCATTAGCAACTTTGGCACTAGTGCCTCAGTGTTTTCCTGCATATAAAAAGGGGCTGGTTGTCCCTGCCTGCCAAGGAACTAGGAGCATATTACAGAGTGAGGGGGCTATAACGTTTCTTTTTTCGGGGGGGGGGAGGGGGCTAAACATGCCTAAAACCAAAACATGGACATTATTTGTATGGTTTTACGTACATTTTGGAAATTATGCTCCATGAGATTCTCTTTTTAATTTAATTTTTTGGTACATCTTCTTCTTAATTGTTCAGATCTAATTGCAAAGTTAGCATTTAGAAAAGGTATGAACCCCTTTTTATGCCTTCATTTAAAAAATGAATCGTTGAAAGACACCTCCAAAAAATTACTGAATAATTTTACCCATATTTTATGTTCTGTTATAAACTATGGAGTTTTAACTGTATGTTATGTCATGACTATAGGGTTTTCTCTTTATATCCAGTCCAATTCTCTTACACTTGAGTTTCACTTAAGCCACCACAAAATTGTCGTAGGAGGGACTGGTGTTGTCCATTTGGCCAACCTACTCTAAAAGAATCTGATATGTTGCCATGTTTCCTCCAGGAAATGTTATGAATCACGAGTTATCAAATGTTTTTGTTCTGGTTTGAAGCGTGTATGCTGCTAACAACTAATTTAATAATCAGTCTCTGAGTATCCTAGCAAAGTGAAAACTGCTTATCTTTTCCCTGTCCTTGCCGACCCTGAATGCAACCAAGCTAGTTACCGAACCCGAACGTAAGGCTTTTGACGATTCATCGCTTAACAACAGGGCCCGCGCCACCGGGGTAGCTGGGGTGGTCATGGCCCCCTCCCACTTTTTTGTGAAGCAAGTAGTTTTAAAGCTGCATTCAAAGGGGAAAAAAGACTTGGCTCCCTTCTTTTACTTGCCTTAGCCCCGTTTCAAATTGATGACGCGGGCCCTGCACAAGTACACAATATTTTTCGAAAACATTATCTTTAAGAGACACCGATGCTCTGTTTGTCAAAAAATAACAACATGGTAACAACATAACAGCATCAGATGAAAAATTAGAAAAAGAAAAGCAATGTGGCTTCGGAAAATTACCCTTATGTCAGCAAAACAGAGAAGATCTATCAGCTAATTATCTTTGCCACAAAAAGGTTTTTCTTAGAAACACCATTAGCTTTAGAAACAATTTCTAGTTCCTTCTTTCAAAAAATCAATTTTGAATAAAGAACAACATTATGAACATTCGAGCCTCAAATTTCAGCCAATTCTTAACACATTTAATTAATTTTGCATACAGTAAGTACCCGCTTATAAAAATCCCCTTTCATAAAAACAGGCCTCGTTTTCTTCAAAAGGGGCTCCTTTTATAAGAAACAATTTTAGGCCCGAAATTGAAATGTTTCTCTTTTTCAAGTATAAACAGTTGTGTTTTATATTTTCTGTTTATGCTCTAGGATGGTTGCAGAGTGTGTATTCTATTGACATGAAGAATTATACTGTAGATTATATATCATACACTACTACCAGTAATATTGAATACACGTCAATGGACGGTACTGTCATATAGCTTGACTTGATTTAACTTGACAGTATCTATTGATAAGAAACTTAAACCACGATGAAGAAAAGTTTCTGTTAAATTTATATTGATTTTAATCTCTGTGTTCAAATGGCCCCGGGGTAGTCATAGCCTTCTGCTTCCCGGGGTATT
Organism: Rhopilema esculentum; assembly: GCF_013076305.1. The sequence goes on from NW_027019317.1 coordinate 8,512,519, forward strand.
GTCAAAGTAGTAGTGTATAGTTGTATAGTAATTTGGCAAAGTAGCATAGTTTGTAAATCTATTTTGTAATCTTTTAGTGGATAAATAAAAAGAAAAAAAATTCTGTTGATAAGAAACGCTATAAGGCCTCAGTTTAATAAGCAGTTTCTTATATGCGGGTACTTACTGTACTTAGAGGTATTTCATGATACGCTTTCAGTTCATTCGACCCAGATTAAAAAATTCTTGAAAACATGCATTTGTGACGTCATTACTTAAGAACATTGTTTTTGTTATTTAATTATTTTAGGCAGCTACGTTCAGGTACCATGTACCATGTCTAATTTCAACACAAATTCATTGTCTCAAAGATATGGAACATTACCACCCTCCTCGATCATTGAATATTAAATACACTCATTTTTAATAAGAAACAGGTTATAAGAAACGGTAGGCTCAATTTTTCGAAAGTTAAGAAACAACCCTACCCAAATTGAAAAAGCTAAGAGACTTTTATAATTTGCAGTTTTAATTTTCCGAGTTGACGCTCCAAACAGTCTTGACATTGAGAATCACTGTATTTCTCAGTAAATTGAACAATCAAGTAGTTTCCATTTAAAAATTTGTTTGGACTTGACATTGATGAAGTCCAATGAGCTTAACTGTTTACAGATCTCAACAGAGTTAGTCATTCTAGGAAAACAAAATTTCTTGATCACTTTGTTAGTTTATCTCTCAATGTGAGTGAACTATTTACTTTACCTTGGAAGCACATTTAAAAAAATTCATTACCTAAGAAATTTAAGAGACATTTTGATAGCAAAATGGCCAGAAAATTTAAGAAACTGCCTACCAGCACCGGACCTTAGTTTCTTATAGAAAAAAATACTTGTACAGTTTATACACAAATCGAAAACTTTAGATATAGGGTTTATAAATATCTAAATTAGAGTTGGCATAGACTAGAAAGCGTTTGAGTAAAAATATGACAAAGAAATTAAAATCAGACTTTATGACTAGCGAGACCCCCTGATTCGAAAGGATGCCTTTTGAATTGTCTCGCTGTCTGTTTTGTTATGCATGGTTATTCTTAACATAAACTGTCGCATTCTGATTGTCTTTATATCGCTTACATTTTTCTGTTACAATTGCAATGAAAAGAGCATGCAATTCTTGATTCGCCTACGCTGGCCATGTCTTCTTTCTAATGTTAGAACGTTATGCGCTTAGGTGAGTGTTGTTATACAAGTTGAGATTTATTACTTATTCTAAAGATTATGTTTCATAATTTATATTGTAATGGTCGTCTTTTTTAGAGCGCTAAAATCGCTTTTTAGGGAAGATTTTGACTTTGCCTTTGTTTTGAAACTGTTCTGCTTAAGTTAGCAAAAACCCATCAAAGGATTCCATCGTGTTTTAATGTCTATGTTAGCGGATTTTCTTGTTGGTCGAGGAACGTTTCAGTGTCGAATTGTAGGTTTTTGCTCAAGGATTCAGATGCGAAAATAATAGAGATTTGTCCTTAAAGAGTTATGTGTCTGTTATGAAAAATTTCTGTAAACTGCTTCGCAATTTTGTGATGCCAGATTTGCATTTGGTTTTCTGTTTAACATAGTCATGCTTGAAGTTAAATTGTAAATTACGTTGGCTGTGTTGTGTTTGTTTTATAAAGAGTAAATCTGCAAGGAACTTGCTATGTTTTTAAAATTTTTCCATTTTACCATACCTTTAAAATTTTATAACAAGCGTAAGAATTGATTTTGTTGAAGAGAAAGTACTAGAAATGGGAGGGGAAAGACGGAAGACGGTGTTCAAAGCAGAGTCTGAGTACAATTTCATGGCTATAAAGATTGGGAGGGAATGTGCTAAAAGCCAGGAACAAGACGATTCATTGCATGGTTTTAGGTACATTTTGGAAATTACTGGGGGCTAACCCCCTCAATCCCTTGCTCCCACAGTCCCTGGTGTAGAACAATTTCTCTTAGTTCTATCTCTAATCATGTCTGTTTGACCACGATTTGTCGTAAGAATATAGGTGTAGTGCTCAATTTTCTGACAATTTTTACAAATAAATACAGAGTCACCTCGGACATCTACGTTTGCGCCCCCCCCCCTCCCCCGTAATTGTTTCTCAATCATTAGGAATGTCTGATAAAGTTCTCTTTACTTGATTTCATTTCCGCAACAACAAATCGCTGGTATTTTCAAAGGCGCAACTGTTGCTAAAAACAGTGAACTGAATGTAATCTGACGTCAGGTTCTTTGCAAAACTGTAAGTTTTGATTGTTTACTTTTTCAAACAGCGGTCTGTATATTTGTACTTTGAGGTTTAGAGTAAACGGGGGTGGAGATAATCGGAGGGGTGTGGCCAATCGAACGATTCTAAAAACGGGCGGTTGTTTCGGCCTTTTCTGAAGCGACAGTATTGTTGAATGTGATCGCGAAGACATTTCAAGTTTCAAAACTTTCCCAGTACTCTTCCAGTCTGAACAAGAAACGAGGGATAGTTATCTGAAATCTTACACTGATAAACGGAGGAAAGGGCAATAATTTCCGACATCAGAGTCAAGAGGAAATGCAGACTTGCTATATTGTCACTTGCTATATAGACATATGTTACTGTTTATTCGTATTGCTTCATTTAGTTTGTTTTAGTTAGTTCGTCAATAGCTGCTTAAATATACAAGTTGTCTTGTACTAGGCTATTGATGAAAAGATGAAAAAATCACAATCAAATGTATTGCATAGATCACAAGGAGCGTAGATAGCAGTGGGTATAGGGAGTGCAAGGGCAGAGGCAGTTTTAAGGGGTCCAGGGGGCCATAGCCCCAGGCCCCGCGCTTATGATTGCCAAAAGGGGCCCCACACCTAAGAAGAAAGATAGAAATTGTAAAGAACAAGGGCCCCGCAGATGTTTTTGGCTTCGTGCCCCGCAGTCTCTAAAACCCTAAAACCGTAGCCTGTGCTGCAGACCCTTAAAAGTCTACTAGAACCGCCACAGTATAGGGGTTGTAAATATTACTCTTAACGACCCTCCACTCCATCCACTCCACCCCCCTCCCCTCAGTTTGGAAGGTCAAGCTACACCATTGCAGACTAGATTTCGATATTTACTCGTTTAGTCTTACCTATTGCCAACCTTTGGTGTCAAAGGATTGCATGTGAAAATATCAAGACAATATCTAAGTTCTAAGGACAAGCCAACATAGAGAGGCGTTCTTTGAAAAATTCAATCGAATTTTCTGATCGAATGGTTTGGCGGAACTTGTAAAACGCTGAAACGCTGATCAACCTGCTTGGATTCGATTTTCACATAATCTGTGGTATCATAAAAGCTAACAATAGATTAATGTTACAAAGAAGGGTACGTGCTTGCAATTTCTGTGTTGCAATTCGTGCAGAGACAGAAAACACATGATGGCAAGAACAATGGTGGGCAGAATGGGTTTTTCTTGTATTTGCTGTTTAATGAATTGTCACCATTAGACCTCTCCTTAGACACGCCTAACTTTTTGAACAAACGAAACATTTTCACAGGCAATAAGTAAACTTATGAGTCATATTTGATCTTTACACGCTATTTAAAAAGAAATTGTCTATTAGAAATCTAGCCCGAAGATGACCAATAGAAGCATCATCGAATTATTTGGAATATTTCACGATTCTTATGGACAATGACTTTACTCAATAATCAAACCTAACTCTATAATATTTGGAACTTCAAAGCATACGTTCGTACAAAAACCATAAAGACGTGTAGCAGATTTTACAGCGTCCACTTATGTTTCTTTAAACGTAGGCAACTTGTGACTTGCGCGTTAGCAGGATATAAAATTTATCTAACATTAGGAATTTTCAATTTCAGCCATTTCGAATTAAGATAATGTTTTACTTTAATGTTTTACGTCGGCAAGCTATTTCCATATCCGGAACTTGAACCTATGAACCATCTATTCATCAACAAATCAGTCAACATGTGGTATAGTTCCATAAAATGTTTCCTTGTTTGGACTGTGTTCAGTTTCCATTAGTCGATCTTAGCCAAAAATAACTTTTGCTACTTCGAAACTGGGGTGTGCCAAACTGCCAATTTCCGGACCTCTTTTCATGTCTAAACTCCTGGAAAACGCCTAATGTTTCCTTTTAATTTATTTCTAAATAGATTTTGTAAAAATATACTTCATACTCATTTCCAAACAACAATGAAAGAAAAGAAACACTAGTCCGTTAGATACAAGCTGTGCTTCTGTTACCCTTTTGCTTACCCACCATTCCTTGGGTGTTCTTTGGTAAGAAGCAGAAAAGAGAACGCTGTCTCACAATGTCATGATCACTGCAATGCAATGTAATGCTCACTGGTACCAGATGATATATTGTGACGCCTTTGAATGCATTTTGCTCGTTCCAAAAAACTTCAAACTGCTAAGAAGGATAGCATAGAAACATTTTCAGGGTTCAGAGAAGGAAAGCATAGAGACATTCAAAGCATTTGCTCTTAAAGGAAGCATTTTGAAGCCTTTTACTCGTAAATAGCACAATGCTGGTTATCCAAAATTTTGATATAATCTTTCACGTCATTCCGCGACAAACGGTGTTACAATCAAATCATGAGGTCAATGCGAAATGCCCGAGCTTATAACTGCTACAAATACTTACAGTTAGCTGCCGGGTTTATATATCTATAATTTTTAATTTTATAGCTTCTTATTCTGCTCAACATGTCATATGAATATTTCATTTTTGGTATATCGGTTGTGCCTTCGACGTAACATTAGGTCTTAAAAATTTCAGGTTTATTACTTTCATATGTTCATTTTGAATGGGATTTGTAGATAGAGAGAGTATTTTTGACACATTTGCTGGCAGTGCCTCAAAATACTCTGAAGGAAAGAAAGGTATCTGGGAAAAGAAGGGTTGGGTGAATAAGTACAGTTCATCTCTACTTCTCCCTCTACTCAAAATTTCTGCCCCTTAACTCTCTCTATTGCATATCATATGAGACTCTGATACCATAGATAGGGTTTTGATAACATTGAAAAAGACCCCTACACAAATCAGATGCTTCTCCTGGTGGTGCGAATTCAGCAGAATTATCAAATCAGTTGCTCCCTTGATCCATTGCTGAAAATAATTTAGAATGAAGTTCATTGGTAGGGAGTAGGTTGGATGCGAGCGAATCCAATTGAAGAATTGAAGAGTTTGAAGGAACATTTCACCATAAATAGGCTGTCAATTGCGTGAGGTTCTGGGACTTTCCCTGGACACCACTTACATCAAGCACCTCTATCTGATAGGTCATGGTTTTTGAGGGGTGGCCTCGGTGGCGTACCCAAGGGGGGAATAGGGGGTCCGGACCCCCCCCCCACTTTTCTAAAATATGATCCTCGAGATTTCTCCAAAAACGATGAAAAACTCATTGAGGGGGGGGGGCAGTATACTGTATGCTTGTGTCAATAACAATTGTAAAATACTTTGCTATTTACTGTAGCTAACATGAATCAAATAATGGGGGGAATTTTGCAAAAAGGGCGTTTCCCCGCATGTGCGAGTGTTTGAAGGGCGTGGTCCAAAATATTTCTGGGGCTGCGCCCCACTGGGTGCGCCGCTGGATGGCCTTTAATCGAGGAAGGGGACTAATGATAATGTGACAATTTTTGGATACTGCCCCCATTTAAACTCTCAAGTCTATGGTTTTGTTTATAAAAGATACTTTGTCACAATCTCCATGTAACTTTCTTGCATCTATCCGAGTTCAGGCGAATCTCCAGTCTGTACGGATCATGATCAACTATGATTTTCTGCGGTTTACTTATACTCTCCCCCCGAATCAGGATCATTATCATTCAAACATGCCTGTGAGTTATAAGGACCGCCTGACAAGTAGACGTTGGTCGGAGTTACCGGGACATCGGCTCAAAATATCTTTGGTTAAATTCTAGATATTTTAAATCTAGTGTCAAGGACCTTTGCATTTCCCAGAGCAGATCATATTATACTGGCAGAATCTTTTTAATCGGCTGAGTTTTGACCTCAAGCTTTATTTTGTTAGGAAACTCCTGTAATCATTTCCTTAGAGGACAAACTGCTGCCATGGTTCTCAAGACCAGGAATTCAGCTCTGCTGTATTTTGCAAAAGGTAACAAGTCCATTTCTGTTTTATATATAACATCGTTTTTAGCTATGCTTTCTTCGTTATTTTAGGGGTTTTGAGGTTTCACTTCCGGTTCTGCCACAGATAAATAGCGGCAATCGGACTGTAAGGCATCGTATCGACTCTGGGGATACCCCAAAAGAATGAACATTCTTTTACATTCACGTCGATAATAGCAAAGGAATAGTTATAGAAGTATGCCTAGAGGATGCAAACAAGCAAAATGCGAAAACTATTTGCCCACGTCGACTGTTTTTTGTTCTTTAGACTCGACACAGCTGGTTGTCTTTGAGAACAAATTTGACCCAGCAAAGCAACATAACTATACGCTGTACAGAAATTCTTCGTAACTTACGAATAGAAAACAGTGAACCAACTTTTGCAATGCATCCTTACGTGCATCGAATTTGTGAACCTTGCCCCTCGTGCTCGCCCCCAACTTTTAAACCTCTTCTACCCATCTCGTACCCCTTTCTTTCTGAACTACGTTTGCCTGTGAGACGGGGGTTATTCTGGTTTCGAAATTCTTTCGGCTTTTGGAAAAGTTTATATTCACCAGATCTTAGTAACCAAAGCCATATGCACCAGAAAACAGTTTTCATGCACACCTTTACGTCTGTAAAACATTACATAGTTTCTATGCACTCATGAGACAAGGGGTTCATAATAGAAAGTGGGCATATTTCAAATTGTTCTTCAAAAGGGGTAGGAAGCTTTTGGAGAGGGGGATTTTTAGAAAGGGGTGAAATATAGTTTTAACGGTAACGTTGTGTCAAGTTGTGACCATGTATGTAGACAATTTCTAGATTGGTTTTTAGATTTTAAAAACAAAACCAGATGTCAGTTCTTTCAATAGCCAGATCTTTGTCAACCTTGAGCAGATTTAACCGAATTTGTCAAAATTCAATAATTCGTATATATTTTTTATAATATAATACCTCTCAGCTCTGTTTTATTCTTGTAGGAAATCTTGTCTCTTTGATTTATTTAAGAACAAAACCTTCTAATTTTTCCAAAATATTACGAACATTTAAGATTCAAATTGGGGAAGGGACTTGGGAAATCGATTGTTCATTCAAAATTTTCTTATCGAGAGAATTAAATTTGCAGAAAGTTTCATTAGAATATATATTTAGTCTAACTTCACAAAGCAACATCCTTCTAATTAAGAGCGTGAATGCTGTCAGTAGGCCTTTTTGGGGGTTTTTTTGACTCAGAAAAGTCTGTGTGCAAAAACTTTCCTTTTTATTTGCAGAAACACTTCTTAAGTTTCAACCCAACTCTTGTGATGATTTTGAAAATAGAATAAATAGCTATTCATGCTGCAGTTTAACAGAAATCATAAATTTATGCCTGTTCATAAAATCTGTCTGATGCAAAAAAGAGCTGCATTTAAATAGCCTCAGTTTAGGCTTGGTCTGGACAGGGAAGAATACTGTTACTAGGGCAACTAAATGTGTTGAGTTGCTTTCGACTGCTGTATGTTCGCTATTGTGAGTTTGTTTTCTATTGTCATGGAATTCACCATAATCTACTCAAGGAGATCTCGGCACTAACATCCGGTGCTTTGATGTTTAATCTTTATAAGAATATCTTTGTTAAAAAGACTAGACAAGGATATAAGCTCATAATATTGTTTTCGGAAAAAATGAATTCGTGAAGCTGTGTAAGGAGGTTTAACATTAGCAGTCAATGTTTCCAACAAGCGTTAGTTTTTTGGGGCTTTTCCTTTCACTGAAGTTCCAAGAAAGAAAACTCTACCAGCAATTTCGTTTTGGTTTGTTGAAAAAGTGCAGAATTCGCAAAGTTAAATTGCGTCAAGTGTTTTAAATTATGAAGCGTTTGCTTAATTTTTCTGCTTCGATTTACCTTAAAAATGTGCCTTAGAAATATGGGGGGTTAGGGGATTGCCTGGCCTAATGATTGCGTATGAACTTTGTCGTACCTTCGGAGTGAGGTTTACATGGAATGCACTCTGGAAGCATTCTGAAAATGACATTTAAAATGTAACAAATATTCTTTGAAAAAAACCTTTTCCTCCATTTTGTTTCAGTGACCATTCTATTATGGACGACAATAACATCCAGCACATCGACCACCATACGCATCTGTGAACACGCAGGCAAACGGACTGTCGGCTGCCCCGCCGGTGTCGGCCATTTTATGAACATAACCCATGCGATGTATGGTCGGACCACGCAAAACGCTTGCTCTGCTGTGTCATCACAAACGAATTGTAGGTCACCTTTAGCTATGTCAAAAGTTTCAAGGGAATGCCATGGGGTTCACTCTTGCGTGGTCGAAGCTGCTAATTCAATATTTGGAGACCCGTGTACTGGTGTTCTAAAATACCTAGATATTTTTTATTCATGTTTATACGGTATGTTTTGATTATAATATTTATATATTCTGTAAAATATTGTATTAGCTACAGGGGGCGTCAGGGTATGGGGATGTGACACCTCTCTGACAAATTTCTGTTCAAAAATGGAAGGGACTGCGAATAGAAGCTGGCACAATAACTTGTCGGCATATGGGACGTGGGCAACCTTTTCGAGTACAATAGGTGAAAATCTAGTCACTAATTCAAGTGAAGTTTCAGCAAAGTTCTTGTTGTACTCTTAGAAACATTGAGTAAAATTTTCCTAGTTATAATACTTTTATTTTCTCCTGAGCAATTGAAAATCTTTACAACCAACAGGTCCAAAAGAAAAACCATATTTACGAGTTAAAATTTAGCTGCCGTATCAGAAGTGCTCTCTAGTGAGCGTAACAGTTTTTAGGAGGAGTGTGCTCTTTTGGGGTCAATAGGTTTACTAGGGGTGCACATAAACTAACGAAACATCGAGGTCATATTTTGCCTTCTCTGAAGGAAATGCCAATTTGTGTCTTTTGGCGAACTACATACGATATTCCTCAAAAATTCTTCTGAATCAAGAAAATTATTATTGTCTTATACAGAACAATTTTACAGAACAGTTTAACCAATTTACTCTAGGCAACCAGGTAATTTGCGAATTATTAAAATTAGGAATTATTTTATATGATTGTTATTTTCCCCTTGATCAAACTACCGACTCAAGAATGATTTTAATTTTTCTATCAATAGACAAGCTGTTTTCATTCTTCCTATCTTTGTAGGTGACGATTTTAACTCAATAGCCAATCAGCCAGATGGTTACGTCTACTCTAATCAACTTCCAAGCGAGGCTGTTTTGGAACTCACTCCAAATACTACCGATTTTGTTACTCCTCCGCTGATTTATACCATTTACAAAATTATTGAGTCCAACTACGAGCCGTTAATTGATGAAAGTAGGTACCAAAAGGCAGTGGATTTCTTGAGTAAGCAACTCAAAGTGCCACAATCCAGGGTCCAGCCCTACACATGCATGCCAAGCGTCAACGACTTTGGAAGCCAGTTTTGTATTTATAAACAATTTGGATACATTTTCACGTCAGCTACCTTTATTCCGGCAATGTATGTCGGTAGGTCATACGAGCTTGGAATGGTCGTAAGAGACTATTCTGCCATGCCTGTTGTACGAAAGACGACCATTAGAATCAACGTTGTACCAAAGTGCTTTCCTTTTCCAAACCTTTATAGCGACATGCAAGCCAGGTGCCCCAGCTCAGCATCAAAGTTCACTTTCCCTTCTGGTTTAGCCTGGTCGATCTCCCTTTTTGGGGATAGATTTCCAATTGATGTTACGTCATCTTCAGCTCTTGTGATTTCAAGAATTTCCATAGACACAAGTTTATTGGTTGGCTTTCAAAATAGTCAATCTTATTGGAAGTATGAAATCAAATTTCATTTGCCTGGTACTTCTCATGTACGCGAGTTTATGTACGTTCCGTCAGTGCTTGATTATACTAATGAGAGTATTGTGCAAGTACGTGGAACAAAGTTGAACATTACAATATCTCCTCCTATTTATATAAATCCAAATACAAAATTTGTCAATGTATCGATGAAGCTAACAAGTGGCAATGTGAAAATAACATTCAATTCAGAGAATACATTCTCGTTATTCGGATCTCCCAAGATGACCATCTGCCCGGATTCCTTCTGCATGAACTCGTACAGAAAGTGGTTGGCCGCTGTAAACAAAGTGAGGTACACAATCAATCGAGATTGCATTCAAGACGAGGGTTTACAAGAAGCTTACCTCAAGCAGTGCAATTGTATGTATTGAATATTACTGATTTTTGCAAATCTAAGTTTCGTAAAATGCTCGATTTTTAATGGCCTCAGTGGTGACATTTATGACATCCTATAGGGAACGTCTTTCAATAATTCGGTTGTCATTTAAACCTAACTTTTTATTTGCTCTTTAGATATAATCAGAAGTATATCCCTTCGTCCAACTGAAAACTTTCTCAAATTCATTGTTAAAAAATCACTCAGCGCTGAATCTCTCACTACCTACACAGAAATCCCACAAGTTCGCTAACATATTGATCAGTCAATGATTCTAGCAAATCACCTACTCGAATCATTCCAATCAGCCACCAAACCATCTCCAACTGCAGCTGGTTAATGCAATCTCAATCACTCAATTAATCAATCCTAATCAATCAAAATGTTACCTAATCAATCAGCAAACGTATATGAGCTAATCTATTTAACAAATTACAGTCAGCCACTTCGATCATTCCAATCAGCCAATCAAACCATCACCCTGCTGCATATTTTAGACACAATAACGTCAATTAGCTGATTCTCTTTGGTAAACATTTCTTAGCAAACTTTGCCCAGTTGATCAATTTGCTTGCTTAAATGCAGTTCATGAATCACTCAAAATCGTTCATTCGATGCACACAATCACAGTTATTTCAAGAAATCACTAACCTCGAACAAAATGACCACTCAGCTCATTTAGATATTCATTAATTAATAGCCAAAATTCAATAGACAGAGTCCAGATAAGCTGTCACCTTCCTCCATCCAACAAAATCTTACTATAGAACCTTCCTCATTTTTTCATGGGTTTAAATGGGCCAAATGGCCAAATGGGTTCGGGCATAGAATCAGGAAATTTGAGGTATTCAACTAGTCTTGATTTCTTCTCCTTGCAACTTTGTTTTCCCAAAAACTGTCAAAAAATTGTAGCTATTTTTCAATTATAGATGTTTTTAATAAAAATGTAAAGCAACGTGCTTATATCAATTAATAACAGAAGCTTGCCGTAATTTAAATATATAAATTATAAAAAGTTTAAGCCCAAATTTTACAGTGCAAAGCAACTTTGCACACATATCTATAACTGATACTTGATTCTCTTATTTTGTGTCTGACCATATTTTGGAATATAGAAGACAATACTCAAGTTTCCAATTTTTGTTCACTTTCTTCAACTTCCTTCTGTTTCTATAACCTCCCACTGGCCAGTGGCTGTGGAGCCGTGATATTTTCCTGACTCTGTTCATGGGTAACATGTTAATAATGGATTTTTAATTAAAATATCAGTGAAATGTGACATGTTAGAGTGGGTGGATCTGTATGAATATCTAAATGAGCTGAGTGGTTATTTTGTTCGAGGTTAGTGATTTCTTGAAATAACTGTGATTGTGTGCATCGAATGAACGATTTTGAGTGATTCATGAACTGCATTTAAGCAAGCAAATTGATTAACTGGGCAAAGTTTGCTAAGAAATGTTTACCAAAGAGAATCAGCTAATTGACGTTATTGTGTCTAAAATATGCAGCAGGGTGATGGTTTGATTGGCTGATTGGAATGATCGAAGTGGCTGACTGTATTTTGTTAAATAGATTAGCTCATATACGTTTGCTGATTGATTAGGTAACATTTTGATTGATTAGGATTAATTGATTGAGTGATTGAGATTGCATTAACCAGCTGCAGTTGGAGATGGTTTGGTGGCTGATAACTAATAATTATTAACTGTTAACTATTAATTATTAACTATTAACATGCTAACTCAATTCATACTAAAATATTTTCTTCCTTAGCTGATCCTTGCTATCGGTCATTTGATGTGCCGTTGTCAACGTCAGCTGGGGAGATCATTTACCATTTTCGCAATCAAGGATTGTTTACCCGTTTTGTACCTTCACTTTACCGTGTCATACTCTACGAGTATGCCAACATGTCTTTCTCTGGATACTCTAGCAAATATTTCTGCTCTCCAAAACCATTCCAAGACTCGCGTCGTTTCATTTGCCTCAATCGATACGCGGGACGTCTGCGTGTCAGAATTCAGAGTCCGTTCGATTTTCCACTGCTACGTGCAGGAACGGTATTTACAATTGAAGTTCAGGCCGAGGGAACTGTCAATGCCTCGTCAGTTTTTGATCGGTGCACATTTGACATTCGATTGACAGCGGTAACGCCACCGATCCGTACAACAACAGTTACAACTAACCCGTCTTCCATAATAGCAAGCACTAACGCTCTAAGCAAAGTCACAGTACTAACGTGGAAGCCTACCATAACTTCGTCAATTCACGTAGCCCCAGCAACATCTTCATCGATAGCAACAACAACAACGATAACCCACAGACCACCGTTGCTTAATGGTAAGGCATGTTATTGCGAACATTTGCTGGATTAATATTACAAGCCTTAGGCAAGCGTAGCCTTCCTTACTGTCAAGTTTAGCATGGTACCATAGTTGGGTTCTCCGTTCTGTCCCTTGAATGAACTTAAGTTCTGTCACAGACTTGTTGGTAATAGGAATAGAGGTGCATTTTGGAAGGCCAAAGCAAGAAGCCACATCGGACAGACCCAAGTTGGGACAGACCCAAGTTGGGACAGACCCAAGTTTGGGTTTGGAGCCTACTGTTTGAGTTTGCACAGATATTGAGAGCAAGAAATAGTTTTCATAAATGAAATGTTATATTAAGATGAATAAAGCATAATCTTTCGAGACAGGTTTCTAGATCTGAAATAACGAACTGAAAATGGCGCAGTTTGTTTTAAAGTGGAGTAAAAATAAATCCGCTTCATACCGTAGACCATTAGCTACAAAGAGCTCCATCCTCTTTCCGTGTTAAAGAAAAAAATGTTCTATTTTATGATAACGTAGATATTTTAAGTCGTATTCTTTAATCAGTCCACTAGTCAAATATTTACGTCTCCTAGTAAAAATTACAAACGTGGATTTAGCCAGCATAAAAATAATTTCCTTTATCCTGATGACTTCAATGAAACAGGACGAGTCCTGCTATTTCTCTAAAAGTTTAAGGTAAAAAATGAAAGCACCGTGGTAACGTGCTAAAATTCAATTAGTATAAAAATTCAATTAATTCCAGAACATGTTTTACGAATTTTAATCGCTAGCCTGTGGAGATTAATGGATTCAAATTTCCTAATTAGTTAATAACAATAATAAAACTACATGGAGCATAATTATCCCCGCTGCTTATATAAGTCGTTTAGTTGAACACCACTGCAAGCTCAATTCTCTTGAATTGGGTCTTGCCCTTTTGGAGAGTTCTTTATCGGACCACGAAAACACATGGAGGATTTTCGGGGAGAGGGGGAGGGGGTGCATGATATGCATTAAAATTTGAATAAACAGTCTCAAATCCTGCTTTCAGATTGGTAGGGGTGAAGTATGGAAGGGAATTCTATGATGATGCAATTTTATATAATTTGTTGATGTTTTTACTCAATATTTTAACGAATATGTAATTTTTACAGTAAAACCCTTGTATAGATTAGAATTAGGCTCGGGTCAGGATTTTTTGCCAGTAGTCTTTGAAGAACCCTCTCATTTTAGTGGTTAGCATCGCAGACTGATTAAAATCTCGTGGAATTCTTTACCATGTTTCGTCCTCATGCCATACGTCGTAAAGTTATATATTATTTTCCCTATCAAAAGTATCGCACCATCTAGAAGTAGGAAAAATGGTGCGTTAATAATCGAAAGCTATGCAAATTAATTGTGTTTTAAGTGCCGAATTGCAAATGTCAACGACCAAAGTGCCGCCATTTTGAGCAAGGTGGTGCAATACTTTTTGTACCCTAGTGTATATTGAGGTGCTCGATGTGTGGGTGTCTAATCGAACTTCACTGTTCTGGTGTCGTTAAACAAACATCTAACATAAATTTGATATCGAAGATTTTCATTGTACACTTTTACCATGGTCTTCTGTTTGTTTCTAGATTCACTTGAAGTGACTATCCCAAAAAATATACGAACTGGGCAGCCTTTTGTTCTGACATGCAAAAGATCTCTTCAGATTGCAGCCGAGATAAAGTGGTACAAAGACGGTGTATTGTTGCCCCAGACAGGCAGCACCCTTATGATAGCTGCAGCCACTACACCTGATCAAGGATACTATCAATGTTCATCGCGATATAGCGGGATTGTCAGTTTCTCTCCAAAAGAACTTTTTGTTTTGCAAGGTAAGATTAGCGTTCAGTGACTTTCAATTTTTCGATGACACATCAAGCCTTCTTCTTCTCTTGTGAGGAAACGTTCTTTTAAATTTAAATACCAACTTGTTGTGGAAACTCTTAAATGTCTTAAAGGATGTTTTTAGTGGATTTTTTCTAAAGGTCCTTTCAAGCGTCTATGATGCTGGGTCTGGGGCATAATTTTTAGTATACAGGGTGGCAACTACAAAATATTGCGTTAGAAAGCTGATGTTATGGCTGGAGTTAAATTACTAAAGAAATGTAGCTTTGGTCAAGAAACGCGATGAAGATACCTCCAATATATTCATCTTAAGGCGAGCATCTTAAGGCTGGGACATGCCTAGTTGGTCCGTAAAATCATCTAGCGACAGGTAAAGAACGGTCTTGTCTCGACAGGTAAAGAACGGAACGGAATGTTATTTTCGGAAAATTATGCTTTTCATGACTCTCTTACAAACTTCTTCCCCTCCTCCCCCACTGTATATACTTCTTAGCTGTATTCATGAAATGAAAGGACAGTGATGTTTTTTATCAATATACATATGTTTTCTCCTTTCAGATGTATTCACATCATCTGTTTATTTGGAAATCGTGAATAGAGTATTCACAGCCGATTTGACTGATACTTCCAGTGCAGGATACGGGTCGCTCAGTAAGGAAATAACAGAAATCGTGAGTTGTTTGTATCTCAAGAAGTTCCAAATATCTATGTTTCGATTTTCTTTGAAACTGAGTTATTTCTAAAATTTTTTCTGTTATTCAAGAACAACTAGCGTTTTTTCTGTTATTCAAGTAAGCAGGCCGTGACGGTCCGTTACTGTATAATGGTCACAATACAGCTCTACAGACTTGATGTCTGCTAAGACATTTACGTGAATGCAGTCGTTTGATACAACAATATTTAGATACAACTAACAACTACACTTACATGACAAAAGTATTAGGACGATGAAAGTTAAGATGGCGTTTCCATAGATAGCATTCCAACACTGTTGTTAAAAGTCTGGCTTTTTTGGTGGGATTGTTGAAATGGCGTCAGCAAAAATACAAATCCTAGCAACACAAATGTGTTTTCTACCTTTTTTCCTAGATATATTTCATAAAAAATCATAGGGAATTTGAAAATATCGGTGTTTCTATTACAATGAACAAACAAAAAAGAGAGTATTCCGAAAGTGAACGAAAGGCAGTTAAATTTTTGCGTGAAGCCGGTCATTCGTTTGCTGAAATCTCAAAACAAGTAGGTTGCAGTAAGTCGACAGAATATTACATTCATAGAAAATACAAAAACACTGGTTCGACCAAAGCTCAATCAAGGACAGGCCGTCCAAGGAGAATTTCTGATAGGGGGAAAGAATTATATGCAAAGAGTCGAGGAAGCAAAGATACGCAATTTTGGATCAGCTTAAGGCTAACTTAGGTAAATCTTTTGGGAAAGAAAGTGTTTCCAAACGTCTTGTTGCTAGAATACTTAGAAGATATGGGTTCAAACGCTGCATAAGAAAACGAAAACCGTAAGTGTCACCAAATAACAGTCTCTGTTATATAAGCTACCGTCTCCATTGGTGCAAGGGGATGCTGGATTGGCCCCTCCATTACTGGGACGATGTAATTTTTCAGGTGAATGTATATTTGGCTTAAAAAACGACTCAGGTGTATTAAGGGTTTGGCGAACAATAAAAGAGGCCAATAATTCCATGTTTATCGACCCACATTTACCAATTCTGTTTCAATCATGGTGTGGAGTTGTATTTGGCCTAATTAAGTGCGTGGATGGCTCAGTTGTTAGAGGCGCTGGCATGACCAAACTTTCACTCAGAGTGGGGAGAGTCACCAGCTCTCTATAATTCTAGGCGTAGGAATCATGAGGTGTGGTCACATCGAGAGGAAGGACCAGGACACTGCTAGATAAGCTTAGCTTTTCAGTGTCCTAAAAACTACCTTCGGATGCTAGGTAGCAACAAATACATAAAAAGGCCTAATGGCGCCAGCAAGCTGGCTTTGTGCCAGAGGTCCCTCAACGCTGAATATTACATCCAAGTATTGGAAGAAAACCTTCAAGCTAATTACATCCAAGTATTGGAAGAAAACCTTCAAGCTAGTGCAGAAAAAAATTATGGTGAAGAATGGTAGCTGTTTGAAAATCAAGAGGTTACCCAACAAAATATTGAAAAAACATGTTCTAGTAGACAGAAATAGTTGATATTGTTTTGATTTAATTAATGTATGTTTGCTTTTACTATTGGATCAAATAACAATCGAAAATGTCAGCCGTCAATCTTGTTATGGTTCACTGATTTTCTTTGTTGTTTGTCGGTGTCCAACTCTTCGTTAGTAGGCCATCATCCTAATACTTTTGTCACGTAAGTGTATATACAAAGTATATCAACTTATACATATTTAAGACTAAGTGTGTTATACAAACTAGTGTGCTGTTAAAAATTGCAGCAAAACAACAATATAGCATCTTGATAACGAAGATGCTAGATTTTAAACCACATAATTTGCCACAAAGGAGCAATAAATATTCATTTCCCATTACTGTATGTTTTCTAAGATATTCCTATATTCCTATTTGGTATTCCTATATTCCTATATCTGGTATTCCACATTTTGGCGGTTGCTACTTTATTGTTTGAACTCAAATATTGCCTATTGAACTTACTAAATATTTGTAGACTAACCAGTGCATTGCTGTATGTATAGTTTGGTTTGACGTTGGGCTCATTTACCATTAATTGTAATTTGATCAAAGATACATTGGAACAGCTTTAACTTCTATTATGAGATTAGAATGTCCAAAAACGATTTTTGATAGCTATGGGGTTTAAAGATGTTGATTTAGAAGCGATTTTAGAATTTTATCTCATTTTTGGACTGGCCAATGGTTAATTGACAGATGGCCTAAGCCACTTAAGTATCTGTCGATTGCCTTTAAGAGTTAACTGATATATTTCCATTTTCTCTTTATAGGTTAAAAGAATCATCGTTGATGTCCCATCTAGTAGTGGCCATAACATTAATGTGGAGGCATTCAGGTAAACTTGATATATCTGAGCGATATTTCTTGCAATCAAATACTGGTGCAGAGAAATTGATAACAATCAGTTTGTGTCTTGTATTCTGTTATTGTAACATAATGATTGTGACGACAATGTTTACTTTTTTTATATCACTTTTTCTTCTTACTTGGGTTGTAATCTTAATTTTTCAATATCCATAGCGTTCGTTTGTAGCAGTGAAAAAACCTTGTTAGAGTTAGGATTTAAAGTTAAAATGAAAAGGTATTCTGAAACGACGATTATTTATCTATAGTTGGTAGAGAGAGAAATACATATTTTATTATGTTTCTTGCAGAAAAGGATCTATTGTGGCTCAAGTGAGTGTTGCTTCAGCTGTTGCTAGCGGTACAACAATGACGTCATATTACAATGAAATGACAAGCAAGCTTTTAGCAGCTGCAACGTCGAATGGATTTGGTGATTTTCAGGTTCCTGCTGCAGGGATCCTTATTGCAAATAAAGGTAGGGGTTTGATCTTGCAATGTTGCATTCAGCACATTTTCATAAGGCGAAGGCAGATCTTTTCAATAATTAAGCATGAAATACAAGCAGGAAGCACGTGTTCCAAGAACAGGAGTGCCTGGGCATTACCGTGAGGTCTCACATTTCATGTCTCCATTGATGGATCTACCTCATTTGATGACCATTAAAAGTACATTGATGTATGTTGTATCTATGTAAAATGTCTTTGACGTAACAAGACTAATCAAAATACTTTTTTTCGGCCAAGTGTACAATGCAAATCTGTTATTTAAATCCTCATATTCTTTTCATTTGCAAATATGCCTGGCCATAGTGAATTTCTTGCTGGCTGATCTAGAGTTAACTTGGAATGAGACCAACCAAGTATACGAGAAAATTAACCTTGAGATTTAGGCCCATTTTTTAGAAACTTTAAAACTCGAACTCTTCGATAAACTCGATAAATCTCAGGACTTGCGATGACGCCATTGCCTACTTTGTTGGTGACATCGTGACAAGAAATTTCATTAATTTTCTTTTACATTGCTGGTTTTATGGTCAGCAATTATTATGAGCATTTGTGATAAGGAAATGCTTAAAATGCTTTCACTCTTCTATTAACAGTTTTCTTTCTTTACCAAGCCAGTTTATGTAGGTTTAAATGAAATACTATTAACTGAGACTGTAGACAAGTACTGTGCGCTTTAGTTGAATGTTGCCTTAACTAAAGACAAATTGTTTGTCGCCTAAAGGTCCAATTTATGCATCAAAGTCTTTTGTAGATTTTACTCTGAGAGTTTTCTTTTGCAGTATACTGCTTTGCCGAAACAACAAGCGCTGGCTCCAAGGGACCTTACCAATGGCCAGAAACTGCATTTGGTCTCAACGCTACGATTTCGTGTCCACATGGGCCAGCTGCCGCCACAGCTACACGAAGGTGCGCAGGGGATTACAACTCTGGTGCATCTTGGGATGACCTTGAAGACACTGCTTGTAATTTCAATAATAAGCGTACAAGCGAACTGAATATGCTGTCAGAGGTAACCTTTAGCGCAAGTTGTATAATGGGAGTATAAGCAAAAGTTCTTGTTTTTGCCCGTCACGTTCATTCGATACTAGAGGAGAGCTTAAGTTTGTGTCAGTACATGTCAACGATTGCTAACACAATATTTAAGCTAATAGTCTGAATTAATTGTAGGTGACAATCAATTCAACGAATGCCGAGACCATCGCTTCAAATCTGAATGATTTGACTAAAAACAGTACGATGTTGACGACAGATGACACCCTGTTAGCAAGTGAGACGTTTGAAAACCTTGCTGCTAGCAATGCCACTTCAGAAAAGGTAGGTGATGGTTATGTTACCATTGTCTTGTCTTGTCTTGTCTTGTCTTGTCTTGTCTTGTCTTGTCTTGTCTTGTCTTGTCTTGTCTTGTCTTGTCTTGTCTTGTCTTGTCTTGTCTTGTCTTGTCTTGTCTTGTCTTGTCTTGTCTTGTCTTGTCTTGTCTTGTCTTGTCTTGTCTTGTCTTGTCTTGTCTTGTCTTCAACTCTATTTTAATCTGAATTTAGTAATTTAAAATAAACATTATCGATAAAAAGACCAAATAGTTAGCACCTATTTACATGTGAGCAATACATTTTTTAAAGTTGCCTGTTTATACTCAGCTGAGACGTCATTCTAAGACCTTGTACCTCTAAACGAGAAGCATTTCTGTCCATTTTTTGAGTTTTTTTGGTAGCCTTTGGTCAGTTGATGTATTCCTAAGATTACTTGGAAGTTAACTTGGATTTTTCTGTGAAAAGATTACACATGTATCGTGGAGCCAGTCGATAAATCGATTTGAAGACCATGATATTTGACTCACTAGTGATTAGCTCGTCTATGGTCCTCCAACCAAGCTTCTTTATTTGTTGTTGGGCCGGTGCATCAAACTGCTGCCAGTTACAATATGAACAGCTCGGTTTTGCAGTTTTTGGAAGTGTTTGACCTCGGTCAGACCACAACAGCCCCATACTCAACAACAATAGCGAAAGTTTGGCTCCACAATACTTGTGTACATAGTCCTCAGACTTTATTCTGGCAGAAAGGATTTTGCATGTTTCAAAAAGCCAATTCCTTTTGAAGACCTTGTGTTCCTTCCAACCCAATGTGTTATCGATCTGTATACCAGGATATTTGGTTTTTTGAAACAGCTTCAAACTCTTTATCCTGAATTTTTAGCTTAAAAGATTTGCAGCGGTTTTGAATTTTATTTTTTCAGATTGTTGATGACATGCTTAAGATTGCCAGCAACATATTGGAAACAAATGAGTCCACTTTGGCTTCTTCTCAAACACAGGGAAAGGC
Organism: Rhopilema esculentum; assembly: GCF_013076305.1. Next base: position 8,532,907 of record NW_027019317.1, read on the forward strand.
TTTGACGAAGTAAGCAAGATTAACTTTGGATAACATACTTTTTGGAGCTTTACACTATTTTTAAGAATCCCAAATGTTTAGCAATAGTATAAACAGAATGTGCCGTAAGCATTACTTTCGAATCAATTTGTTTTCTCTCAATGTCACGAAAAGCAAATTACTAAAGATCAAATAAAGATGAATTTTCTGTAAATATGCAGATAACGTGACTTTTAGATATTCACGTAGTTTAACTATTTAGATCTTTGACACTCAACTGTGAGGTTATTTCATATCTTTGCTCCCTGTCTGTTTTCTCGAGTTATAAGAGGGACTGAATCATTTCATGTACTATTTTTGAAGCTGCTCCCATTCTGAAATTCTTTTCTCAACTCTTCATATGAAACACCCTCTTCAACTGTTAATCTTGACTTGAAGCTGCCCGTTCAAAAATAGACCCGACAAAGATGCTCTGAAATTGTTAAACCTAGTATAACATACACTAAAGTTGCTTAGAAGTCTTGCAGATTTTAGTATAGTTGCCCATAACCTCGTTGATTATAAAGAATAAACCTTAGCAGATCCTCGAACTTTAATAAAGGATAAACCTTAGCAGATCCTTGATTAAACTAGGTTTGGGAAAAATATGGCCAGTTCTATGTTGCTAAACGTCTTTCAAGACATTATCCTTAATCAGCTCATTTCTTTAACAAGGATCGAATGAATCCACCCCCCCCCCCTCCCCCAGATAAATGATAAGTGTGACACCAGAATTATTGTCCGTTTTTTGAGTGACTTCTAATTGAGGCTTTTTAATGGTAATTGATTAATTTCTAACTTTTTTGTTTATATTTATTATAATACGATTGCTGTTTGCACGTAGAATTTTTATGATTCTTCATTTTTTGCAGGATTGTCAATGGAATCGTAGCATTAGCAGACAAGATCCCTTTACCAAACAAGACTGGGGTGCCAGTAGTTAGGGTGTCTAGTGGTGTTGCCATACAGGCTATGAGAATTGATTCGAAATCTAAAGCAAGTTTGAGTTTTGCCTTGCAAAGTACTTCATTTTCAAATGGCAGCGTTGTTTCAAATCAGAACTATGATAGGAATGAGGTAGCTGTCGGGCTTACGTTGCCAGAAACATTGATGAGGTAAAGGCTTCTTTTACTAAGTGCTTGGCTTATAATAAACTTTTGGTTTTTTTATCAGTCGTTAAGTATGTTCTTGGCTTCCAATGATGCATGATTTCGACCAGCATGGCAATGTGTTGGAATCCCTGAATAAAGTGCGTGAAGGGTTTACTTTAGAATGCCAAACTGCAGAAATACACGATCATATTTAGATACAAGTTGATTCACATTCTCTCTACGATTATCGAGAAAGAATTAAAGCTATAATGTAAAGCCCCTTACAGGTTGCACATAGTTAGTTGCACCTGTCAGTTTTGCAAGGTTTGTAATCCGCTATAATAAATCTCTAATAAACTTCTATTTGAACGCTGTTCAAATTTTTCCTCCAGACTACGAGTTGGACCACAAAAGGTTGAGCTTCAAATAAATACTTTATATATTAAAGAGTGTCTTGAAGCAAATCATTCATGGAAATTTTGAAATTGGTTTTGACGACATTTCTTTGCACAAGAAATACAGCCTCTAAATGTCTCATGAAAACAGTTCTGTTTTTATCGAGGCCTTCCTTCTAGAACAACAAATTTGTATCTTTACAAAAAATATTTTAAAAAATCGCACTGTATATTTCTAGCTTTTTAAATGATCGATTACGACACAATGTAAAACAGTCATGATATGGCAAAGAACGTTTTTTAAACACATTTTCAATCGGCCACTTGAAAAAGGCGATTTGAATACAACATAATTCCGAACCTTTTTTACACGAATAAGTTCGTTCCTGGGAGCCTAAAATTCCATAATGGCTGCTTGCAAATTCATTGTTCCATCAATTTCGTTGTTCCATCCATAACTTGTTTTTACAGTGATGTAAAGAATAGTGTTTAAAAATGTATTTTGCTTATTTTTGCAGTGACGTAAAAAATAAGGGTGAAAATCGAGTCAGTTTTGTGGCGTACAGAGGCAACCAGTTCTTCCAATCGACGAAGAAAAACGCTCTCGGTCGTAGGGTTATTGATTATTCGTCAAAATCAAACAGTTTGGTGATATCAGCGCACGTAAAAGGTGCAGGCAGAGTCAATCTCAGTCAACCGCTGACTGGAACGTTTCAGCAAACAAAGCAGTCTAAGGCAGATAAATGCGTATTTTGGGATTTCAAAGCAAACAGTAAGTTTTTTGTGGTATTCCAATGCGTGTGAATTTTTTTCTAAAAGCTGAATAAATGTATCAGAAACAGAAGACCCTACGTTCCTGTAGTTAAACAACTTTTCAAAGATGCAGAGCGCTAAACTTTTGAGTATTTTTGTGGGTATTTTTCAAGTTGGTATTACGTCCAGACGTATAAGAACGATTCCCTTGGATCATGTGACCGGAAATAAAGTTTCGTTTGTCAGGTTACAGTTGAAAGAATTAAGAGAAAGGAAAATTGAAAAAATGTACTACTGCTCAATTTCTCATTGACCATCGAAGTTTGCTAGGTGAATATGACTGAGTGATCTGGCTGCTTATGCAATGCGTTTGTGCTCTTAGTCTTGTAACGAAATAGACGCAACGCCAATAACAACAACATACAATGATTTTGTGAATGAATAATCAACTTTTGCTCTGATAAAGCCCCGTATGCCGGGGCGAAATATTAGCCTTTACTGATTTACGTGTTTTTATTGTTGTTTATTCTCGGCGTATCGCGGTGTTTCATATTTGCTACATACAATGATTTGACCGTCCCACCCATTCTTAAGATATACCTTGACGACCCCCGTTATATGATGCATTCTGAGTATTCAGCCTCTGCGTTTATAACCGTAATCGATGAAAGTTTTGCGAAAAGTATTGCGAAAAAAGCAAGTAGTTCCAACGTTCATGGCTTGTTTTGATCGTTTTCGCAGATGGCTATGGTGGCTGGTCATCCGAGGGTTGTCGTAAAGCGTCAGCAGCTGATGGTAGAGTGGAATGCAAGTGTGACCACATGACCAATTTCGCCATCATCTTTGATGTCTACGCAGGGGCAGCGACGTCACATGATCCGACTCACGAGACGGTCCTTGGAATAATATCTTTCATAGGAATTGGGTTATCTCTTGGTGGCCTAATAATTACTTTAGTAACGCTGCTGCTTTTCAGGTAAATTGTAACTTCGATTCAAAGGTATTGTTCAGAAGAAATTCTTACTGTTCTTATCTTGGCCTCTGCAACAATAACATTAGATGGCCAAAATGTTTCTCCTTACAGAAGCGAAGTTCTGAAATAGTGCTTAAGAACTATAAGTTGGGAGCGGGACCTTTTTTAACAACTATGGGGCAATTGCTCCTCTATCCGCAGTGAATAAAGTATTTCCTTTTCTTTATATAAACTCCTCCCCCAACCGATTTTCCTTCGAAATGGCTACGATGCAGGATAAATATGCTCAATGTATTTTTATCTATTCAAATGGCATTAGTTTGGTATATTCTGAGAGTTACCCTTTGAAAAAAGCTCTTGGGCTGAAAGGCAAATTTCCTCTTAGATAAACATTGTCAGATGTTTTACAGCTACCACAAAAAACAACTCTGAACCTCCCTCAACCACACCAAACGAGGCCCAACCACTCCAAGCTACCCTCTAGCACTCTAAAGAACCGCCAACAACTTTAAATATACTACCTAACTTAATGTTAAGTTTCAGTAACAATTTTAAACCACCGTGAACCACTAGATATCATTCCACTCCATAAAAATTTCAGAGTAAATTTCTTCTGCTTTTAAATGCATCATTTGAATGTCTTTTGTAGGCGCCTTCGTCGCACGCTCCCATCGAGGATCCTGATTCATCTCAGTCTTTCGCTTATTCTCACGCTGCTAAGCTTTGTTATCGGAGCCGATAGAACGGAGTCGCTATACGTTTGCCGTGGGTTCGCGATCGTCATCCAGTACTTCTTACTGGCTTGCTTCTTATGGATGAGCGTGGAAGCGATCAATCTGTATTTATCATTTGTTGTCGTGATGGGCTCATACGTCACAAGGTTTATTCTAAAAGCTGCAATCTATGCATGGGGTGAGTTTATTTGTTAATTTCAAAGTTTTATTGAAGAAAGAGAAGCTAGCAGTGCTGTTGGCAGCTTTTATCGCCTTTAGGCCAACATTTAAATACCTAAAAACATGTTAAAAGTTTGGCGAAGCCTGTCAGTAAATCTTAAGCTCCTGTCACTTGCAAAGCCCAATCTGTTGTGTGATGTCATCTCGACTATACTTGCATTTTAACCCAACATTTTCTATCTAAATAAGATTAACATTTGACAAGGGCGATTGACAAGAACGGCTAATCATTTTGGTCAGGGAACACGCAAAAAACACAACGTGGTAAATTGTTTCTATCTTCACTGGGGTTTGTTGCTGTCTGACGAGATTGAAGTTGATTCATGTTCCACAGTTGTTTGTTCATGTTCCATCGCTGTAGGTTCATGTTCCATCGTTGTTTGCTTATGTTCCATTGTTGCTGGTTCATGTCCCATCGCTGTTGGTCCAAAGTCAATTGCTGTTGCTTTGTGCTCTATTGAAGTTGATTCATGTTCCACGTTTTATTTGTTCATGTTCCATCATGTTTAATCGTTGTTTGTTCATGTTTCATCTTTGTTTGTCTATTTTCCGCGGTTTGTTGTATGAACCAATATTTTTGTTTCATACCATTCAGGTCTTCCACTGGTTATAGTTGCCATAACAGCCTCATTGAGAATAAGTGACTATGGAAACAAAAAAAAGTAAGTTTTGTATTTTAATTGTGACACTCATGCTGGATTACTACTCGCTGGATTACTACTTCACCTCGTATTTTCTGTTTTTTTTGTGTAGCTGGCTCTACAATGAATTTGAGATCAAATCAATGGGGTTAAGTTTTCTGTAATCATGGATGTTTAATAATGTGTAATAATGGTAATAATAGTGTATCTTACCCACACGGAAATACTATAAGAAACTTTAAGTAGCTTCTCCTGCCTGGAAATATTAACTTATTTTACATTTATGGAAGTTGCTTACCTTCAAAGCCAAATTAATCATTACTAGATACACAATTCCAGACTCAATTCTAGAATTCTACACTAGAATCATTCATTTCTAGACTTTTTATGAGAAAGATTTTTCTGTCGTACAATGTAGACCGTTAGTTTTTTTACGATAGGATCTATAGTAATAGCGTCTCTTTATGGAGAGGTGTTAGGCCAAGCCTTTTTGCACAATCAGTATTTTACCATTATCTCCTTGCTCGCATCATCTTTACGTATTCCCAGCTTTTTCCATGCCCTGTTATTTTATCTTTCAGCTGCATCGTATCTGGCTATTCTGCATACGGTACCCTCTTTGGTCCAATTTGCCTTATCATTCTCCTCAATATCCTGGTTTTTGCAAGAGTATACTACGCCCTACAATCAAGCGACAAGAAACGGAAGGTCTCAAAAGACCAACAGAGATCAGGCATATCACAATTACGTATTGCTGCCTCATTCTCTGCGATACTCGGCCTCACATGGGTGTTCGGTATCTTTGCTATTGGCGATGGCCGCTTGTTCTTCCAATATTTGTTCTGCATATTCAATTCACTTCAAGGCTTCGTAATATTCTATCTCCACGTGGCGAGGCATGAAGATGCTAGGAATCACTGGATCCATCTCATTACTGGCAAAGGGCTGAACTATCATCGAGCCACGATCTCTTCGTCATCTGGGAAGACACTCAGACATGGTCAGAGTGAAGACAAATACAGACTGAGGCTATCATCTGGAGACAAATCAAACACCCTGACATCAACATTAGAAAAGCAAACTAAAAACCTGGCCAAGGAATCGAGTGTCTCAGAGGCGTAAACTGTTCGGTCAATTGTCTTAAAACCGAAAATCGAGAAATGTGATCAAGAAATTTTTTCAAGAAATGTGATCAAGAAAGTGCTAGCTTCTGAAGCTCACTCCATTGATACGTGATGCCTACATTATAAATATGGAACAGTGTGATTCTATTGTCCTGCACTGAATTTAAACAGAATGTGTATTTGCCGCATGCCAGTGTGATCCTACAACAAGAAGCCCAGTATTGGCACAATTTAATTACAGGGACAATGCTGCCTTTCTCTGTCCTGATGACACCCTACTGCTCCACAATCTTCCCTCCAAGATTAAGTTGATATCAAAATCCCCACAAATGAGGACATAACAGTTGAAGAAGGCGCATTAACGAGTTATTTCTTTTCGTGTGAATCCAGCGATAGAAGAAAATATCAAGAGACATTTTTTGAAAAATGCTGTCACAAAATGGCACTTTTTGCACTTTTGAGATACTAAATTTTTGTCAAAAATAATTATAGCTAATTATGGTAATCATTTTGAACACTAGTACGGTATTAGGATTAATGAAATCACTGCTACTGTAAATAAACGAATCGCACTTTATACGTTTGTCACATCACAGATAAAGCAAGACAATAAATAACTTCATGAAGTATACATTTCTAGCGAGTTTATGCAGAATTTCTAGAAAAACTCATGTTTGTCTTTGTACCAGTGACCCTATAGATAGGCTTCCATGCTTCAACTGTGTTCGTTTCTTAGAAAGAAGAAATAACAATAAACTTGAGCCTGGAAAACATCGCGCTTATAAGGTAATTGAAAACCAATAAAAACAAATCTGACACACCCAAACCACGCCCTATTTTCTTTGTCTACTAATAAGGGTTTTAAAAGCATGAGGAAATTGCCGCCCCAGGAAAAAGTAACTCTTCTTTTGGACTCGCAGCGAACAAGATAAATCGATTTAAGGGTGTATATTTTTGTAGATTGGGTAAGGATGATGGTAGGCTGCAGTTGAGGCTTTATGTATTGTGGCTGGCCACATAAATTCTTATTTATGTTATTTGCACTTGTAGCGAATTTCTTTCGAGATACTTCTTTCTCAATCCTGCCATTGAAGGAATTTTGACAACTCAAATCTAACTAAAATGAAACCTATGATAAATAATATGCATCATGGTTTGCAACTTTTTGTGCTCAATTTGGATGAGATGTGCATTTAAGAAAGAAAAAATATAGATGCTCTTTTCAAGTCTAAAGCCATATGTATTTGCATAATTTTGAAAGCAAGCTGTAATTCAAATTCTTCTGATTTTTAGGTATGTTTCCGTGAAATATATTGAAAGTTGAATTTAGAACTATATAGGGGTATGATAGAAGTATACTTTTCTCTGAAAAACTCAGGTATCATTATTTTACACTGAATTCTATGGCCGTTCATCCAATTAGGTAATACTTTTTTATTTATTTAAGTTGATCTAAGTGATCTGAAAGAAAAACTTGTTGTCAAAATTCTCTATTTCTGCAAATCAATTAACTTACATAATTGTTAGTTTTTAAAAAATTTACGTGAACATATTCATCCTGAAGTACAAGTACAACATGCAATATTTTCAGAGCAACACAGCCCAATCTAAGAATATTAATATTTTAAGATTTTGCCAAAAATCCTGATTTTTCCAAGGTCAAAGGCTAACCTTGTCTGCCAAATTGTGATAAAAGGTTGTACATAATCTGCAGGACATCAATGTCTTTGATAGGTATATTTAGTTTTGTTTTCTGAGTATAATACCTGGGTATCCACAACTTGGTATATATTTCCCTTATTCTGACGTTTTATACTCTGAGAAGTGTCAGACGAAAAGTATTTAAGTATGTTGGGAAATGTTTGCTTTTCTCAAAGCCATTTTCAAGATCTGTACCGCCACAAAATTAATCACGAGAAAGATAGCTCTAGCCTAAGCATATCCCATTAAAAATTGGGCATAAATACGCATTTTCCAAGCCTGTATGCTTATTTTTCAAGAAAACTTCGATGCAATAGTTTCTCTAAATTTTTGCGGCTATTATTTGTACTTTCTTTGGGAAGTACTTTTGGTAATAATTTCTCAGCATAAAAGTCCAATATAAGCATATTTTTATCAAAAATTTATGGCAAAAAATCAACATTTTTCCAAGCCTATAGGCTTACCTTCTCAAAAAAAATTCCATACATAGGTATTTGCACATTTCATAGGACACTTTTTTCCATATTTCTTTAAAACACAAAGGGAGCGCTATTTTTTGACTCAAACATTGCAATCTAAGCAAATCTTTATCAAAAAATTATGGCAAAAAATCAACATTTTTCCAAGCCTATAGGCTTACCTTCTCTAAAAAATTGCATACATAGGTATTTGCACATTTAATAGGACACTTTTTCCATATTTCTTTAAAACACAAAGGGAGCGCTATTTAAGACTCAAACACTGCAATCTAAGCATATCTTTATCAAAAACATTATGGCAAAAATCAACATTTTTCCAAGCCTATAGGCTTACTTTCTCTAAAAAATTTCATACATAGGTATTTGCACATTTCATAGGACACTTTTTTCCATATTTCTTTAAAACACAAAGGGAGCGCTATTTTTTGACTCAAACATTGTAATCTAAGCAAATCTTTATCAAAAAATCAACATTTTTCCAAGCCTATAGGCTTACCTTTTCAAAAAAAAATTCGTACATAGGTATTTGCACATTTAATAGGACACTTTTTTCCATATTTCTTTAAAACACAAAGGGAGCGCTATTTTTTGACTCAAACATTGCAATCTAAGCAAATCTTTATCAAAAAATTATGGCAAAAAATCAACATTTTTCCAAGCCTATAGGCTTACCTTCTCTAAAGAATTTCATACATAGGTATTTGCACATTTCATAGGACACTTTTTTTCCATATTTCTTTAAAACACAAAGGGAGCGCTATTTTTTGACTCAAACATTGCAATCTAAGCAAATCTTTATCAAAAAATCAACATTTTTCCAAGCCTATAGGCGTACCTTTTCAAAAATAAATTCCTACATAGGTATTTGCACATTTAATAGGACACTTTTTTCATACTTTTTTAAAACACACAGACAGCGCTATTGTTTGACTCAAACACTGCGATCTAAGCATATTTTATCAAAAACATTATGGCAAAAAATCAAGATTTTTCCAAGCCTATAGGCTTACCTTTTCAAAAAAAATTTCATACATAGGTATTTGCACATTTCATAGGACACTTTTTTTTCATACTTTTTTAAAACACACAGACAGCGCTATTTTTCGACTTGAACATTGCAATCTAAGCATATCTTGATCAAAAAAATTATTGCAAAAAATCAACATTTTTCCAAGCCTATAGGCTTACCTTTTCAAAAAAAAATTCCTACATAGGTATTTGCACATTTAATAGGACACATTTTTCATACTTTTTTAAAACACACAGACAGCGCCATTTTTCGACTTAAACATTGCAATCTAAGCATATCTTTATCAAAAAAATTATGGCAAAAAATCAACATTTTTCCAAGCCTATAGGCTTACTTTCTCTAAAAAATTTCATACATAGGTATTTGCACATTTAATAGGACACTTTTTCCATACTTCTTTAAAACACAAAGGGAGCGCTATTAATGACTCAAACACTGCAATCTAAGTATATCTTTATCAAAAACATTATGGCAAAAAATCAACATTTTTCCAAGCCTATAGGCTTACTTTCTCTAAAAAATTTCATACATAGGTATTTGCACATTTAATAGGACACTTTTTCCATACTTCTTTAAAACACAAAGGGAGCTCTATTAATGACTCAAACACTGCAATCTAAGCATATCTTTATCAAAAACATTATGGCAAAAAATCAACATTTTTCCAAGCCTATAGGCTTACTTTCTCTAAAAAATTTCATACATAGGTATTTGCACATTTAATAGGACACTTTTTCCATACTTCTTTAAAACACAAAGGGAGCGCTATTAATGACTCAAACACTGCAATCTAAGCATATCTTTATCAAAAACATTATGGCAAAAAATCAACATTTTTCCAAGCCTATAGGCTTACTTTCTCTAAAAAATTTCATACATAGGTATTTGCACATTTAATAGGACACTTTTTCCATACTTCTTTAAAACACAAAGGGAGCGCTATTAATGACTCAAACACTGCAATCTAAGCATATCTTTATCAAAAACATTATGGCAAAAAATCAACATTTTTCCAAGCCTATAGGCTTACTTTCTCTAAAAAATTTCATACATAGGTATTTGCACATTTCATAGGACACTTTTTTCCATATTTCTTTAAAACACAAAGGGAGCGCTATTTTTGACTCAAACACTGCAATCTAAGCATATCTTTATCAAAAACATAATGGTAAAAAATCAACATTTTTCGAGGCCTATAGGCTTACTTTCTCTAAAAAATTTCATACATAGGTATTTGCACATTTCATAGGACACTTTTTTCCATATTTCTTTAAAACACAAAGGGAGCGCTATTTTTGACTCAAACACTGCAATCTAAGCATATCTTTATCAAAAACATAATGGTAAAAAATCAACATTTTTCGAGGCCTATAGGCTTACCGTCTCTAAACCGGCGAGAAAGACACGCTGTTAATAATGAGTATTGTTTTGTTTATTTCCGTGATGTATATAAAGGGCATTCATCGAGGCATCCAGGGAGGATGGATTTGATTGAATTTGAATGATTGAATGATTGAATGATTTAATGGATTGCTTGAATGATTCGATTGATTGGTGGAATGTAGATTGTTTGATTCATCAATTGGAACACATACGCGTGTACTGAATTAAGATTGAATATGTTTCATGAATATACTATGCATATCGTTTAGTAGACGTTTGCTTTAATATAGATTGGTGTTTCAGTGATATGACTGATTGAGAGAACCTTGGAATCATAACCAGTTTGTTTTCTTTTTTTATCTTGATCTGAATTCATCGTACGGAAACATTGCTCGGTTTAACCATTCCGGCTAAAATTGATTACTTGGCAATGTTATCCATCATCGGGGGGAGCAAAGGTGAGTTGAGCGAGGGAAAATTGGAGTCCATACTCTTTTGAACGCCAGAAAATGCCCTTTTTCGAAGACATCTTTGTCATCGGGGGGGGGGGGGGGGGGGGGGGGGGGGGGGGGGGGGGGGGGGGGGGGGGGGGGGGGCGGGGGGAGGGAGCGTCCGCTCCCTCTTGCCTTCCCCTCCCTACGCTACTGAGTTAGAACTATTTTTACCAAACGATGGTGAAAACAAAATTATGATTACGATGTCTACGATAAAGAAAATTATAAATATAAATGTGATAAATGAGGAAAACGACGTAATTGATATTGAAAAGATGAAAATAATACATAAATTTGATTCCTGACCTCACGTAAAAGTTTTCTATGCAAATTCTCAAAAATCTCAAATGCAACAAATTTCGTCGTGACAAATTTCGTCACTTTCGGCAAAATATTTGTCCGAATTTTTGTCGCGACGAAATTTTTTGTAGTTATTGCACCTTATTACCTTTCACTTTGTTTTTTCTTAATTACAACATCAAGGTTACAGCTTTCAAGATTTTATTTTCTACCTTGATAAGCATTTTTTCTTCTTTTTTGACTAAATGCATAGTTTCCACATGACACTTTTCACAGACACATTTCACGTTGCAAGGTAAAAACACTCGTCAAAATTCATAATCTTTCCTAGTACAAAGATTAAATTTCTGCACGATGTTGACACAAATGTTCTAACGAATTCTAAAAAATCTCATTCCGTCTTTCCCTATTTTTCAATTGTTCAAAGGGCAATTTTTGAATGGTTTTAAGTACATTTTGGAAATCATTTGCGGGGGGAGGGGGGGGGGATGGCTAAAAAACCCCGTAGCTTTCATTCTTTTATTTAGCCTTCATTGGGCTGCTTTTGATGTCTAGGAATTAATAGAGTAATAGGAGTTCTGTAGCTTGGGGTTTGGAACGAAATTTTGTCCCTTGACTCAGATGTGTGTATTCAAATGCTTTGGGTAGAGTTAATCGTTCTTTATTTGAAAGCTTTTTTATGCTGTTCTCTTATGGCGACCATCCGTTCCTTTTGGTAAAAAGCAAAGTGTGTTTCTTCGAAACCTCATTAGCTTTATTGATTTGCAGGGTTCTTTTCGCAGTTTTTCATGTTTTACTTTAAGGTAGCATTACAAGTAAGATATATTTCCCTTCCCTTCTCAGATCTTATGTATCCAAGGAAGGACTGATGTTTCAGCTCCCTGGTGAGGAAAAGTGAATATTTTTTGTCCATTCCCTGCCGAGAATTTAAAGTTGCTGTGTAGCTTGAGTCCATTAGGTTATATTTGGTGTTTCAAATAAATTTTGTGCAGATTTGTGCAGATGCACCAACGGCCTTCCTAGGGTGACGGAATAAAACCTCAGGACCTGAGTTAAGGAATGTGGAAATGTCTTCTGAGAGAGCTATTTCCTTTCAATTCAAGGACTTCCTTTTTTAATGTCCTGATACACCTGACACGATACTCTGATATTCTGTCCACAGGCTTGCGCCCACATACGAAAACATTGCACGAATACGAAGTTTTTCTAATGACGACAGATTGCTACAAAGTAAATGAAGTGATCATTCTCCAATATCAGATTGAAAGAGGGGGCCTTGAAAAAATTAACAGTACCCAGCTTGTTTGTTGTTTGACCAGCGTCGCTAGCAAAACTCAACGCGTCTAAGGCAGATTTAGAAAACGACCAATAAACAGCAGTAGCCTATGTTGATGATGTCTACGGGCAAACGTGTAGAGTACCAGGGATCAGAAGGATCAAAAGTGAAACATTTTAAAAATAGGTTTTTGTGACGTCATCACTTCGATACTCGCGAAACCACATCAAGTTTTGGACTTCACAAGTATCTGTGGTACGAAGAGCTACCTTTTGCCTTACAACTGCACCCTTCCAGGCCCCAAGAGCAAATAACCTTTTTGCCCCACTCTTATAACTACTTAAACGTCAGACAGCCAATCAACAGATAGTTTGTAAAGCACTACATTTGAAATCTGCTCTAGGATATATTCTCACTCATTCCATGGATTGAAACATGATTAAAACACGAATAACTTTCCAAATCATATTTTAAAGAATATTTTAATGTCACTAACATACTCAAAGTTAAAAAGAAAATTTGCAAAAATAAGACATTGTAATACAAGTGAGAAAAAAACTTTCTTGAACTATAAGATAAGCCTGAAGCAACAATCCAAATTTACATTGTTTAGTCATATTTTGTAGGATCTAAAGATGAAATTGAATTGTGAGAAGCGCAGTTTCTTTGCATATTTATTCATAAGTTCATTTAACTCTTCGTCGATTGCTATCGTTGCTGGCAGGTAATTGTGGTGGGAAACGGCCTTTGGGGTAATTTACGTGAACAAAAACGATCACTCGAGTCCTGTTAAAACGGAAAATTGGAAAGTGAGCCTTCTTATATCGCTTGCAATGGAAATACAAAGTAAGCAGAGAAATAACACCATTTTGTAATAGCATAACCTTCACTTTATCATCTTCGATGCCTCTGCCTACCTTTCTATAAAAAGTAATCGGCTTGCGGTCTTTTCGCAGGAATACCTCGAACCTCCTTTGAAAAATAAAGAAAGACAATTGAAAAATGAGAACGGAGTTGTTTTTGCTATCTAGAGTAGAAAATGTCTTGCAGCACCATATCGAATTCATCTTACGTTAAGACAATTTTGTAAATAGTAGCATTGAAAGTAGCAGTTTTCTCTTTTAAATTATACATCATTAAATCGTCTCACACCCATATAAAGCCTAACGGTAATTTTCACAACCATATAAAGCCTAACGGTAACGAAACCAGCAAAGCAACATCAAACCATGCTTCTTAACAAGAAATTCACGGGAATATAATTTCTCAAAGATATATTTCTGGCATCTTTTCTATCCTCCCCCCTCCCCCCTGTGTCTGACTTTAGAACTATGTACCTGACAACACTATCAACAGGGCAGTAGATCCACGTACGTACTGCTTTACATCCAACCCCTGTCTTACCAGGGCCCAAAATTTTGATAGTTTATGCGTGCCAAAATGCAGCTTGATTTGAAGAAAAGCAATAGCGATTGCAACAGATAAGCACAGAACTCTAAACATAAAATTTGCTTCATTTGCTTCAACTTGCAATGCCACCTGGGAGACCTGCCTTACGGAAAACAATGAACTGGGTTTAATGCTTTTTATTGATCGTGTGGTCACACAAAATCATCGACTTTCAGAAATAGCCTATAATGCTACAAAAATACAAACTAAATAGCCAAGCGAAAATGTGGACAAATATACCTGAGGAGCGGCTTCAAAAATTGTGAAATCCTTGTTCAGGTGTTCATCGAGTTCTAGTATGGCCGCAACGTTACCGCATCTAGAAAATAGAAGAATGTATTTTATTCGTTAACAGCTCAAATGATTAAGATATCAAACAGTTGTGCAAACGCACGACGATTATGCTTACAAGGCGGCCTTTTGAGCACACGTTTGATAAAGCCAAAAAGTTTTGAAAAACGACTAAAAACTGAATAATTTGATCGTTATTTGGTAGGCAGAGGAGTCGTCCAGCTAAACCCTTTATAGTTGGTAAACAAAGCAAAAATCTTGAAAAATTGAAGGAATGCTTTTTTAAATGGTAGTCTTACCTATAGCAGTAGTTTGGCGCTGACCATACAGTTAAAACAGTTTCGTTAAAATGCCACTTGTAGCCTTCCATCACAAGCTGATGAGCACGGCATATCAAGTCGATGTTGTTTGTGGCGTTGAACTGCAAAAAAGTTGTCTCCGTCAGCCGAGTTACCACTACCATCAAACATTATGTGTGAATTTCTTTTGCAAAGTGCATATAGGAAAATACAACCTTATTCATCTTACTGAAAAAATTCAGGGCTTGTAAAATTAAATCTGTAGTAGCAGTGTTAGTAATATGACATCATAAGGAAGGTCGATTGAGTTGAAATTAATGTAACTCGTCTATTGAGATAACCAATGATTTTTAAATCAACAGACCCAGAATATTATAGCCATGATGACGATATTCATTATTAAGCAGAAATTCGAACAGGCGTGTTCTTCAGCTCAGAAACATTCGTTGGCCATTGATTAAGCTGGGACCGCATAGCAAATTTTGGACAGGGGAATGGGGGGCTTAAAAGTTTTTCGGTGGCAAAAGAATAAAAGCAAAATTATTTGTTATTGTTTCTGGTATATAGGTTGCTCAAGCCCTTTAGACCCCTCGCTTCTATAATTTCTGTCAATACAACTTCTTTCGATCAGATATATAGGTACAGTAAAAAGCAAATGAACAATCATTTCTAAGACGATAAAAGTTCACTTTCCAAGCCTCGAAGTGAAAAAACTAAAGTGAGACCGTACCTGTGCAACGACATCACTGCCAAATAGATAGCCAGCTCCTCTTGGGCTAACACCCCAGCCTTGAGTATCTGAAAAAATGGCTGAGATTATTAGTAGAAATTATTATCAGATTATTGTTAGAATTACAAGACCAAAATCTTTCTCAACGTAAACAAAAGAGCATTCTGTCACTCAAATCAAGAGCATGCGCACTGAAGTTAATCATAATTGTGGGTGCTGTTTGTCTGTGAGAAAGGGGGTGGATTCATTCATTGGAAAGCGTTACCTTTCTGCTTACTGGAATCCAAGTAGGTTAAGGCTATTGCTTATGTTGAGATTGCAACAATAACGAAAATAAGCAGGCCCGAATATTTCATAATTACCTTCCGGGTCTGACCAGAGAAGGTCGCACATAGGACCATCATGGGGAACCTCTTGCTTTCTGTCGATTGTTCGAATCTAAAACGCGAGAAATTTTTTAAACTTCTAAAACCCATCTGAATTGAATCTAGAATAAAAAGCCACATATGTATCGTGTAATTACTTTAAAAACCGGCAACCAAACAAAAACAGCAACATTGACAGAGCATTAGGAATACAAGCTAAGTTGCTACTACTTTTTACACGGTTCAAGAAATAACAGATAATTTATTTTTACCGGACTTGAAGGCTGTAAAAATCGTAAATATTTCTTATAGCTTTTATGACTGAACCATTTTATTCATATCATACAATGAAGGAAGGGTCTGTCTCTGGCATCTTATCCTTACCCTAGAGCCTGCTTGAGAAGGGCTTTGCACCAAGAAGGACAGATGTCACAAAAGCGTAGAATGACAACTGGGATTCAACGTTCTGTCAGTGTCTTCCAATTAACAATCTTTAGAGCTCAAACAGCAATTCTGAACGCCGACGCCTAGATCTAAGCCATATTCAACAGTTGCTGTATTTTCTATATTGCTTTTGGTTGAGATTTTAAAGGATTACAAAATCATCGAGCATAGAAATTCTGTAATGGCACATTTGCACATTCACCTACTAAGATTGATTTCTCATTACAATTTGATACTGCCAGATTAAAAAGTGAATTTTAAATAGTCAAACCTGGTCTAGAGTTGTGATCGAAGGAGATAGACCGCCATGTACACAAAATATCTGGAAAGCAACAATATAAAAAATGAGAGAAATAGACAAACATTTCTCAGATCAATATCGTGAATTTGGTCAAAAACCGTCAGAAAACCTAATTCTGGACAAATCCACAAAGCAGGCATAAAAACATCGGTTTTTCTATTCTAGCGTTATAAGGTTTGTCATGTCAACAGTAAAATAGAGGACACATAGGATGCGAGTATGGGTAGCAAAACCGGTCAACATAACACTAATTCTTTGCAAAGGTAGCACTTAGAGAAACAAATATTACTGTGATAGATAACGAATACGAATTGGTAAGCCGCAAAATGACGTCATTCGAAACATCATGACTTGCATGATCAACGAGTCAATCCGTTTCTTTGTAGCAATGAGTTGGAGGGACGACTTTCAGAACTGAAGAATGGCAATTACTTAGTGGCGAACACCTGGGGGGAGGCAAGCGGGGGCCGTCGCCCACAATATTTTGGAGGACAATAGTCTTTTGTTCTTAAAAAAAGTGAGCATGTGATGTCATCATCAAACAATAGGCTTGTCCCCTCCTAATATTTGACCAAGTGTCCGCCCCTACAATTACTCAAGATATTGAGGTTGATGAAAATGCACTAGGATAAACTCGTGTACATAAAAAAAATAGGGAAACCATATGCTGAAAACGACTGACGATAACACAGTATAGGGGGTTTGACCGCAAATTTCCCAATCACGTTGAGCATTGCTAACATTGTTCATAATGCTTCGAAGAACTGCTATAATACAACGACATTAGTAGAAATGGGTCTATATGAAAGTGAAGACTTCCACTTGCAAGTTGTCTGAAAAGTAAGATTCCAATGTGGACAGATGTATTGTTGAGCTGGGTGCCACTTTAGCACTGAAGGAGTCAAGGACAGAAAGTCCCGTACTTTAACGACAAAGAAGAGGCCAAGGACATAAGGACTCATACTTTAACGATGAGAAGGGACCAAGGATAGAACAATACTTGACGACAAACAAAGCGACCAGTTCCCAGTTTTATACTAACGAACAATTTACATCTCCTTAGTGGTGTATTGCATCCTCTTCCACAACATACAGCCCATCTTCTAGAACCGATCTTAAGCGATGTTGATACCATACAATACCATACAAAAAAATCAATAATCATAGAATAATAGCTAAACGATGGTACTATGAGACATAGGACCCAATCACGCACTATTGTGGCTATAGCTTCAAGCATTATTCACGGAGCAAGCAACCTCCAACTTCCAAACATAGGATCAGACGAATAATTACTTCAAAGCAATCGAAATACCTGTCGTTTTTTACTTGAAGCTCTCAATTGCTTACCACGGTTTTTCAAAGAATACAAAAGGATTTTAGAAGCACTAATAACAGGTGAATAGATTTCGACTTACTCGGTCGTCGATGATTGCAGACAAACTTAGAAAATCGAACACTTCGGTGCAGTATCTCCACACTGTTACTGATCCGTATTTTCTGACACATTCATCGTAAAAACCATAAACCTGGAGAACAACATGACTCTGTAAATACGCTATTCAAGTAAAATGGGTATAGTATTCATAAAAAAGTTTTCAGCTGTTGATCTGTCTGCGAAAGATTGAAAAACTGCCTCTTGCAAATGATAATTGAAGCACTGCCTCTTGCTTCTCTTAGAAACCCTGATTTCAGAGACGTCTTGAGGCCCCTTTCACGGGCAAGGTAGCTGCATATTTTAATGAAATGGGTTCAAAATAAGTGCACGTCCAAAGTTCGGAGGGGGAGCTGGCTTGGGAGGGGGAGCTGGCTTGGGAGGGGGAGCTGGCTTGGGAGGGGGAGCTTGCAGGGAAGAGGAGCTGGTCGGGAGGGGGAGCTGGCAGGGAAGGGAAGCTGACAGGGAAGGGGAGGTGGCAGGGAAGGGTAGCTGGCAGGGAAGGGAAGCTGAAAGGGAAGGGGGGTGGTAGGGAAGGGGAGGTGACAGGGAAGAGGAGCTGGCAGGGAAGAAGAGCTGGCAGGGAAGAAGAGCTAGCAGGGAAGAGGAGATTACAGGGAAGGGGAGATGGCAGGGAGGTGAGTGCCTAACCTTTTATCAGAAGTTCGATACTTGAGTATAATTTGGACCTCATTTAATCTTATTTTCAGAAATAAAAGAATTTTTAGAGGATTTCCAACCCTGAAATCTTGCTTTCACTGTGCCTCAACACAAAGAATGGTAAGCCATGAGACAATAACTTTCCAGCTGCAAAACGAGCTGCTTAACGAGGTGTGATAATGAAGGCGCGTATCAGTATGCTACCAGTTATCATTCTAACAAAATCTATATGGCTGCAAACACTTGTGTGGTTCTATTGAAAAACATTGGGGTATCGCAAAAATATCTTTAAGCGATTGGGGAGACAAACAATCATTCGCTTCGAAGCAGTTCACTGGACTAAGCTTTTCAAGATACAAGAATCGATCAGCTTCAGTATCCTACCCCCCCCCCCCTTCGCTGGTTGAATGCTAGGTCTTTCTTCACGAAACACGCCAAGCTATGGAATATAAAGTGAATATTCTACAATCGTTTCTTAGATGCTTACCTGCGTGATTTGTCTGCTTTCGTGATTTCCACGAATCAGCGTTATTCTGTCGGGGTATCTGACCTAAAAACGAGTGAATAGAACGTTAATGAATGAAATTCCTGGTGCTGAAAAACACCTTTTTATTTTTTCATTTACATTTCAAAAATCAAACCAAACCCGCTTAGGTTATCAGCAAACAATTTAAAACCAGAGAAATGCAAGAAACATATGTTCAAAATTTAAAGAAGAGTAATGTTCTTTCATAAAATAGTTACAAACTCAGCAAGTAGGCTTCTAGGAAAATTTTTTATGTTCAACAGAATTAAACCCTAGACTTTCAAAATTGACTGTTTAAAGTGACTGTGTAAACGGCTTTTAAAGAATCGCATTTTTCTTTCTCACCTAATTTAACAGAGTTTTCCACCGCCAATTAAATTGTCTTCCATTTTAGGAAACTTACAATAGACCCACTAAAAACAATCTCTAAGTCCCTTTGAATCTTTAATTATCATACACTGAAACTACAAGAACATAGCATTAAGTCTACAATTAGGAAGAACCTATTTATTGGATTTTCTAGTTCAATATTCAAACCATCCTTAAAACTTCGCCTGCCAGTTTCTTAAAAAGTTTCAGTTTATCGTGCAGGGCTTTCAACCATATGCTTGATAGTTTTGTTGGCATGCGCATAGAACAACGAGAAAGAACAAAAAAATGTGATTTTGACTTTAGTAGTAATGTAAACAGCACAAGGATGGGCTTACTTTTAAAGCCAAAAGTAACAAAAATGTTTCGACACTGTAGAATCCTCTATCCACGAAATCACCCAAAAATAGGTAGTTTGTGTCAGGAACATCGCCGCCAACCTAAAAAATTGCAAGAACATGGGATAACCAGCTCCGAACCAAAATACTAGATCAGTGTAAACAAATCGATAATTGGCAAGCTATAGTTTTGTATTCACGTGTGTGGAATGATTTATCAAGCCAAGGGATCTGTATTCTGGTCAAGAGTGTTTATAAATCGTGTGGATTTAACAACATGACAAGGTTTTATGAATAAGGAAAAAAGGAATCAGGTAAGAGGGAAACATTGAAAATAAAGCAATGATAGGGAAATTGCATTGTTGTCTCTCTATATATTCTGTTGAAAAAAAAATAGCTGTGACTGCACTTTCTTTAACAGTTTTTTACTTCGCTAAGAAAATGCCATCTAACTAGCACCATAACTATATGCAACATCTTAGAAGCAGAAAATTATCAAAATTAAAGTCAAAATAAATATTTCATTTTTGTTGTATTGAATGGTTGCTTTGTGAAAATTTTATACATTTTTAAAATAGAAAAAAATAATAAAAAGGAAGAAATTGGAATCAGATGAACGAGTTAAAATTGACTTTCATCCTGCAAGTTGGCAACTGTAAGGTAATCAAAATTGCCTTTGACGACTGACAATTAAAAGAGTTTGCTACACTGTCTTTGATGGAAGCCAAGAATCTTGCAGCACAGCATAAAATTGCTTGTGTTATTCTCCTGTCCCTCACTTTAAATTGTAAAAATTCACGCTTCAGTGATTCATAGTTGGCTTTTTTTCCAGTATGAGACACAACTAAATTGTATAATCATATAACTGAAATATTCAAATTGTGGAGATAGCAATGATGATCGAACATAGCTCCAACCTTCAATGGTATACAATTGATTTTGGAAAGATGCTTGCCATTTTTCGACCTGAGGATGCTTACCATTTTTCATTCACTTGCACAGGCTCAATCTACTTTAAACAACTGCCTCCTCTTCTTTGGCCTTTAACTAAATTTGTTTCCAAGACCATGCTAAACATATTGTAAGAGGTTTCCAAAAATTTCCTGACTCCCAAACCAATTGTTTCCACACCCACTCCTGCCTGTCCTGTCACACAATTTTCTGTGCAGCTTACTCATTCTTACTCAGACTGGTCTCATTCATAACCACATTTTAAACGAACTGATCAATCTTCCTTATGTTTCAACTACCTTCAAATTTCACTTCTTTTTTGTATAAGTTCTGAAAGTTAAGTGCTCCAAAGAAATTAAGTTTTTTCCTTGTATCTTTAAATAGATCTTCATCATCAAACTAATATATTTTTTAGGAAAAGCAATATATGTGTCAAAGATGTTTTATTTCTAAACAATGTTAACAAATGTCCAATTATAGGATTTGTTAAGCTTTATGTGTGATGCATCATTGACTTGCCATAGCCAATTTCCATAACTCCGCTTAAAAATGGGCATAATAATAAAACAATTTAGTTGTCATTGTGAAAGTTATCATTTGCACTTTGCAAAGATCATTGAGTTGGGAAGAAAAAATATATATTACGAGTATTCGTCCCTCTTTGAACAACATTAATCATCAAAAAGACAAAGCAACCTTAACACATCCAATTTAAATCTACATTACCAGTTAATAACCCAAAAAATAATCAGAAGATTAAAAAAAAATTGAAGCACAACAAAAATTGTCAAGTTCACAGTTTTAATTAAACTCTTTATGCCCATTTCTCTAAATCCAGCTTACTGGGTTTATTCTCTTACTTTTCAATTCAATATTTCATGACAAAAGAGATAATCAAAACATAAATAATTGATATGTTGGAAATATCTTTTTGACTAAATGAGCTGATTTGAACTCATTTTTTATTCATGGAAGTGACAACCAGCTCATTCTTTAGGTCAAGAATCTCTTTAGTCTTGGTGTAAAGATTAAAATATGAAAGGGTGAAAAAATTGTCAGTTGGAAATAAAGGGATACTTCGGTTGAATACTTCAAATGGTTTTGTTACAATAAAGGAAGGAAAATTGGATAAAACATTATTAACTAGCACATACCTTGAATAATTCTTTTAAGTCATAAAACTGCCCATGGATGTCACCACAAACCTGTTGACATGAAATTAAAAGTAAGTTTATGATGAATGATGTTGATGTTATGAGCCAATATAATTCATAACAAATGGAAATGGAAACAACAAGACACTTGTGATACAAAATACATACAAATATATAAACATCAGGCATTACACATGCATCAGAAAATAAAAATGTCTCTGAAGAATGGGAAAACTTACTGTGACAGGAGAATCAACTTTCTGAACATTTCCTTCTTCTATAAGAATTTCCCTTGATTAAAAGAAAAAATATATAAAGAATAAAAAAAGTAAAAAAGAGGTAATAAAACCAGATATAGATGTTTAAAACTGGGGCACATATGGTTAATCAAAGGACAGGGGCCCACATAGAATCAGGCCTCTTTGGGAATAAAAAGCACGCGGGCTAAAAAAGACCCCTGCTGGTTTGGCTGCGTGGGCTATTTAGCCCTTGTAGAATTTGTTGTTTATCTATTTATATTTGAGTATAGTCAAGTCAAAAAATATATTACCTTGCCTACTTGTATAGATGATTTATCTTAAGACAGTTGTTTTATGTGCATTACTACTCCTTAAAATGACAAAAGAGATACCTGGTTTTTTGCAAAATGGCAACGTTTTTTGTAGAAACACAGATTTATTGAGTAGTATCCAATGAAACTCATCTTTATTCAAAAAGATAAAGAGCTGTACGATGCTATTTTAAGGGTTATCTAAGATTAAGTTGATTTGCATTAAACTTGACAGTATTGTGTAACAATTCTCATTCTTGCTATTTTACGTTATCTCTGGTTCCTTTCCTGCACAATCATTTCCTTGTCTATTGCTAGCTTTAACAGATAACACTATTGTTTGTTAACATTTGATGTCAAAAAAACGGAATTTCCTTTTTATAACAATATTTATAAAAACCATATATCTCTTTGACACGACATTATTTTTTAATACCCTGATAGCGGTAAGTAGTTAAAAAATTGGAGAGTGAGACAAAGTGGATTGAATGAGAGCGTTGTTATAAACAACTGCATGGACAGAAAAAAACCCTTGCAAAACTTTTCCCCCTAGGGTTCGCATGAGCGCAGCTATAGCCCTTGTCTCCGGGAAAGGCCTGATAGAGTCCTAATAACACCTCCTTTGATCTACCATCTTATAAACTGAGAAAATATGTTGGATGTTGTTAGCCAAATTCTGCTATGCTTCACAGACCTGTCAGGGGTGCAGGGGGCTCAAGCCCCTAGGCAACCATGAAGTTTGTACCTATGTCCTTGTCTTCTAACAATAGCTGTTAAACAGCTACGCAAGATGCAAAAATTTTCCCTGCTGGATTGACAACTTTTGGCTAATCCCTCATTTTGTCTTTCAGGAAGTCCATGACACTGGTAAATATGCGATAACAAATGTATATTTCCCAGCAATTGCTGATTTCATGCAGTCTTTGCCAAAATGTAAAAAGCTTTTCAACTTGCTGCTTTGTCTAACCTTTGCTAATGTGGAAAGAGCTTTTCCCAGTTTTTCTCATGGTCAGGTTTTACAAAATTGATAATTCAACTTCATAAAGAAATGGGAATAAAATTTTTTAAGACAATCAATGTTTGCAGATAAGCAATTTATGTAGAGTAGAGAATAACATATAGGGGATTGGGAAAATTTTCTTCTTGCTTTATCTGAGGACCCTTTGAAACTTAATCATAATGTTATTGTCTGCCTCCTTTGCAAAATCAACATTAAAGGAATGCCATACCTATTTAGTAACACAAAATTTTCTCTTAACTGAAATATCTTAAATCTGTTAACAAACTTGCTAGGGAGCAAATCTTGACATTTCAATAAGATTAACACTGACAAGAGACTGGTGATAATTGCCAGATGTTAAAATTCTTGACATGCTTAAACCTACTCATAAATTGTATTGAGTAGTTCTTAACTATGAGCATAACGTTAAAATGACACTGGACAGGATACCTTGCCTTGGCACAAAGAGCTTTAACTTCACTTTCTTTTATAATTTCACATCTTCTCAGTTGTTCAATCTGCCTACAAATGATGAACCAAATCTGTTTGTCATTAAGAAGTTATAGAAAATTACAAAACTTTTTATTACAAATACATAAAGTATTAATTTTGGCAAAGGCCTGTATACACTAGAGGGATATTTTGTGCTTTGAGAAAGGGTAAACAGCGACCAAATGGCCTTTTGTTTCGAGGAGCTAAGGCAGCCTTTATGTTGGCCTAAAGATAGATTTGAAGGCAATTCTTTGAAAAGCAATTGTTAGGTTTGGTCCATCAACTAGCAAAAATTGGTGCTGCAAATGGTTTTTTATGATATCAAATAAAAATTAATCATTAAAATTTTGTCCCAAAGCAAAACTTCTAATTGATTTCAGCTTAACCCCCTATCCCCTTAACAGTCAAATCATGTTAAGAAAGATGAAAAGTATTTGTTAATTCGACAATGTAGAGAATAGGGCAAAGTAAAGGGGAAAAAGGGGTAATTGCTTCTAAGCCTTTTTGGAAAATGACGATATTAGGGGATCCAGTCCAGAGGGTTTCTTTTGAAGAACTTAAATGAACAAACAATTTTTAGAAAAATGCAAGAGCTTGGCAGAGAGTATACCTCTATTGGGAGTCTGTCAAAACACACAACCTTCTTTGGCTCAAAACAACGTTTCCTTTTAAAATAGCAATGAGTAAATTGGCCTTGCGCAATGGGAAGTGTTCAGAATGTGTACTAAATCAAAGTCTAAGCCTGGCGCCTTTACCGTATATAAAATAACAATACCTGACTTCACTTACCGATCGAGGTCGCTGCAATCTGACATTTTTGTTCTTTCGGCTTTTATCCAGACAAGTACTCAAACGTTTAAACTAACCGTCTTCTGGTTCCCTAAACTGAACTGTCCTAATGGGTAACAATGGAATGTTCGACTACATCAAAGCGATAAATTCGCTTTTCCGACGACGCTTTTATCAATCTCTTCGTATGAAAGAAATACAAATGCCCTTTTAACGAGCTTAAGGTTATTTCTTGAGATTTTTGCTAACTTTTCTCCCACTTACAATTACACACGCTAAAACTTTCAGCAACTTACTCAACAAAACCACAGGGCACCCTGAAATGAGGCTTTAGGCTTTCCTTCGTAGCGGTTGAGCCGCATCGCTTCGAGTAAATAATAAGCCCAGGAAACGATTACTGACAGGCCGATTTTTAATTTCAGCACTTTTTTGGGGGTGAGGAGGGGGGAATTTAAAAGGACGACAATTTGCAAAATTCAAGAAATCTACTGAAAAAATCAACAATAAATTTTGCACAAGGAACTGATACCCAAAAAGAGTTGTGCCAAGGAGTTACCAGGTATTTTGGCGTGATTGCGTGATCGGTGAAATTTTTTGCGACCACGCCCTTTAGATAAGCTTAAAATACATTTCAAAATATTTCTTGCAGTCATTTTCTTGAAATCGTTTAAAAATTCTGCTATTTTTAGGCATGCTTTTAGTGCATTTGATTAATTCCAGTCTTATAATGGATTTCATTACTTTGTAATAGGGAAAAGAATCCATCCTATCGTTGTATCGTCGAGACAAATTGGCCCTTCCATGAGAAATGAAGCAAAGAGACAAAATCTACTGACCCCCACATGAGCACAGGGACGCAAATAAAATAATTTTTCATAGGGGTGTCAGGACAAGTTGGACCGACTCACGTACAAAATTAACTGTCTCTTAGAAGCCAATCCAAATAGATGAACTAAATAAAATGTGTCAAGAACATGTTTGGGGAACTTTCAAGAGACCCTACGATGTGGTAGAATGAGGGTTTTGTTCTCTTTGTAACTGTTGTGTTCATTTGGCACCTTGGAGGGGAATCCAAAGCGCCAGATAAAACATTTACCTTTGCTTTGCTGAACTTGTAATTTGGGGCAGCTAAACAAGCTCAAAACATGCATACAACTCAACTAACAGTCAAGGGGTAAATTAGGGGAGTGTAAGGGTAACAAATAATGGAAAGAGTCGGTCCTAGCCAATAAGTGGAAGATTCCAGTTACTCATAAGGCTAGAAAATGCGTTTCTAACATATCTTTGAATTCATCATGTCATTTGATACAAAATGAAGTAAATATTCCATCGAACTTTAAAGAAATATTATTAAAGGCCAAACAAAACGCAACCGTTAAGAAAATTAGGCCCGACCCAACTTTCTTGTCAAAATCAATGTATGCCTCTTTAAAAAGAAGTCTGAAGCATCTACGCGTTAGAAACATGAAGTCAACGGTTTGAGTTAAAAGACATACATTGATTTATGAAAGGCATACATTGATTCATCTGTTTAATTTATCCTTTATGAAAAAACCTAATAAGAGCTGGTTTCATTATGTTTTAGCTTTGAATGCACTTTTTAGCGTTATTTCTTGTTATCTTGTGCACTTAAAACTGTACGTTTGTGGAAGTGACTTGAGATATAACATATGGACTAATCTAGGATGAAGCAATTAAACAACCAAATTGTCTGTTAATTAGGTCTCTGAAGGCCAGCAGAGCCAAAGAGACTCATTAAAAATCAAAATTTTCCCTGGGGGGCATGGGTCCGGACACCTTAAACACAGTCTTTGTGCACTATAAATGCTGTGTTCTTCACACAAAAGAATTTAACTGTTAGTTTCCTGACAATCCTCTAAAAAATTGATTAATTTTTTCGCCCCAGCGAACAGAACAAATGTTTTGTCTGGATAATACAGTACTGAAGGGGTCAAAAAGACGTGCCCTTTGAATGAGACCGTTCTAGGGGGTATGGCGGCGTGCGCCCTAATGAAGTTTTGAATTTTATGGCGTCTTCTTTGTCTCCGCTGACCTCCTAGAGACCTAATTATCAGACAAATCGGACGTATCAAACTTTTTTCGAGTTTTCGGCGCCCTATTCAAGCTTTGGCGCTCCTTTGAAAAAGTCAGCTGGGGGGCCCCCGGCCCCCCTACCAGGCAGCCACTGGTGTGATTGCTTACTTGGATTGCTTACTTTTTTACTAGCAGAAAGTCTTGGTTTCCGGTACCAAAAGTCTCCAATATTCAGATATTCCAATCAGTGGCGTACCCAGGGCTGATGTAATGGGGGGGGGTCTGGGGCGCAGCCCCCTGAAAATTTTCTGGACCACGCCCTTCAAACACTCGCAAATGCGGGGAGATGCCATTTTTGCAAAATTTCCCCCCATTTTTTGATTCATGTTAGCTTCGTTGAATAGCAAAGTATCTTACAATTGTTATTGACACAAGCATACAGTATACTGCCCCCCCCCCCTCAATGAATTTTACATCGTTTTTGGACAAATCTCGAGGATCATATTTTAGAAAAGTGGGGGGTCCCGACCCTCCTATTCCCCCCCTTGGGTACGCCACTGATTCCAATGCTGACGGCTCTGCCAACAAAAAGCTGCATGCAGAATATTGTCATGATTGAAGATCTCTTTGTATAAAAGACTTTGTCAACAATTCGAGAAGCTCCTCCCCAGCTCCTCTTATCAGATACAATGTTACCTAGCGGAGCGGACCGGCAATATAGTAATATAGTACATATATTGTAATATGTAATATAGTACATATATTGTCCTAAATAACTCTTTGCATTTTATTTTATCTTTCAGTTCTTTTAACTAAATATATGTTTGATTATTATTGAGCTTTCTTATTCGAGGGGGTTGGGCTTATTTGGAACCTTGGCCTCTTCGGGAAGCACCTATTCGATGAGGCCCTTATTCGAGGGAGCGTTTAATCAAAAAATCAGGCAACCAAAAACGTTGAACTCATTTTGCAGATAAGTATAACCTGTTTGGACACATTTGATGCCATCTTTGTTTACCATGAAGTCAAAGAAATATTAGTTATAGGGGGAAAAGGTAATGGCGTAACGCAATTTAGGTTAACTTATTGGGTCGATAACTAAGGGCCTCTGATCAAACGGGATCCCAAGATATTTTGATATGCATGTTTTTAGGACTTCGCTTTAGTTCAACATGTTTTCAATCCGGGGGGGGGGGGGTGCTCCCATTAAGGCCTGACAGGGGTCTAGTCCATTTTCCATAACATCTGAACTGATGAAGCTTGCGATTTGTTATAGATAATGAACAAGATTTATCTTTCCCAAAACAACAACAATCAAATATGAAGAAATTTGTCAAAAAAGGACCAGGAAGTGGATGCTCAAAGAAGTGGATGCTACCAAGAAAATAGTTTCGGTTTTTATGCTACTGTTTGAGGGGTTTTGTCAAAAAGTATTACCATTTGAGGGCAATTTTCTAAAATTTTAGCGCTGGCCCTCTTTGACCCTGACCGGACTCCCCTGTCAGACCATAATAGCAGTACCCCCCTCCCCTATGGGGTTTTTCAACAGCTTTTAAATAAAGTTCTTTAACTGAAGCATGTGACTCAGCTCCTCCTTGTTAGCAAGAATATTTATCTTTCCGTGTTGCTATTCTGTTTAACGTAATATGCAGCAATAGACGAGACCTTCTTACAGTTCGAAAGAGAAGGGTTATGGAGTACTCTTTTTCTTGTGGATTGTTTGATATTTTTCTATACTTTCAACATTGTTTTAGGGGGAAAGGGGGGCGGAAGTGGTAGTATTCAAGAAAACAAATAAAAAATAGAAAAGCACAGCCCAAAGTGTTAGGTGTTCCAAGTAATTTTGGCAATGATTGTAGCTGTGTCACCAAATCGACTCGTCTTTTATGAACCTTTCTTGAAAGGGGTGACTTCTGAGCGGTAGAACTTGATGGATAATCATAATTTTATCAACGAATAGAGTTTTACATTGTGTGGGCAACAGAAACGATATTTTAAACCAATAAAAGGAAGTAAGATATTTTGGCTGGATGGAGAGGCCGTTTAAGACCTGAAGTTTAACAGGACAGCCGAAATCTTGATGTTAGCTTTTTCGCACGGCCTCTTAGTTTTGGGCTGGAAATTTGTGGAAAAATCTTCTTAGAAATGTCAATAAACACAAAATCGAAACAATGATGCAGAAATATGGGATTTTTTTATAATATTGACAGTGTAACATTGACCCTTCTGCATGAATGTGTAAGGCCTTGTTTTAATGTAATCGTTACGTTTTTTGTCGTCGACATTTGGACAAACTTGTTGTAGCTTGCAACTTGTTGCAACTTTTTGTAGCTTGCAACTTTTTGTAGATTGCAACTTGTTGTAGCTTGCAACTTATTGTAGTTTGCAACTTGTTGTAGCTTGCAACTTGTTGTAGTTTGCAACTTGTTGTAGCTTGCAACTTGTTGTAGTTTGCAACTTGTTGTAGCTTGCAACTTGTTGTAGTTTGCAACTTGTTGTAGCTTGCAACTTGTTGTAGTTTGCAACTTGTTGTAGCTTGCAACTTGTTGTAGTTTGCAACTTGTTGTAGCTTGCAACTTGTTGTAGTTTGCAACTTTTTGTAGCTTGCAACTTGTTGTGGTTTGCCACTTTTTGTAGCTTGCAACTTGTTGTAGTTTGCAACTTGTTATAGCTTGCAACTTGTTGTAGCTTGCAATTTATTGTAGCTTGCAACTTGTTGTAGTTTGCAACTTTTTGTAGCTTGCAACTTGTTGTAGTTTGCAACTTTTTGTAGCTTGCAACTTGTTGTAGTTTGCAACTTGTTGTAGCTTGCAACTTGTTGTATCTTGCAACTTGTTGTAACTTGCAACTTGTATAAAAAAGGAATAGCACTTTGTTGTTCTTAGTTGGTCATATTGGCATGTTCAGTATTAACATCTTCTTTAAAAGTAGATGCTATCAACTTAGATAGCCTAGTTTACATGATCGATAGACACAATGTCAAAAAACTATAGTCGTAGTAAGACAGATAATTTCGTTTGCATTTTATGCCAATTTTTAATGAAAAAATAACGATTAGGATCAAGTAAGGGATAGATTGCAACTATTATCCAAATCAATGATAACTGCAGTGCAGAGCTATATGGCTTCTAAATTGAAGAATGATACACAGCGTGGGTTATTTTACTAAAAGATCAATTATTATATTTACGACTTGTACAATCAATTAATTTAAGAAACAAGTTGCGTTGCTTTTTCGATTTTATTCCCACTATAAAGCGTGGTGTTTTTATTCAATGATTTGTACAACACGAACTTCAAACCTTTACAAAAATTCCATTACTAGCTTTGTCAAATTTAACTAACGATGTATAAATAGAGTTCTTCATGATTCTGCAGTGGTATAATAGATAGAATGGAAAAATATTTGTGAATAAAACCAAGAACAGCAAGACCAAATTCACCTGAAAGAAGACACATCGTTAGAAGGGTGAGTCAGAGACATTAGATATTGAGCTCAGAATTCATCTTGAACGAGAAACTCAAACCCGGTTTGAAATTTCACCCCGGATAGAAAATTTAGAGAGTAAAATAGTTAAGCTGTTGTTTATTGTATTGGCTACAGGATGGCGAGTAAACAAAGTCTCGTAATGGTGCTCAAGACGTTTTTGCTTATGATTGCATTCTTGTCAACAGATCTCACGATGGTTTGGAATGAACATCAATAATTGCAGTAAAAACTTGAGAAATCGCACGTGTGCTAAATAACAAAACGCACCAGCCTAGCAAAGCAGGAATCTTACCATATATAAAGGAATCTTACAAACAAGGATAGGTGTGATAAAATCAAGTAGTACGCATGAAGTGCTGGACAATCATAATTTAATGAATGATCAATGAATAATAAGCAAATAAAAGGTTGCTATCTTACCCAAAAAGGATCAGAACCACAAAATCGGTAGGTAATAGTGTAGAGTGGGTATTCCAGGAGCCCAAAGAATCCCGCAACAAATATTCCAAGACCGTAGAGTGTGGCGAAGTATTCCGGGCGAAAACTGCGAAAAGAAAATCTTGAGTTGTATTTGAAATTCTACAGCCGAAGCAAAAGGAAACTTTCCATGTGATGAAGGATAAACCTAAGGATTTTGATTAGGAAGGGCTGATCAAGTGAGCAAAGGAGGATATGGGACTAGAGCCTCCTGGGAGATTTTTCAGCTTTCATGCCCTTCAAACTCTCTACAACCGTACGTGACCTTTTGCGACTCACTGGGTCATCAAGATGCATCAAAAGATTTGCTGATCTTTTACGTCGTATGCACACTTTTCAATAAGCACAAGTGGTAAGCGTTGCCTTTCAGCAAATACTTATGAAAAGGCTGACGACTTAAAGATAAGCTCCAACGTTTTTGAAGGTCCTTCATCCCACCCAAAACTCCCCCACCCCTACGTATTATTTGTTATTTTACATCGTATGCACACTTTTTTATGCACAAGCTATAAGCGTCGCCTGTAAGGAGATATTTTTTGAAAGGGCTGACGACTTTAAGATAAGCTTCGATGTTTTTGGAGACCATGTCCTTCCTCCACCCACCCCCTCCCCCCTTGTTTATTTTGCGACCAGAGATTCTGCAACCTTATTTCAGCAGCAGGATAATCTGGTCATTGGCAACTGGAACCGTGGCAAATGCCAACGCTAAATACTAATTGACAAAATTAACAGATAAACATCAACTTTCAAGTTATAACACAATGTAAGAATAAAAACAATTAATTAACAACATACGTCATTGCAATGTACGAAGCATGCGCAGAGTAAAGGAATCCCCTTGTCATAACTTGCAATATGAATGATGGAATCTAAAACAAAAGAGGTAACAAATGTCACTTAATGAGAGTCTGCAAAATACCTGAAAAAATATGCAGCACTGCCTTGTGTGCTTAATGTTTGTGTGAACCCATTGTAGAGGAAATTCATCAACCAAAAAGATGCTTCTGGATTGCAACTGTATTTCATTTTGCTTCGCTTACACCTCATTATTTCTAAACTTGATTTATACATCACTGCCTCCTGTTTATTTGAGATATTATTGACAACCCTAGTAAACTCCAGTGAAACTCTGTGTGCAATGCTTCCGTGCTCGGATACTTTCTAGAGGCCTGGGTTACAGCAACAAATACTAGGCCTAGGCCCTTAGGTCGTGATCAGCTCAGGTCATAGACATCCAAAAACTCGCATAGATTTCAGAACAAAATCAAAGTGCAAGAATTATTAGCTGACTTACCAGGCCCCAGGACCACGGAGCCAGCGACAGTAAAGCGAATGCTGCACACAATAAATTGGTCAGAAAGAACGGCAACACACCAGCTTGCATTCTTTCAACGCGTCGCTTTTCAGGAACATCCAGCAATGGACTCTTGTCATCAAAATTATCTCTTTTACATTTTATAGTATCTTTATCGAACAAATACCCAATCAACGGGCCAACAAGAATGCCGCAAAGCTGAGCGTACCCGAAATAGGTGCTATAGTGATTAACTGCAATATAAAAGTTGATAATAAGCAGGGGTGTAGTGCTTGGAAGGGGAGAGGGGAGGGGGAGGGGGGCTCAGGGGGAGGGGGCTGAGCCCCACTTGCTGGTGCCGACCATTGGCAAATTTCTACATTTGCTATTGTTTTCCGCGTCATTTTGTGCAAGAGACCCATTGTTATTTTGATAGCATTACACTACTTATAATAAGATTAATAGAATAAGTAGATGATAAATGTAGAACATAGTTAATGAGAACGATAACATCTGACAGTTAATAAATGCAAAACCTAGGTAATTGTGATAACAGTTAATTGTAAAAAATACAATGATAAAAGGCTACATGTTTGAATAATATTCTAAAGATGTAAGTCAAGCAAGGGACCTTAAGAAGAGACGTTAAGAAGGTCTCGAGTGCTAAAACGGGACATGTCGTATATTTCTAGCCCCCAAATTCTTTGTTAATTGTTCAATTACACTCATGAAATTCAAACGTTTACTTGAACTGTATAGCTTCAAACAGAAAATCACTTGTTTCCAACAATACTGACAAAAATATAAATGAAGCTCTTACCGGACTCCTCGTTGTCTGGAAAGTGCACTGATATGAGCTCCTCAAGGCTCCCAATGAAAAACCACAGTCGAAGCTGGCAAAAACACATGAATACCAGCTCCAGCAAAAATAGCGGAGAAGTTATTGATTTTATGAGGGAATCTAGAAAAGTAAATTCAAAGATGCATAGTTTAACTCAGATTAACAAAAAGAAAAATGTAGGGACAAAGCAAGCAACATTTAAAACAGATTATATATTCTTAAAAACATTTCATTTGCTTGTTATTATTTGATACTTTCACATAAAAAAAGGTTCTAGAAAGGGACATCTTTTACACTTTGATGGATTTTATTATATAAAGATTCCAAACGATTTCATAAGAGCAAAATAAGAAAACAACTTCACTTATCCCTAGAAACATTCCTATTTTGCCTACAGAAAATACTATTGCTACAATAACTACAAAGCAATACTAAGATACTACGCGCATAACTTCAGGGACAGCCATTTTCTTTTAAAAAACTCGGCTATAAACGTTTTTAACCTTGATTGCATCAGTTTTTGTGCAAAGCTTAAGCACCAAAATCATTAAAAGAAAAGAGTCTAACACTACTTTGACGTCACTACAGTCTAACGCATTACTACTATATTGGAAAGCACCATTGATTCGATACAATAGAGCAGCAATAGAGCGTCAGCCTTTGCCTTATGATTACATATTTATATTGATAAATTAAGAAGGCCAAAGCTGAGAGAGGGAAATTATTTCCACAAGGTGCTATATGGTACAAGCTTATCGGAATAGGTTTTGGCTCAATACATAAAGGAGTACAGTAGACTCCGGTTATAGTCATACCAAATATTGTTTTAAAAATGCGACTGTAAACGGAACAATTCATGTATCCCCGATGGCCTACTGATTAATTTGCTCTAGGGATGGGAGAGGTAGCAAGACCTGCTTGATGAAACTTATCATCATCAACCCAGTCTCAGTTTTCCTTCGAATTGCCTATCCTTGGCCTACTCAGTCAAGTAAAAACTTGCTGTGTTTTCAGAAGGACTTTTTGTCTCCAAAGCCCCGTATTTCATACCTCGAGTATAGTTCTTCAGCCTGATTCACTTCTGAATACAAAGCTATTACTCACCGGGCGCTGAAAGCTTCTTCGAATTTGAATTTTCATCGATATCTCTCTCACTAGTTGGGAAAATCAATAGTGTGAATTAAAATTCAATTCAGTTCAACTTTATCATATCAATCAAACTAAATATAAATCTTTTTATCAATATATGATATCGAGGCTGGGTTGCTATACAATAAGATCATATAAAACAAAAAAATAAAAAAAAACACGGTAACAAAGACTATATATGTATCAGCTATTGGCAGCGCAATCAACATATGGATATACGAAAAGTTTAGCTGACATAAAATGTAAATTGTAATTCTAATGATACAGCTGTCTTTTAATTAATTTGAGTGCAGCAGGTTAACAAAGACGACAAAATTATCACAAATAACACGACATTAAAACAATTGTGAATATGCGAGGTGTTCGATAATCGATTCCGACTTGCATCATCACGACCTACCCCAGTATAGTAGCTGCTACTGTTCCAGTTTCTAATGAACATATCTTATTGTTACCAAACCTGCGGTGCCCCCCAAAAGTTCTATTTTCTCTACAGTGCTATATGAAGGGAGCTATGTAATTGTAACTATTGATCACGGCCAGTTTCAATGAAATTGATATTTCAAATTGCTTGATTTATTTAAAAATTTGTCCTAAAAACAAACTGTCACACTAAAAAGAACTAATTGTTGGTCCTGCAGTCTTGATCATAGCTATTCGAACAGGAATCATTTTGTTTATACTGTATTAGATGATCAAGGAGAACATGATCAAGCACGATACTCATAGTTTGTTTTCAAGGTTAAAGAAAGTAGATCTTAAAATCTATAATAACTTTGATTAAATTTCATATCAGTACTAGCAAACTAGAAACCTTATAAGTATTGATATATCTATACATCTTGCTCTGGGTGGGTTTATCATCAAAGCTAGTAGTTCATACAACATGTAAGGATACTATTTTATTTTTTAATGGTTAAAATAAATGTTTTGAATCAGGGGTGGTGCTAGAGGCAAAGATTTAAGACCAAAACGCTTACATTTTATAAAGCAAGTGATGAAAAATATATGTGAATGCCAGTAGAAAAAAAAGAATAATAATGGACACATCCACACAGGTTTTGGGGCATGTTCACCTTCAAAACAATTGACGTAACAAGATTGGCTGTCTTTAAATGTTTTTACATAAATAGAATGGCTAATGTAAAAAAAGGAATGGACTTTGTTTTGGGTTGCTGGAATCAAATTAATAGCTTAAAATCATGCACGGAAATTTGGCATAACAGATGCTTATAATACCAGATGATTGAAAGCTAATCTTCGTTTTTTATTGGTAGTGCAGAACAAAAATTATACAGTATGTATATCACAAGAAAACAGTATTCCGTAGAAATATTGTAACATTAAATCAAGCAATGGAGATTTCACGTAAAAAATTTCCTGGCAAACATCAACAATTTCCTGCAGTTAATTTGTTCCAAAAATTTCCTGTGGACTAATTCCATTTTCCAGCCCTGGTGACTATTGTTACCAGATTCTATGCGATATTGTCACCAGAATTTATGTGCCTATTATGACCATGGTTTATGCGACATTGTCACCAGGGTTGATGTGCCTATTGTCATCAGAATCTATGTGCCTATTGTGACCATGGTTTATGCGGCCTTGTCACCAGGTTTAAGCGACTATTGTCACCAGAATTTATGTGCCTATTGTGACCATGGTTTATGCTACTATTGTCACCAGAAATTATGTGCCTATTGTGACCATGGTTTATGCGACGTTGTCATCGGGGTTTATGCCACTATTGCCACCAGAATTTATGTGCCTATTGTGACCATGGTTTATGCGACATTGTCACCTGGGTTTATGAGACATTGTCCCCAGAACTTATGTGCCTATTGTTAATATAATTTATGCGTCATTTGTCACGATTGTTAATGTGCCCATCTTTTAAGAAAAAGAAATACTGACAAAATTTTAAAGATACATGGATACTACATGCGGGATGTTGTCACTTTAAACTTTTAAGAAACTTAAGGAATCTATTTTGAAATTGAATATTACCTTATAATCGTGCACTCGGAGCTTCCATTTTCATTTTTTAACTGATCATATGGAGGGGTAAGAGCAAAAGTCGACAGCGACACGAGGATAAATGAAAGAACAATGTAAAAAAGGCTGATGTCCCTCAGACTAATTCCACTTTCCCATGCCAGCTACAAAGAACAATGGAAAAGTCATAGGTATTATTTTGAAAGCGGGTATGAATATTGTAAATAGAAATTAACATATATTGACAGAATCTCTAAATTCCCCTTAAAAAAACCCCTTATTAGCAAACAATGCAGCACATTTGAGCTCTAATCTGTAACACAGAGAAAAGTATTTGTGAAAAAGAACTGCTTTAGTTTTGTAAGGAATTTTTATTGGTCTATCTATTTTGAAACAACTCGGCAGCCAATATAGAAAGCTACCCTACGGAGTCAAGTAAAGTGTTGATCCACCCTCCAAACAAACCTCTTAACTCTAAAAGACTTCTACGAAAAACAACTAAAAGGGTTGGGTTTTGAGTGTGGCACTTCAGTATCACGAATCTACCCAAGATGGCTGGCCTTTAGGCCGCCATGTTTTTAAATTCTCTGCTTTAGTGAAAGATTTTGAAGCAACTAATGAAACAATTTTGGGGACATACATAAAGAACTTACACGGAAAGAGTTTGGCGGGTTGACACTAAGAGAGTGTAAAATACCATTGGATATTGAAGAGAGAAAGTTCATTGGAAAGGAGCGTTCACTCTAAAGATATTTTTAAATGTATAAGATCAATAAAGCCACGGTTACTTAAGCTCGGTCCTCAACTCGTCTCTGATACTAACGAGGACTCATTTTCAATCGCTACAATGTGTTTTCCTATTGTTTCGACCAAGAGGGTATTGATACCTGAAATATTGGCAGGGGGGAGGTGTCAAAAAAATTTTGCCCGAATTTTCCCGTTTTCCATAAATTTCCCGAAAATTTAATTGATAGGGACTTGAATGAAAAATGTAAAATAGTTAGTGTATACAATGTATTTAATCATATTTTTATCATATATCATATTACAATGTATATATTATTTATATTTGTATATACATGTAAATAGAATATTGATAAGTGCTCTATTGATAAGTTGTATTTCAAAAAACCTTTACAGTGCCCGAATTATTTTTTCCTAGTATTTGTCCAAATTTTAACAATGTTCGGAAATATTTGGGGGGGGGGGGTCTGAGTCGACGATTCGCAAATTGATATTAGTACTAGACAGCCATATTACTAACATATCTAGACGGAGCTACATTTTAGATACACTTAGGCTTTAGGAACATTTAAGAGCGGATTGCATCCACCTACCTTAAAAAATACCAAAATAACTGCAGAAGAGTCAAATGTTCCATGTAATATTGACAGTACCAAAGAACGAACATCAGTGTAAATATATCTGCAAACCTAGAACAAGAGATAAGTGGTAAATGAAAATAAACTTAACTACATTTAGTAGCGTTGCCAGTTCAAAAAAACTGGGGTGGACAAAAACAAACTTTCTCGGCCACGCCCTTCAGAGAGGCCCTATAAAGGGGGATGACGTTATTTCATATTTCATAATGATACCTTGCAATTATTTCATATTTTAAAATTACCAAAGCAAAGTATTTCGAAATTGTCGTATGTTCCATTCTGCCTTCAGGTGTCAGGAAAAGTTGGACCGACTCACATACAAAATTGACCGAGTCTTCAAAACCAATCTTTGCAGCTAAAAATATTGAAAATGTATAAAGAATTTATTCGGAAAAAAGCCAAAGGGCCCCGTACTTTCGTAGAAATAGGGAATTCATTCTCTTTGGAACTGTGGTGATCATTTGGTACTTTTGTGGGGAATCTAAGAACACCGGATGAAATATTTATCTTTGTTTTGTTCAGCTTATTCTTAAACATATATGTACCAAAACTAATAGTCCAAGTCTCGGAGGTTACAACCAGAATGGGCCCACAGACATGCCTGGGAAACACACTGTGCTAGAAGGATTTGTGAATTTTGAATTTCGGGACATCTTTTTTGGCTCTGCTGACCGCCTAGAGCCCTAATGACCAGAAAACTCATTTGTTTAATTGATTCTTCATACTATAGTCATACTGTTACTTCCAGTCACTTGCAGTCTTGGGTGCATCAAATAGCAAGAAATTATGCTAAAATGAAGTTAGTGCGAAGCTAAAACTAAGTGAAATCAACTTTTACGATGTTCTCAAGGAGAAATCAAAATAAATATTACAGATTGACTGGAAATTGTGCATAACCATTAACAACCAGCCTAGCCAAAATTGTGAAGGTTTAAATCATAAGAGTAAAGGCCACTGATAATTTAAAGCCGTGGGAACATTCTGGCAGATAACGGGAAATCACGTTCACGTTACAAGCTCTTTCTGATGGTATTATTAGATTTGAAAAATTCGAAAGTCGAAATTTTTCTGACCGTGCATTTTTCAGGCTTCCCGAAACGCGACTTCCAGTCAATTCCCAGAATGCTCCCAAGACTTTTATCGAGTTTGAAAAAACAATTGGAGTGGGTCAATTTCTCTTTACGGTTGCGTGTTCATGGCTTTTGATAATATTTCCTTATAGTTTGATCTAATATAGTTATTTCGTTTTGCGTCAAATAACGTAACTTTTAATCACTTTTAGCATTGTTTATTGGCACCATACTGAATTCAAAGATATGGCCAGAAATAACATTTTCCAGATAAGAATAACTTGGCGGAAAACATGTTAGCCCAAAATAAAAAAAATTGAAGAATGAACTATAACTTTTTGAATATTACTATCAGCAAATCAATACTGTGGTTTAATAGTCTTAGAAAGAGTTCATAGTATGTATGTGGAAAAATCAATGTAGATAAAAACATTTCATGATATTATTATACAATATTATACAATATTATTATTATACATGATATATGTTGGTAATTTTCCTAAACGTGAAGTATGAAAATCCTTTTAAACTCCTAAAAAGGTTGAAATATTTAAAAGAAAAACCCAAGCGTTACATGGAATCTTAACAACTTTACAGATTAATAGTCACTTGAGTCAGTGCTGTTATCAAATAGATAATTCTCACACAACATTTTAAAGAGGTATTCAGTTATGTTGATATTTTATATTTCATACAGGGAACCAAAGTTATTCATACTTCAAGACTAAAAACCTAAATATTTATATTTTCATCCCGAGAATCTCAATTATTTCATATTTCGATATCTGATCAGCCCAGCTCTCTCTCCCCCCCCCCCCCCCCCCAAGGTTTTTCAACGGATTTCGGGAAATTAGAAAGTCGACTTCTGGGAAACTAAGGTGGACATGTCCATCCCAGTCCACCCCGTAGCGAGGACACTGACTACATTAGCGTAATCAGGACTCGGTAGTGCGTAATCGAAAAGTTTTGTAGAAAAGCCTGAACCCCTTTCTCAGAGATCTTCAAGACACGGGTGCTTACACTTGACAATGAGAGTGGACCCGCCAGGTAACGGATTCAGCAGTGTACAGAAAGTCAACTCACTCTGGTTATTCACTCAAATTCCCGGGCTTGGCTGAACACTGACCCAGAGTTCACTTTAGCCTAGGCTCATATGACTCAAAATTTTACCTGGTATTTTGCCACTGCGATCAGTCCGCCTCCAATGCAAAACAGGATGAAGGTTGGAAAAAGAATAAATGCCGTTTCTGTAAAATGTAACAAAAAGAGAAAGTAACAAAATTTTAAAGCAACTAATTAGCGGCAAAGTTACAAAGTAAGAGCTGTTGATACTCGAGCAGGATAAACTTTTCCGAGCAACCTATTGAAGAAATATGTTTTTTGGCTTTGGCACATATTTATTCTAGTCAAACTCATGCAATCTGCCAGCAATTTTCTCTAGAAATCTTTAGTTTTTATTTTTAGGAATAGATCCTTCTTTGCCATCCTGATCCCGAACAGATCCTGCTGGTATGGATCCTCCTTCGCCATCCTCTGATGTTTCCTCCTCCTTAAGTACTTTTGTTTTTGTTACTACCTATCATCCGAATGTACAGTTTTTAGGACAGTGAGAAGCTGTGTTTATCAAGCAGTGTCCTGGTCATTCCTCTCGATGTGACCACACTACACCTCGTGATATCCGTATGCTACGAATGTGGAATTACAAATAGATAGCCAACTAATATTTTGGTCAAGGTAAGAAAGGGACTCAAACCACAGATCCTTGCACCCAAAGCCCTTTGCTCGCGAATAGAGCCCCACTTATATGACTAGAGATGGGGGAAGCCTTTAATCTTATAGAAAAGAGCATTTTTCTCTAAAACAAAGCAAGGACCGAGATACCGGGGGCCAGGGGGGCCTTGGCCTCCCCCCCAAGAAACTAAAGCTGCATAAGTAAAATACTTTTATTTTATATATGGCTGTCATTAAATTGAATTATCAGGGTTGGCCCCCCAAACAAAAAGTTATAATCCTGTCTTTGAAACAAAGTAATGTCAATGCATGGTAAAAGCAGGGGTGTACCGCTACTATAAAAATTGGGTGTGGAGTAACGAATATTACATACTATTAATGTTGCTGTTGTTGTCTTAACTCTCGGAAAAATTTGTTTTGCCCTGGAATCATTTAAACAAGTTGACAGGACGGAGATTCGGGTAGAACAGTCAAGCTGCAGATCACTTCTCCAAAACTCGACTAAAATAAAATATGTTTTAGCTAAAATGCATCCTGGTCTTAAACAAGAGGTGGGGTTACAAGGAGCAGTCCCCGGTATTTCCCTCCTTTTATTCCAGCATGAAAAAAGTTCTATCAAAGAATGAAAATCTAAAGACAATCTACTCTTTTCGGGCTTTCTTGTTAGTTCGCGATAAAAATTGGTACTGTAAAGAAATCTTTGTGTAGGATTATAAGATATCCAAATAGCCCATATCAAAAACATAAACAACTAAATCTATAATGCAGTAACAATATCTATCGATCTTTTTAAAAAGAAAACCGTTGTGGAGTCGAAGAAAATCTTTGGCGCCGTTACCTTTGGTTATGAAAGCAAGTCCAAGACCACCAATTACGTAGATGGAGCTGCAAAGCAACAAGAAAAAAGGTGATTCACTGGAAAAAGGCTGATGAATGAAATCATTTTATATCAAACAATTATTAAAATGTAGTTGAATCAAACAGCACCTTAAATGATAAGAAGGTAGGTATTCTGTCGCTGTGTACGAAGAATACTGGTACTCTTAAGATGCTGTTGAAGACAGTTATGAGTACGTCGAAATGAGTAAATTTTCTTCGTACACAAAAATTCGTTTATTTGTTGCTACAAAAATAAAAAGAGATGCGGTGAATTTCTTCATTGCCAGGTCTGTCTAGAGTCAATGATGAACTTCATCTGCCTGCCTTGTTTTTGCCTTAGGCATAGACTATGTCTCAGGGCACTAGAAGTTAAGTATTGCGAAGCTAGGAAGGGCAGAGTTAAAGAGGTAAACTGGTTCTTAGAAAAAAAGTGTCTTCTCTGCAAGTTCTTAAGAGGGAACCAGTAAAACAATGTGCGCTTTACCAAAAAGAGGATGTACCTCCCTTGACTCCGGTTTGCTAACCCCTACGTTTCACGTGCTACAGTCAACGTTCTTTTGAATAACTACTTTTCTGCTGGTTATTTTTCAGTTTGTTGGGCTATTAGCCTGAGTTCCAGACCCTCTGACTATAACTATCGGTAGTAAATAAGGCTCGGGCTATTAAACTATTAGATAGCTTGTCTGTAAAAGTCCCCGACAGAGCTTTTACTTTTTAAATTCAAACCATAGAAGGTGCGTAAGGTGGCTTTATTTCAGTTCTATCAACAGTATTACCTGGATGCATTTAGGATTCAGTTTGAACTTTCAGTAATTAGAGTGCATGCGGAGGTAGCTTCAAGGTAGGCGCACAGGACCTTAAATGCGAAGAACAACAATGACAAAATTGACAAAAGCAATGCATTATTACCAATCAAAACTTTATTGCCACTACATCCGCATCTTCAATTACATGATGCCACAAAAGAGTCGATTGTTTTTGCTAAAAGCTGTCCCAACTTCCCTTCTGGCAATGAGAAAATAGTTTTCTGGATCGTTGGCTTGCTGACGACGTTGAGTCATCATCATTTTGTGGCCGCAAGCAATAGAAATTGGCACACTAATCACAGGGAAACGAGCATGCCTTGCATACCAAAAAAGGCACGGAAAAGTGCCCCCCTCATATATTTATGCGTTCCCCTCACCCACCACGTAATGTACTCATTCTTCGTACACAAAAATTTACCCGCGTTGGCAACTCTATAGATGCACAGGAGTTTCGATAAGAAAGTCTATTGATTTACTTCATTAGATATAAACTGATAAATCAAATAACGAAATGTCGTCATTGCAGCTTTTGGCACAATCTGGGTTGTCTATCCTCAGGCGCGCAACTACGGGGGGGGGGGGGGGGGTCCTGGGGGTCCAGACCCCTGCCCTTTTTCTCAAAAGGGGAAAAGTGCCCTTTTTCTTGGATAATTGCTTGAATATTTTAGTTATTACGCTAAAATGGTTGGTCATACAGTAAATAACACACTCCGGAGATGTAATGGACCTCGCAGGAATACAGATAAATGATTTAGTCGAACTTTCGCGCACTTGTTGGGTCGAACGTCATCATGTTGCAGTTATAGAGTCTATCTTCAAGCCCCAACTCTACAACGTGTTTTATGATGCGTCACGCACTGGCTTTGAAGAAGAATGGTTCTGGGACTCAAAAACCAAAATAAAGGCACAAGATTTTGAACGGGATAGAGCCTCTACGACCTCTGGTAAAAAGTAACAAGAAAGAAACCAAGACATTTTTCAAGCCTGTCAC
Organism: Rhopilema esculentum; assembly: GCF_013076305.1. The sequence continues at coordinate 8,575,800 of NW_027019317.1, forward strand.
ATAGTTGACAGGGTCATAGAAGACCTTTGCATGAAACGAGCGAATGCAGAGAAATATTTTCGGACTGGTATTAGCAAGCAGTAAAGATGGCACAAAAAGTTGATGTTCAGCTGTTCCGTTCCTTGTCAGTATTACAAATCAGCTGAAGGCAAGACTTGGAGACAGAAACCAGCTGAAGGCAAAGCTCGTGGAACTGTTCAACCTCCTCCCATCTGTAGTGCGAAGCAAAGAATTCAATTATAATATTTTAAAGAGCAAAATGTTTTCGGATATGGAAGATGATGGGCTGCTATTCAAAAGTGAGCTGGCGCTGGGAAAAGGAGAAGACAGCAGGGTCGCCGAGAGAGGGACAAAGGGGCAAATTGCCCTAGGGCCTCGAGGTCTAGAGAGCCTCACAAAGCAATGAATTCCGTTTTTAAATGGAATTTATTAAAAGTAACAAAATTACAATTAAAAAAGTAAAACATCTTAAACGAATTAGTGAATTAAAGCTATTTGCAAGGGTGTGGTGACAAAATTTTTGCTCGCTTCGCTCGCAAGAGGCATTGTTTTTTCCATTTCCCCCCTCCCTCGGGCCTCCTAAACTTCTCGGCGGCACTGGATGGCAGACAGAAAGAAGTCATGTGCATAGTTAAGATTAAAAGGAAAAAATAAATCACACCTCACCACAAAATAAATCGTACACCACAACTTTTCTCTATTGATCAGTTTCCCTTTTCTGGCGTACAATATTTACAGATTTACTAACTACTCATATTTTCGGCGTATCTAAACAAATGCCCCGGTGGACCTTTAACGAAGTTTAATTAGTGCCCTTTTTGTGTCTTGGACCCCTGCCCTCTGAAGTTTCTGGTTGCGCGCCTGATCCTCGTATTGTTAACAGTACTAGGAGAGCCTTCCATCCACTCAAAAGGATTGCGTTCCTACAGTCATTGTGCCAAAATTCATAATAATGACATGCTGAGACAATTATAAGATAAAACTACGAAAATTAAAATGTACTGATTAGCCTATTAAGGACAATTGCCAGTATGATGATCACATGAAACTATTAGCAAGGCAGTTAAGGATAAATGCTTCCTTGGGTTAGTGATTTTTGAGGCAGTAAAGGATGATGGCTTGTTTGCATTAAAAGCAAGGAACATCGGATAGGGGTCTATTAGGGCCACGTGCCCACAATAATGTTTTTGGAAAGCTCTGAGACAGTGTCCCTCCCTACCTGTGCCCTTTTAACTCTGCAATGCTTCCAAGGTCCCTGTTACCGAATCTTTGATTGGCTGTTTCGGCAGACACATCCCCCGAAATTGACCAATCAAATAATGGAAAATTATGAGCTAGTTCCCCCGAAATTGACCAATCAAATAACGGAAAGTTATGTTCTAGTTCATGAAGTGCCACGAAAGACTAAAAAGCCCATTACAAAATATTTTACAATGTAATTATACCAAAGAGACACTGCTTAGTATTTGTTGTGAAACTTATCCATACTCAAAATGTACGCACAGTTTTTAAATAAGACGAAATTGTAAGGACTCATGCATTGAAGCAAGGCCATTTTTTGGCTATGCAGACTTGCGGTTGTCAGTTAAATAATTAGCTCCTTGCAATATTTACACTTTCATTGCTGAATCGACTAATCAACCAGGTTATAACCATATAATTTATTAAATCAGGCTTATGTTCTGCGAACGATGTTCAGGAATTGCTTAATAACTGGTTTTGTGATTTTGTTTATAATACAGCGTTGAAGTAGCATTTGTATCTTTGTAATATCATACAGTAAAAACCCGCATAAAAAGTCTAGGTTCTTCTCTGGCAGCCTGAATATGTTCTTTTTTAACAGGCTGCTATTCTAAATTCTAGCCTGTAAGGTTCTTAACAAGGGTCTTACATACGTCGTACAGGCCTTGCACAATGTTTTCCACTGCAGAAATTCTCACTGACACATTTAAATTAGCTTTATTTTTTATGTTAAATTTTAACCATTCAAATTCATTTTTCTTTTTGGGTTGTCCATTTAGAATGCAACATACCATAACCTGATTTACTCCAAGCTGGTTTAACTTGCCCATGTGAATAGGCTATAAGAATACCATAGTCTAAACACTCTTTTTCATATACATAGGAATCTTTTCAAGTTTCAGCTTCTTGGGGGTTCTTATAAAAGGGGTTTAAAAATGAAATTTCAGCCTTGAGGTTCTTATAAAAACAAATTCTTTTATGCGGGTTTCTACTGTACTACAATTGTAAACCCAGTTGAGATGATAAAAGCAAAACTTATAAAACAAAGACAATTTTTAATTTTTGATTTGCTTTAATTGAATTGGTATATAGATAACAATTGGGAGGGTATTTGCCAAGGATAACTATTTATGTGAAAAAAATAAAATGCTTGCCAAAAAACACCGCACAAAATTATACTGCATTTCCCTCTAAGCTTAGAGGTTCAGTGCGGTCCATTGGATTCCTTTCAGACAGCTATGATTACCAGCTCTACAACCATTGTTGTTAAGGGGAAGAAGAGGTGCATTGTCGCTCTTTCATACCACAAACAGTTACTTGTTTCAAAACAGCACTTAAGCAACAGGTCATTCCAAGGACTTTTGATAGAAATGGTAGGTCTCTCAAAGAAGAAGCATTAAAGAAACTAAAATTTGAGGCCAATTTGAGCAAAGTCGACGAGGTCAACTGAGTAACGAGAATTTGAACTTGAATCTGACCACACCTGTGCCGTTTCTGTTGCTGTCAGTGGCAACTGACATGCAAAGATTTACGCCGATTATTATCAGTGGGACATGTTAATTCAAAAAAGCGAACAAAGTAGATATAACACAACAAGCCATGAAACGCACAAAGGCATTGTGATGGCAGTTCTTACTGACGCAGTGGATACAAAACGTATAGAGGAGGGGGCAGTGTATAGATCGTGCCTGAATAATGTTATTTCATTGAGATAGAACTACCCGAATGGAGCCTGAAGCCCTCCCAGTACCCATGTCTTATGGACCAAGGGAATGTTCTGGTTTCCTCCATGTTTGAGCTGCAAGTTTGTGAATGTGTTTTTGTATTTACTAAGGTTTTATGGAGAATTTCATTTCTTGAAAATAACAGCTGCGGTTACGCAGTGGCTGAGAGGGGGGGCTGTAGCTCACCTGAAAATGCTGAATTTGTCAGAAAGTTTTGAAATTTTTATGACGTAATTTCAAAAGTTTCTTTATCCTTGCCCCCCCCCCTAGATAAATGGACTCTTTGCCCCTAAACTGGCAATTCGTAATTGTAGAAGGGCAACTTGCCTAAAAATAAAGCTTTTTTGTTCAGAGCTGATCCAAGTTATTTAGCCTCTTATCTTGCTCTTTGTGAGAGGGACTTAGCAAAAGCAAATAAATTGGGTGTGGTCAAAGATATTTCACATAAGTGCTTACAGCGAAATTGGGCAGCGAATATAATGAATTCGGATACGGCAAATGTTTTTTTGGATGTCATATTGGTAGGAGAGCGTTTCCTGGCCCTAGGTAACCTATAATTCGTTGATACCTTCAGTCAAAAACTAAATTTGATATCAACAATTTGTGTAAACATTTTTGGGTACAAAAATTCGACCAGCAGGAGAATTTACGTCGTGCTGCTTGTACCCCTTTTATGTTTTATCAAAAAACTGAAAATAGTCTTGTGATGGATGTTCTTAATTTTTTCGAAAAATTTGAGGCTGGATTATTCTTCATTTATTCTCAAATTATTAGAATCAAGGAGGCCTGCAGTGAGTCTCATGAAATTGAGCTGCAGTGGCCCTCGTGTTGTTTCTTTTTTTCGCTTTACTAACAAAGTGAGTGAGACTTTGTTTATTTGCCGACAATTTGAAACTTCACCGAAAAAGCACCCCCTAGATAAATTTTTAAACATTGTTCGAAATCACATTGTACGGTAGCTCAGCCTCCCCGCGGGCTACTTTTTGAGCAGGGTAGTGTCGCCCATAAGGATGGGTTGAAATTTTTAAAGCCCTAAACATGGATCTCAAAAATGCATTGATACCCATAAAAAACAGGTAAGCTTTACGGTCGAGAAAGCTTAATTTTGGGTACAAACCTGTAATAGAAACTGGCTTTTAGGTACCGTAGGATTATCTCGTTCTTAGCATTAGAAATAAAGCATGTTTGCCACGTAATGTAACATGGCAATTGTAGTTAATGACTTTCAGTTGGTTTCGTAAATTTTAAATATTTGCAAATATTTTTCCTAAATCCTTACAAGTAGGTATGTATATACAAAAGAGGGGTGATTGCTACGGTTGGGCATTTTGTTACAGATTGAGGGGGCTAAAACGTTTTGGGGAGCTGAACATGCTAAAACCAAGAGCAGGGCATTTTTGTATGGTTTTAAGTACATTGTGTAAATTATTGGGGGGCCAAAGCCCCCGTAGCCCCCCTGCCTCTTCGGTCCCTGCCTCTCCTCCTTCCCAGGTTCAGCCTCAGCTTGCTCTTAAATTGTTTCTAACTTTTCACTAATTTCTAAGCTTTTGTTCTTATAAAATTTTTCCTTTAAATGAGTGTAAGTCGTAAGATGAAAAATTTTGTTTCCAAGCTCACGAGATAACGTGAGTTAGCGCGAGTAGCTCATCTCAGATCACAGTAATACCTGACATGAACTCATCTTAGCCGATAGTGGAAGCAAGGTTTAATGAGTCCTTACTGTTTCCGAGAAATAATATGGCATAACACAAAACACAAATTTTTTAAAATAAAATTGTACATGGGAGAGGCAAGTATCAATGTACATGCTGTATTGTATGGCTGACAACACCTCCCAAGGGGAGGGGGTGTTTCTCTAGGTACACCACATGCTCCCACAGGGCCCGCACCACTAATCCTAATTTGGAGAGGCCGTCAATGTAAAGTTTCCTCTTACACCCTCTAGCTCCATTGTGGTAAATATATTGCTTACGCTTTTTTACTGGTTGAATTTTGTTCAATGTATTTGTTGTAATCTAATATATAATAAAGTGGAGGTGATTTGAAACTTAAATTTAGTGAAAAAGGGGATACCATGACCCCCCTGCCCTCCCCCTATGGCGCGGGCTCTATCCAACTCAGGATTCTACTCTAAACCTGAAATTCGATTGCAAGTTATGCATATTCTGTAAGATTACTTTCGATTATCACAAACATTATGCTGAAGTGAAGGTTTTTATTAAGCAAACTTACCATCCAAGAATCTGTCCCGCTCTAGGTCCGTATTTGTCAATAAACAATCCAATAGGAAACTTGAAACAACAAAGGCATGCTACTGAAATGTTAAACACTAAGTTGAACCTTTTGCTCTGCTGTGAACAAACAATCTCTTCATAACCACGCTGCCTTCCAAGAAATCCTAAACTCGTAGCATTGGTTTGTTGGAGACTTTTCATTCCATTGACAGTTCCGTTCTCTTTAGGACACAGATAATTGAAAAAGCCTTCATACTGAAATACGACAACCACTGAAGCCCAACCATATGTAATACCCGAAAGCAGCAAGATTTCAAGAACTGTAAACACGAAGTAAACAGATTGGAAAATTGTTTTGTTTCCCAACTTGTACAGTGGCATGTTTCTTTGATATCGACTCTCTAGTCACATCGAGACGACAACGATACACACTACAAATCAACGCACCAAGGGCCACAAGACAAAGGTCATTAAGCCGCTAGCTCTCTCCAATCCCGGGGGTTAGCTTTTGCTTTGAAGGGGTTTTGTGAAGTTTGTAGGAGAAAATGATGTCAAACAAAACAATGTGAATAATAGGTTTTGTTATGACTATTTAAACATTTGGGCAGAAAGCGTTATTTATCACACAAAATAAAGCATATATCACATAAAGCAACCATCAGATAACACAAATTGAAGTACACTTATTTATAAGAACAATTTTATAAGAACACGAGCCTCGAAATCGGTCAAAAGTTACGAACAAATTGAGAACAATCCAGCCTCAGATTTTGAAAATATTACGAACAATCAGCCTGAACTCAAATTTACTGGTTCTTATAAAAAAAAGGTGTACATCGGTAACAAAACAATAAGTGGAAGCAGGACACCGAGGGGTAAGTCACTCCATGAACACCTCGTCGTACACCGTCCAATTGTTTTATCTGAAAATCCCTGGAAATCCTTTAGTTTTTATGAACATCTCATACTCTATTTGCAAGTGTGAGAATTGATTCTCTCTTGAAACCTTTATTTAATGCCCTTGTCCTGAAGGGCCCTGAAGATTGTGCTGTACTTAATTCTGGGGATGCTTCTGGCGCGGGTCCAGAGAAAAAATTTGATTGAATAAAGGGGTTACTTTTGAATAAATCAAAGAAAGGGTTTCTCGATAGTCTCTTTTGAAGAGTACTTGGCAAGACCCCTAAAGGTAACAGGGGCGGATACAGAGTAAAAGTTGACGGTCGCACAGAAACATTACCTAACAAGCGGTCTAGGGGACCTCCCTCATGGTCAAGGGTAGAGCCATGATAGGGGCCCAGCCCCCTCCCCCCCCGGAACGAGAGCAGCTAGGTTTAATTTCAAAGGCAAAAACCCTAAAGCCCACAATGTCGATTATTGCAACCATCAGAAATAAAAGGAATAATTTCGCCCATTTTTCAAGAAAGTCATCTTGATTTTTGGTCTAGAACATTATTTTAATGTCTTGTATGCGTTAACTTTCTAACCTAACTGCGATTTGTCCCGCTAAGCAAGACGGATACACTTTCGGAAGTTGCCTCACCAACGAGGTTTGCAGGCCTTGTAGTAGTTTTGAGAGTGGCGACGGGACTGGGGCCCTGAAACGTTCAAATTGTTTAGTCAAACATTAGTCCCTTTTTAAAGATTTTCCAAATTTTCCAGCAAATCCAAACACGCAATTGAGACAAAATATCTTGAGATTCAGAAGTGTACACTTCCTGTGCACCTCTTCCGCATGGATAAAGAAAAATTGGGATTCTTCTCCTTCACAACTTTCAACCTCATCCACTTTCTTCCCTTGCCAGCAGTTGTGCGGCACAGTAATCTAACATAGTGTTTACAGACTTTTCGTGCCGCACAAATATGTGAAAACTCGAATTTTAATTGGTGAGATTTGGTAAAATATTTTCATAACAAAGAGCCTTGCATATTTGTGCGGCACGGGCGACATACCTAAAAATCATACTGTTTTTGAATTTCTTCTATATTGGATTAAATGGTGGCATTTTGTGCGAGATCGACCAAGGTTCGGGTGGTTCGGTCCTGTTTTTTTTGTGTAAAGAGAGGTAAATTTATCATCTGTAAGGAGGGAAATAAGAGATTGTGATAAACATGATTGCCTTATTTCAACGACTGAAGACTAAAACTAAATTCTGAAAATCTGACGTTCTTCCGTGCGACCTGTGCTACACCCTGAATCCGCCCCTGATAGGTAATTATCAACATGTGAGGCTGAAAGCTGCAATGGTGCCCAAGCGCATTTTCATTCTGTGATTTGGTTCGTGCACTTGGTTGCCGAAAAAAGAAAATAATTTCTCTTAATCACTTTCACGCCACAGTTTTCATTACAAAGCATTGAGGTGGAAAAACCATTTCATTTGTTGAAATTAAACGACTATCGTTTTTTGTAGTGAAATAATTGTTATTTGCCGAGGACTTACCAATAGCTATTGTCTCTGCTGGGCAGCATGACCCCCGGCTGCAGTGTGTCTTACAACACAGCATACCTGACTGCAGAACGGCCCACGTGCAAAGGCCGGTGGAGTCCGGAAGTAAATACCCTTCTTATGTATTTTATCTTTCTTCGCATCAGAGGATTTTCTCAAGCGTAGAACGTAATCAACTCATACTTGTATTTAACTGAGGTTTAGAGTAGTCTGGCTTCATCACGATCATGGCGTCATGGGACATTCGAAGCACAAACTTTCAGATTGTTTACTTTTTAAGTGCAATGTCGGAGATGATTCTGTTCGCTGGTATAACTTTTGGATGGGCCTCAATTGAAATTGTGTTTAGAGAAGAAGGATTCTTTAGTTATCTTTGCAGAGAGAACGAAGCTTCGTTTAATGTAACAAATTCAACTACTGCAACGGAAAGAGGCCTAAACCTTGTTTGCAATGACCAAAAGAATCGCTTTAATCTTGTATTTAACGTCGCTGTTGGCTTTGTGTGCTTCTGTCAAACTCCAGCTGGTTTTTTCAATGACAAATATGGTCCAAGAGCTTCACAGGCTCTCGGATGGTAAGGCTCGATTACCTTAGTGTTTGCTTTCAAATGTGTGATGCCCTTACTTTCAAGATCTATTGTTTCTATTTTGCCTGCGACATGAGATTCTATTTCTCTATTCAATCTCAGCTCCGAGTTGACGCCGTCGATTTTGCAGACCCTTTGAGAAAAGTGATTTTGCTGTAGGAGAAAAAAATCCAGTGAAGGGTACAGCGAAATACGACGTAATTCGCGATCTGACTCTCCAAAGTCCTAAACAATATAAAATCTTCGGCACAGGTTTTTTGCAAATTACATCACCCTTTCCTTGAGATTCTATTGACACAGAATTGCGTGCCGAAGAGACATCCCTTTATCAAGGAATGGTTCATTTGTCTTTTACCTTTTGAAAGTGAAAATTGGGCTTATTGTTTGGATAACAATTTTGATGGATTACAAATGGATTGTCTTTGCCCTTTGTTTGCTCGCAATCCAATCATAAGTCGAGGGTTAAGGGTCGGGGGTTGAACATTTGCTGCTATTAGCCGTAGGCAACAACGGACTCTTGTGAAATTCTTAATCAAAACCTGGTCAAAATTTCGCAAGCCTTTGAGTGTGGAGACGCAGCTTGCTGTCACTTTATATTATTTATCTGACGAAGCTCATTACAGGAAAATTGCTAACTCCTTTGGTATTGCGAAGTCAACCGTTTGTTCTGTAATTAGACGCACAACGAATGCCATAACTCAATTTTTGGGCCCGAAGTTTATCAAAATCTGTCTATCTTAGATGTGGCAGGAGACCCACCCCACAGCTGCGCACATTCTTCAAAGAACAGCGAGATCACTCTGCCATGTCCACTCTTTCTTGTCACCATGTCCAGAGTCAACTGCATTTCTATACTTCGTCCTTACTGCCTTGAGCTTACTGCTTACTTTCTCCTTGCTCAAATCATCGGGACTATGTGGGTAATCTTTACCAACTCTGTCTGCTTCTCCACAATTTCTTAAATATTTTGTCATTCTTTCGGCAATGTCAACATATTTCGATTGCACGCTCTCCCAATCTTTACCCTGTGATATATTATGCGTCTTGTATTCTACGGCTATATTAGGCAACAGAAGAACTTCATCATCAGTCCAATTCAGGTATTTTCACCTGAAGCTGATTTACGAGGACGAGGTGGCATCACTTCTTTTATTTGAAATCAGTGCCTTCACTTTCACTTTGCGAACTTGGAACTCAGGTCGTTGAATGTTTTCGCGCCAATATCAGAAGCCTCGTTTTCAGAAAGAGAAAAACAGATGTATTTTTGAGAACTAGTGTGAACACCAATTAATAGATATCCGTTTCTGCCTGAAAACGGAGTAGTGTGAACAGAGATAAAAACAGCTCCGTTTTTGCTGCCAAAAACGAATCTAATCGAAAACGGAGTAATGTGAACGTAGCCTTAGTTCGCTCTTTCTCTTTACCCATTTCAATATCTACACCCTAAGGCTGTTGGGCAATTTGCCTCCTTGCCCCTCCCTCTCGGTGGACTTGGTTGCAGCTACACCCCCTTTGAGGGCATATCCGATGCGATATTGCCATTGGTTTGCAGAAGACCCGTGTAAATATTTCTTTCTTTGACAGGTTGTTCCCCGATACTAGCCAACTGCAGCCCATCTTAAAAATTTCTTTTTATGAGAAGTAGGCCTGGAAGATACCTTGGTTTTATGACTGTCCGAATATTTGACGTTAAGGTCAGTGCAAACTGAGACTTGAAATGTCTCGTTCCAATATCTTGAAACCTGGACGTCCGGATTGCGAAAACACCCCCTCCCTCTATGCCCGAATTTATCTTGATTCACCAAACTCACCTCTCCCCCTTCAGCTTGGACGTCCTTTATGAATGGTCCTTAACCCAGTGTCCTTGTGACTCTATCCAAAACGACACGTCTCTGCTCTTTCTATAGACGCCCTTCACCTTACATGATTGCTTACATGAACGAGGGTCCCAACAATACGTGCTTACATGAAGGTTGCATTTTGGATTTATTGTGCCCTTTGAGCTGGGTGCAGATACTTTTTTGTGTTCCATTAAAAAACCCTTTTGTTTTACCTCACTCTCTCGTTTCAGCCTCTTATTTGTTGTTGCCGGACTTGGGCAAGCCTTCGTAACAAAAGGTAATTCACCTGCATTATTCCGAGGGGCAAATCACTCCAAGAAAATCTCGTACACCTTTTGTGAAAATCCTATTGTTTCATCTGAAAATCCCCGGAAATCCTTTTGTTTGGGCAAAATCTCGTACGCTATTTGCAAAAGTGAATCGCCCCTCGCATTAATCAAGACTAAACCTGTCGTTCCGTATGCACCCAATGAGCCTATGTCAGCTACGTCATTGTATGACCAGATTGTGCTTTTAAAGATTGGTTAGCAATGACGTCAATTTCGAGTTTTGGGAGTTTTGGGATTAAATATAATTGTATAAACACATGCATTTTATTTTTCAAATAATGACATAAATAATAGGCTTCGTTTTTATAACTCAATGATTTTGGTGTAAAGATAAAGAGCAAAAACCAGCTTCCTAGGCCTAAAAATAGCTGTTGGTATCTGCATCTCGTTTAGCATATCGAGTTGTTTACTTGACTGGGGCGTCATCGTCAGGGCCAGGGGGGTTTTGGCCCCCTCTGCTGTCAAAATCTGACAGATTTTCGAAAAAATCAGTGTTTTTTCGGAATATTATTCAACTTGAGCTTTGGGTAAAAAGGAGAAGTGCAACGAACCTTTTAGCGGCATAAATTACTTGGACTAAAATACTGATCGTATCATCGAGAAGCAATGCACTTTTGTAAAGAAAATTCTAGATTTCCATAAAAAACAATTTGCAATATTGGTCATGAATTATACCTTTATCTTATTTTGAAGACCGCGACAGTGCCAATTTTGTGCCTATCGCCAGATTTGAAAATGTAGTCCCTGATTTGAAAATTTATGCAGTTATGTCGCATAAGGGAAAACAAGGAAGAAATCGATCAATACCATACCATCGCTTTCCGCCAGTGGATATTCATTTTGAGAGTAAAATTTTGTTATTAAAGTTTGCTCCAAAGAATGCAATTTCCGGCGAACTTGAAGTATTTAGATCATAAAAACTTTTGCCCTTCGGCGGCAAACTTTGCCTCAGGGAGTAACTTTATTCTACCCTTGTCCTAATCAACCGATCTATAGGGTTGCGAGATTTCAGGGACTTTTACAGTAAGTATGAAGAAACAGAGATAAGATAAAAAGTGCATTTTAAATATCTTTCTAACTAAGGCAAAGGCTATGTGTTTTCTCCCCCCCCCCCTTGCACTAACATGAAATGCTTCTATTTGATTAAGATAAATCAAAGAAATTTTTGGGAAAATTTTTCCTTTCTGGCGCCCTCTAGCATTCATTCGCAACGACGCCCTTGTTACTTGAATCAAATTTGATGCTAAGTGACTGTGCTTTTTTACTTGTATATCTACGAAACGATATGTAGCAGTTAAATTTGAAACTGGCAGGTCCACTTCAACCAATGCTGATACCTTAGATTTTATTCCCGTTAATTAACCAATTCCAGGGTCAAAGTTACTAAAATAACAGCCGGCTCAATTTAACTTGCAATAATTTTCGCTTTTGTTTTCACATATCATGACTCCTTTTGTGTTCTTTTGCAGAAACATCAGTTTTTCTCTTCCCCATATTCATCTTCTATTGCTGTGGCGGAGTTTTCATAGCATATGCAAAGTTTCGGGTAGGTATTTTGGTTGTATCTCAATGCAAACGTGCATTTGTTTTCAAACTTGCAAGTATACAGTAGAATCTCGATTAACAGATACTTCTATACAGCGAACACTTACATGCAAGTGACAATTACACCTGTCAACTGAAAATGAGTTTTTCACTGGAAGCGAGTTTTGGTTTTTGGTGCCACAATTTTGATTTTTTCCGGAACGTTGAATCAGTGCCGTCGGAACGAAATTCATAATTGTGAGGGGGGGGGGCTGCCTATTGTATTTCGTTTCATTCAGTACATTGTTAAAAGGGAATATACTACAGTTTGATAATTATTGGGGGCCTCCAGCCCCTCGGTTCCAACAGGCCTGTTACTTTTACGAGATGCTCGGTTTCTTACTTCAGTTACACGGAATTTTATTTGTGATTGAGCTAACGTACGCGATTGGCCCCTTTTTTTAATTCAATTGAGCAATTGAATCATCTGTGTTTCTGTACGTTTTTGCTACCTTTTTAGCCGAAGAATCTGAACAGTTAATGTCGATCCGTACGTAAATATGACATGATTCGGTTTAGTTTGTTGCCAACTTTCTTTACGCACGCGCAATGATGTTAAGTGAGTGGGCTAGCCCATCTGATTGCGTTTACATGGATAATTTCCGTTCCACCCGACGCGGATCTCACCAGCCTTTCTAGCGGATCTCACCTGAGCGTGCTGGCCCTATGGCTGGCCCACTCTCCATGTAAACGCAAATACAGAGAACAAAGAGATTTATAGAACACACGGGTTTCACTTGAGTTAACCAGCCCTCTTAAGTGGGCAAGCCCAGTTCATGTCACAGACCCTTAAGTAGGGCTTTGACTTTTGAAAAAAAATAATTGGGTAAATAATTCATCCCTTGTTTGGCTGTTTCTGTTAATTTGGGTTTTCTTGTTGATACGATGTTATATGGAGGGTTGCTCTATCAATTGCCAAGGTTTTTGTTGGCCCGCCTTTATATGAAAGATCTTATACTATTGTATAACATTCTTACACTAGTGTTTGACATGCGCGGTTTTGTCACCAAGAATTTTCAAACAACATGAAGGATGTATAAGATTGAAGAAAATGGATTTTCCAAGCATTCCTTGGTGCCACGTGTTTCATCCCGCACGTCGATGCTTGAAACCGTTTTGAAAATGCGCCCCGACTGCATGTGCCCTGTAAATATAGTTGCATCCCGGTTTGTCGGGCTGCTCCGCCAAATTGGGTTTAATGGGGAATTTGCATCCAGGCTGTTTTCCAAGCTAGATCTCAGGTAGGCAGGCCAGCTCACTTCCTGAATAGGCCTTAGGCTCCCTTAACACTACAAAAAGGAACAAACCCAAAATGTTTCCCTGCCTGAAAAAGCGACGATAGCTCTCCGCTTCGATTTAAAATTTTAGATACGTGATAGTTTGAGAACGGTGTTGCCCTTTTTTGATCTTACTTCAAAAATCTAGCTATTTGGTTCCATTTCCAAGTCTTGCTTGTTTTCCGCCATGTAAACGATCGGGAGCAGAGCTGTTTGGTCACGATTGAAACGCGGCTGATCTTTGAGTTGGAAAGAGGCTTTTCTGTTAATGTTGGATTGCGGCTACTGATGCGTCGCACGATAGCTCATATTTCGACCAATGTCAACGAGTTTACTTTGCACTGGTTTCGTTTCTTTTTTCCATAAAAGTAAAACGGAGGAACAAATACATCGTACTGAAAGGAATAGGATCAAATGATTCTGTTCATTTTACTCAAGAAAAAAACAGTTTCTTTTTGTCTAAACAACCATTTTTTGACAGTAGCTGACACTTGGAAAATTACTGAGGTGACGCAATGGAAAATAGAGAAAGGGAGTACTTGTTTCTGGTTCGACAGCAGGAGCGATTTGGGGAATGACAATCCCACGCCCCTTTACCGTGACTGTCCTATTCCGTTCCTCGTTCCTCTGTTGGGTCATCACGGACGTTATGCTAATGACTCAAACATCTCCCTTTTTGTGTCTGCTCCTGACCTTCCGTTTTCTTTTTCTAGGTTGTAAGGGTGATTTTCACAGGCTCTAGGTCAATTGTTATATCTATCCTTAGCGGATCATTTGATGCCTCTGCTGCAGTTCTCGTCGTTATCAAGGTATGTTCAAAGTTATACTTACAATCCATGACGAAAGTCTTGTTACACTGCACTAAACGTGTGAATATGGTCAACAGCTTTTCTCTTTTAATGGTTTATTTAATGTTAAGAGACCCGCAGGGGCGCAGTGGCTGGGGGGGCAGGGGGGCAGCCACCCCCCCCTGGCAAAAATTTTGTCGGATTGTCGGAAAATCCAACGTTTGTCGGAAAATTTGAAATATTAGACAAAATGTAAAGTTTTCATCGATCCTGTTCAAAAGGTCGCATATTTTTTTAAACCTGTCGTAAAATAGGGCATGCTCAACCCTTCTTACTTATTTTCATTAGAGTATTTATCGGAACCATCGCATTGCTGAAATTTGTAAAGGAAATTAACGCTCTGGTCTCAGTTATTTTATAAACTCCCATTTCCGACAGTTAAAATTCAACTCAGTTCATTTCGAAATGAATTCGCTGGTGTTGTAGAAGACGCAAAAAGTTATTATTTTCGCAAAGACTTAGAAGAGGAAAATTTTGTCGAGCGACGAATACGCAGAAAGAAAAAGATGCCAGGGGAAAATTGCATAGATGAATTAGAGGGAAATAGGGAATCCGTATGTCATCGTGATAGTAGATACAGCTATCAGCTCAATGAATACAAGATTCACGTCTCATAAGGCAATTTTGACAGATTTTGCCTTGCTCAACCCTGAATGTTTTCAAAAAACAATTGAAAGGCAGTTGTGTGCAGTGTCATTCAAAAAGGTTGCGAAGAATTACGGCCTGGATGACAAAAAATTAAGAGATGAGTACAGCTCTTTCGCCAATAATTACCATAAATTTTGGAAAGTTAGAGAAAAGAGCAACCCTCTCCCGGCTGCAGGAGAAAGAGAAAACTTTTCAGTTCCATTCAGTTCTTCAGTTGATGATAAGTATAACCTGCAAAGTGCCTTTCCACAGCTGGTCCTTTTTTACAAGGTTCTCGTCACTTTGCCAATAGGTTCAACAAACTATGAAAGAGCTTTTTCAAAGCTGAGGATTGTAAAAAAATCGGCTACGGTCAACGATGGGACAAGACCGCCTTTCCTCTCTGATAACAATCAACGTCGAAAGTGATATTTTACAGTCGATAGACTATGGTGACATCATCGATTTGTATGCTGCCACACCTCTTTTGAGAAAGATGCTGCTTGAGTAACAGTTTATATAAATTCAGTTAAAAGAAAACTGTTCTTTTGGACGCGTTATATCTATTTAAGGTTTAGCATAAATTAATGCAAAGTAATAATGATGCGACTTAAAACTTGCCAAAAAAACTTTTTGCTATAAACAGCTATAAACACTAACTTGACAGTTTATTGTCTAGTATATCGAGAAGACTTGTAGGGTGTAAATTTATAACTAGTTGCAGTTTTGTTCATAGCGATTTATATTTGGTAAGTTTTGTTAGAATAAAGGCTATTGTTGAACTTGAAGGTGTATAACGAACGATCCATTCGTTAACGATTTCCAGATCCATTCGTGATATTGTAGTATCAAGTGTTGCAGTATATGCAGCAAGGGTAATCTTCAAGGAATGTATTGAGAAAAAATTTGTCGGAAAAATCATAGTTTTATCGGAAAATTTTCAGCTTTGCCCCCCCAAAAAGTTAACTCCCACTGCGCCCCTGGAGACCCGTGTTAAATACTGGTCGTTACAACTACTTTCTAACTATAGCAAAAAAGGATAGCTTTATATTTGAAATTGTCAAGTAAAGAGTCAGCTTTAAAGGGCATCATATTTTTTGCAACATAATATTTCTCGAATGATATTTCTTAAATGAATCAGCTTTGCTAAAAATTCCTTTCTTCGTTTGCTCTACTCCCCCTCCTTACAATCTATTATATTTTATATCCAATATAAGTTCTGCAAAGAGCAAGAAAAGAAAATATCAGAAATAGTACTAAAACGTCAAAGTTTTCAGAAACCTTGTATGTTTGACCTCTGTAAAAGTTTTTTGTGACATTTAAAGTATCGTTTATTTTGCTTTAGCAACGTTTCATTCTTTAGGGGCAAAAGATGAAAAGGTTTTCAAACTCCCCTGCAAAAACAATCCATAACAACTACTTGATTGCTTTATCAGCGGTCAGGGGTGACAGTAGGGAAGGGCTAGGGGACTAGAGACCACCATCGGGGTATACAAGCCCTTCCTTTGAGAGATCAAAATCAAAGTTGTTGTTATAAGCCTGCGAGGAGGAGGATAGTTTAAACCCCTGCCGGAAGGCTGTGCATCTTTGTATGAAAATGTCTAGTCCCAACACTGGGTTAGTAATAACTATGTATCTCTCTGAGTTGCCAAGCTTATTCTAGTGGTTAGATGAATTGGTACCATGGTACTTCCACACTCATACTTTGATTCAATTTGTAAAGTTTTATTCTATTTTGTTGTAGTTGATATGGGACGCTGGGATCTCGTTGAGAGACATCAGTTTGTTTTATTCTGCCATTTGCCTGGCCCTGGTGTCGTTATCAGGGTTTTTTCTTACTCCCTCATACAATGTTCTATTCGAGGAAGCCAAGCGCGTTGAGCCAACCATTCCAAGGTAAGTTTACCCGTAATACCAACCTATTATTATCATTCATGTTAGTTAACAGAAAAAACATGTGAAATTTAATTGCGTGATAATAGCTGTAACATATGTTTCAGGGAGGAAGCTGAAGAACTTGAAGCACTGCCAAAGAACATAGTTCCAGGTAGGCAGTTTAATGTTTCTGAGATAATTAGGTGCGTCAGTTGCACAACCAGTTGACAATTCTTCTATCGTATTGTCCAAGACATGCTTGCAGGTAATACGTTGAGCGTTTCATTTGTCAAAAGAAATGTCCGAATGTTTTGGAAGAAACAAGTTATGGTCTGTGACAAATTACTCGTTCAATTGCTCCTGTTATAAACATGTCTCAGTTTGATTTGGGATGGCCAACAGAATTATCAATACGCTAGCCCCACTCATATCTTGCAAAAATAGGCCTTTGAAAAGTATAAACGGACATATATCCTAGTGTTCTGATAAATGATCTCGAATTTTATTGAATTTGATTTGGCAATGAGCTGTTTCCAAGAACAAAATTGTATGGAATGTCTGTTAATAAAATGGAATTCTATCATGATTTATAGATGTGTACCTTAGCTAGTTGTTTATCCGTTCATTCCCTGTTAGATTATCTATTACAGTTTAGTCGATAGATGCAAAGCTGCTACTCTTTTTCGTTTTTCATCAGTTGAGCAGGATAGTGAAAATAATGAATGGAATTTACTGAAAATGCATTCACCTTGATGATGAATTTTCATCCCTCCTTAAATTGTATAACATGACCGCCATGAATTGTTTGCTTTTTTGCTTGCCGTTCTATGCTAAGTTCTCTTGTTTTATTTCGTTCTTCTCACTAGAAACGTTTTTAAAGTCAGTGTTCTCCGCACAGTTTATTCTGGAACTAACATATCTCAGTATATGCCAGCTTTCTCTATGGTATTTCATTGGCAGCCTTGAATGGCAAATAGCTCTTCAATCTTCGGATTCCAAAGAAGCAGGTAGGCCATACATTTCTGGTTTTTATGGTTTCTATCGTAAATGCAAGGTATATGGTAAAGACACGCTTTTAGAAACTTCCTAGAGCAAAACACAACGAACGAAGATTTGGAGCGAAGGCCCCCTTGACTCTAACTGAAGTGGCCAGTGACTGAAGTGGCCGGTGACTGAAGTGGCCAGTGACTGAAGTGGCCGGTGACTGAAGTGGCCAGTGACTGAAGTGGCCAGTGACTGAAGTGGCCGGTGACTGAAGTGGCCGGTGACTGAAGTGGCCAGTGACTGAAGTGGCCAGTGACTGAAGTGGTCAGTGACTAAAGTGGCCAGTGACTGAAGTGGCCAGTGACTAAAGTGGTCAGTGACTGAAGTGGCCAGTGACTGAAGTGGCCAGTGACTGAAGTGGCCGGTGACTGAAGTGGCCGGTGACTGAAGTGGCCAGTGACTGAAGTGGCCAGTGACTGAAGTGGCCAGTGACTAAAGTGGCCGGTGACTGAAGTGGTCAGTGACTTAAGTGGCCGGTGACTAAAGTGGTCAGTGACTGAAGTGGCCAGTGACTGAAGTGGCCGGTGACTGAAGTGGCCGGTGACTGAAGTGGCCAGTGACTGAAGTGGCCGGTGACTGAAGTGGCCGGTGACTGAAGTGGCCGGTGACTGAAGTGGCCGGTGACTGAAGTGGCCAGTGACTAAAGTGGCCGGTGACTGAAGTGGCCGGTGACTGAAGTGGCCAGTGACTAAAGTGGTCAGTGACTGAAGTGTTCAGTGACTAAAGTGGCCGGTGACTGAAGTGGCCGGTGACTGAAGTGGCCGGTGACTGAAGTGGCCAGTGACTGAAGTGGCCAGTGACTGAAGTGGCCGGTGACTGAAGTGGCCGGTGACTGAAGTGGCCGGTGACTGAAGTGGTCAGTGACTGAAGTGGCCGGTGACTGAAGTGGCCGGTGACTGAAGTGGTCAGTGACTGAAGTGGCCGGTGACTGAAGTGGCCGGTGACTGAAGTGGCCAGTGACTAAAGTGGTCAGTGACTAAAGTGGTCAGTGACTGAAGTGGCCGGTGACTGAAGTGGTCAGTGACTGAAGTGGCCGGTGACTGAAGTGGTCAGTGACTGAAGTGGCCGGTGACTGAAGTGGCCGGTGACTGAAGTGGCCAGTGACTAAAGTGGCCAGTGACTGAAGTGGCCAGTGACTGAAGTGGTCAGTGACTGAAGTGGTCAGTGACTGAAGTGGCCGGTGACTGAAGTGGCCAGTGACTGAAGTGGCCAGTGACTAAAGTGGCCAGTGATTCTACCTGAAGTGAAAGAAGGAAAGCTGTGAACAAGTTCTTTCCTTTTCAAGTGAAGATAAAAGGAATTTGACTTCTGTGATTTTTTTTATCATAGTTTTAATTTAGCTATTTTGCTGCAAAAAATCAGAAAAAATTGAAGGGAACCATTATTTAACATGATTAAAAAAGATGCGATGGTACTAAATACGCCATTTAGCAGTTTCTTGTCGATTTTATTAGCTGTTCATATTTCAGCCCTTTTATTTAGCTGCATATAATTGAGTTACAGCAGTGATTATTTGATTTGGATTTGATTGATTTGCATTATTGATCATTTAACATGTGTCTAATCTTTTGGTGGACTGGCGTAAGTGAAATGTTGGAGTACCTGATTGGCTGATCTGTTCGATTGATCGCTTGACGAAGTGATTGACTGACACTGATAATAGATTCTTTGCTTTTACAGTGAAGGACTACGTTACGTATTTTACATACACGCAGTTCTTTGGTCTAGCCGTTGGCCCAATAACGGGTATAATATTCGACCGAAACTCGGTTAATTGCTGTCATAAAGATAAAG
The DNA here is from genome assembly GCF_013076305.1 of Rhopilema esculentum. The sequence goes on from NW_027019317.1 coordinate 8,595,249, forward strand.
AAGGAGCAGAACCATTGATAAAAAGCCACACACAGACACGCATCAAAAGAATCAGAGAGAGTATATTGCCATTTATGATTACAACCTTATGTTGCGTTTCAATATCACTGTTTGCATTGGTGCGCACGACGTGGGCTCTGGTGAGTCTTTTTGATCTATACTCTCTTTAGTGCTATACAAAATCGTTTATTCTTGACACAGATCAGAAGAGTTAAAATGAAAGCAAAAAAATCACAGATGTACAAACCACTCGACTACTTTTTATCCTTTAATCGTGGGTCTCACAGTTACAAAAAATTGGCCTAAGATTTTTAACAACAAGAAACTAAAGAGTCATTGTTTATCTCCTTGCAGCAAGGCAAGAAAAGTTGCACTTACTTGGCCTTAAGGCTGGTTTCCACTTGATTCGCTCTGGTCGCACGACTTGGTGAAAGCGAATCAACCAATCAGCGAATCGGCGAACGCGACCAGTCGCTCAGTAGTTCAACTGAGTTGAACTACTCGGCGGATGGTCGCGCATTCGTGGCGAATGAGGAAGTTCAGTTTGCGAAAGCTCCAATGTACATTCGTGTCCATTCATCCAGTCGTGCTACCAGAGCGAATCAAGTGGAAACCGGCCTTTAAACTTCGTGTGATCTGTGATTAAATTTCTGCCGAGTTCTGTTGAGCTCGTGTTGACAATTAAAGCTCGAAAAAGTGCATCTATTTGCAATAATTCTTAAGAGTTAGCGGGTTATGTTTCCAGTCAACTTTAAGTAAGTAGCTATTGTTGATAAGGAACCACGTTTCACCTCCGCAGGCTTCTATACCCATTGTCCCCAAGTTTTCCAGTAAATGAAAAAGAGAGGAAGCTTAAATAGTAAGGATAATATCCTTACCTTTTGACAATTTTAGATTCGATTGATTTTTTCACAGTCAGGACTTTGTGATAATTTTTTTAAACCATCCAGTTAATATTGAAAAAATAGAATTAGGCTCCTATGACGTCAATTTTTTTCACTCTATAACTTTGTTAATATTCGGACACTTTGATGTTTTAGTAACCATTTATTTTAGATGCTGGCATTCGTATTCCACGTTATAACAAGGGCATTCCTTTACGCCTCGCATGCGTCGTTCATTGCCATTGCGTAAGTATGTTTGCGTTGAATTTGTACGATTCCATTTTTGCTATTTTGCTCATATCCGATGAACTATTTACCTTCTTAATTGATACATAAAGGGCGCAGCCAACATTTCATGATCATTGTTATGTTTTGAATTCAATTATTTGGCTTAAATATTCTCATTGTCATTTAGATTTCGACCGGAATGGTTTGCGACGTTAAATGGTCTTGGAATCTGCATGGCTGGAGTGTTCGGGTTTCTTGAATACCCACTGCATTCAGTAACGCAGACACATCTAAATAATGACCCATTTTTGGTAAGTAACTTGGCATTAACAACAGTCATGCAATGTTTACACGTTCTTTTAGTTTAGAGTCTACAATTATACCTGTTAATTTTAATTCAAAATTCAAAAAGCAAATAAGAAACAACAACTGGATCAAAGAGACGAGCCCTTCCAACTAAATTTGGGCCCTTGCTGCAGGTTAAAAGTATTTTTTATCCTTCAGAGCAATTTCGACGTAATCTCAAGTTTCATCTTCAACATAGCTACCACCTGTTTTAAAACGTCCTTTCTGCTAGCTTTTCTTCGGCTGGACTTTGGTACCGTTCACATGATACCAGATTCATTTCATGTCTTACCGATTTTTATCCGAGCAAGGCGTTCTGTTCGCGACAGGGAAGCTTTACTATTCGTTCCTAACCGTCCCGTTACGTTTTTGCGGAGTGGTTTTCAATTTGCCTTGAAGTTGGTACGGGAGCATATCACGTTTCGAGTGAACGCAGGATTCCGATTAGCTTTCTTCCAGGAATTTCCTTTAAACTGTCAGGTTTTACGCAGAAGTTTTGTCAAAAATAGTAGGGATTTTTTGTGATAAACGAGAGATGTTTTATGAAACATTAGAGATATAGCGTAAAGCTAACCTTACACTGTATGAGCTGGAATAGTTTTCGTATCGGATAAGTCCTAAAAGTGAATCCGATATCGTGGAAACAGGTCCTGAAAATCTGCTTTTACTTTACAGATAAATGTCATCCTTCTCGTGGCGACTTTGGCAGCCGGTGTGTTTCCTCTGTACTTGTGGTACATTTGCAGATCAGCTATGCATGCCCTGAAAAGCAGCTCCAGAATCCCTCCTCCAAATTGTGCAGATGACGAAAGCACCTCGATAATAACCTCTGGGTTCTTGAACAATACACAAGGAATCGAAAATACCACAGTATAGGTCACTGCTTGTGACCATCTTTTGGATTAGACTAATTTCATATTTTTAAGGCCTAGTATTAATTAAAAGAGACTTCTTACAAGCACTAAGCATTAGAAATGCAAGAACGAATCACCTTAAACAAAACTCTTGACATCCAATAGGCCCTAACAATCTGCTTCTTTTTTCTTCGATGTTTTGGGCAATTCAACTGACACAAGACGAGCCCCTTAACGTTACAACCACACAAGGGTGTCAGAACCCGAGGGGGGTGCTGATGTTATGCTTTTGCAAAGCTATTGCTTCTCTTAACTTTTGGAAAATGCCCAGTACGTTTTATCCCCCTCAAATCGTATGCTTAAGTTTGTATAATCAAGACATTCGACTAGCAGAATACTAGAGAGTCATCCCACCATATCTGATACTTCCAAGTAACACAACAAAAAATCAAATACTTCATGTAATACAAGAATTCAATCAATGGTACCATCCACTGAAGCGGCGGCTTCTTGCTGTTTCGTATGGCGTTTTATGAATGAAGTATCTAGCTTTTTAAAAGATTTTGAAAATTTTAACTTTTTACATATATCATAATTTTTAACTTGGACAACAAATTTATTTTTGTACACACTGGATTAAATCTTTTACAAATCCCTCTGGTATCGACACGGGCGGCCAGTTTGTTAAGTCGATCAGTTTTTTAGTTGTTAAGCAAATCAGAAGCCTTGTTTACATTTTGACATTTCAGCCAATCAGAGGCCGCTTTTCGAGTGTTGCTTCTACCGTGCACGCGGGGATAACAATGATGAAAATACAACATGGGGTTTTAAAGCGACAACTATGTTTTCCAGGAAAGTGAATACTGATCCATCCGTACCAAATTCGGCTGAGAGAGACCTGTCAAAAAGTGCTCTACGGTATCACGTTCCAACCTATGTAACACTGTGTCTTAGGCATTTATCAGGCAACTGTTAAGATATAAAGTTGTCTGATGACGGCATTAAGCTTAAAACGTAGCAACTTAGAACCTTCCTGTTCTATACACGGAAGCATGTCCAGCTCTGCCTATACTGCATCGAGCAGTGGTATTTATATTGCAATGCTAATTTAAAAGAATAAGTTCGTTGGTCCCTTTAGTGCTAATCGCCAATGACACAGTTAATAATTATCAAACAGAACGATCATGTAAAACAGAAGATGCTAGGTGTTTACAATGACAGGGAGTTGAAATGGAACATATAAATAAAGTGTATGATACACACATATCATTTACAGTGTATGACACACACAGTGCTACGAAAGATGAAATTTCTGCCTTGTGGAACACTTGAAAAGATTTACTACTCTATGATTGTTCCAAAAATAGCATCTGCCTTGCGGGTGAAGGGGACATATTCAAAGAACCTTTATACATTAGTGTGCATCGGAACATCGATCAATTCAGCCACTAATTAAAACCACCCATCGACAAACGTGTTGTTTCCAACCAAGCACGTTCTTCTCAACGTGCGGAGAACACGGAGCCAGTGAGAGAGACAGTAGGTTGTCTGTAGAGCTCTCATCTGATCTAAACTAAATTCAGGGTCGCCAGAGCCGGAAGCCATGGGGGCACAGGCCCCCTTGATTAGAAAGTTCCCTTTTTGAAAAATATATTTCACATAATATTCTCCCAGCCAGATAACGACGTGTCGCCGACGCATAAAAATTATAATGAAACCAGGCTTTAATCCTTGATGGTGTTTTACTATATGTGTTACGGAAGAGGCCACACCAAATTAACAATAATTTACAGGCGTAATTGATTCAAAAGATTTCGGAATATTCATAGAATTGATAATCACATTTACAAAGCTTCTTGCAAAAATCAGACTGACTATTGATGTCGTCTATGACGTCATCTATCCCTGTTTCCTTTCCCCTTTTTACTCGGCGATGCTTTAGCACGTGGCTGAGTCTGATTTTCCTTTACAAAAACTTGGCCATCTTGAAGTTCCTGAAATTTCATTCGAAAAATTGGATGTTAAATATATGATCACTCCATCATTTCTATTTGCAGACAAGAGCAGATTTAAAGACATCACACCATCTAAAAAGCATGCCGAGGTAGGAACAAGATCACATTTCGATTCCTGTGTGAAAATACACAGTGGCGTGTTCCTCCCGAGCGTAAAACACATTCGATTTCTTTCGCCTGCTCAAAAAGCTGAGAAGCAACTTAGCAATGGCGTGAATTTGAATAAAACAAAGAACGCGAGCGTGAAAATTCAGACTAATGGTCAGCAAAGGTGTTCCTTTTAGACGCTATTACACGGTCTTCACTAAAAGCCATTTTAGTTTTTCAAAAAAGGTATCGAAGAACCGACTCCCTTTTCACCAATCTCGTCCTCTCAGAAAAACCAGCCCACAGCCGATAATGTGTAAACGTTTGGAAGAATAATGCGTACCTTTCTTGTGTCTTCAGACGAGCTAGCAACAGCAGATTGAATAGACAGATGCCTCATTAGATCTTGCAATTGCTCTTTCAGCTCCGCGATTTCCTTCAATTTGAAACAAATTACATGTATACAGAGCATGGCATTTACATCTCAAATTTAATTCTGAAACAAAGTAAAAGCAACTACCAGAAGGTTCCACAAATTTCGAAGTTTACGCCGAAGTTTACGCTTACGTTAAGTACCAAACATTTCGGTGGGATTTTTTTCGGTGAAGTAGGGCAAGCAATAGAAAATCTCGTTTTTAACTGATGGACTTTCTAATTAAAAAATAGTTTTTCTTGATATCATTTGAGTATTACTATACGTCTAGTTCATCCGATCAGTTTTTAGTTTCTGGTTCTTCTCCGTCATCAACAAATAAAATATCCAGCTCAGCTTCACTTTCTTTCCTTTGGCCCCCCCCCCCCTACATCCTAGAAATTTGAGTTCTTTATGAGCTGAACTGATGCTTCTACTGGCTCTTTATAGTTGCTTTAAATTATTTCTCTCTAACATTCCAGCGATTTCAATTTGGACTCCTCAACTTTAAACTCATCATAATCGGTCAGAATTTCTAATCCCCTTGTTGCGAATGGTGATCGAAAATATTGCGATCTGTAAACGCTTCCAATTTATTATCCTCCATCGGTATGTAAAATAAAATAAAAATACCTCCTCTAAATAAGAGTTTATGAAATTATTGACAACTCTTCAGTTCTATTCATTGAGCTGGCATCAAAATATTCGAATTTTGTAAATTTTATGATTGCATTCGATAATTCTTCTTCCACCGAAACTTTTCAAGCTCTCGCCGAAATTTACACCGAAACTTTTAAAAAGACTGATATTTTTTCCACCGAGAGTCAATCCAACGAAAGTTTTGCACCAGATTTTTGGGCACTTAATGTATGTTTTCGTTTGAAACCAAGGAAAAGTGACAACAACAACAACAACAGTGACAGTCTAATGTATTCTGGTTATAAATGTCTGTCGAGAGCCACAAAGAGCCAATGGGCTGCTCCAGCATGACTGACCCCCTTATCACATATAATAAATGTACCACGGAAGACTTTTCCCAGTCTGGCTTCAAATGAGGTAAAATGTGTTCCATTAGGGATTTATTTTTAAATTATTATGGTTTCTGTCTATTACCACAATAATTTCAAAATTTCTATGGATTTAATATGGTTTCTGACAAAGGTCATTCAAGAATGCAATTAATTCAGATCTATACGGCAGGAAACTAAGTTAATTAAGCTAATGTACCATACTAAATAAAAAACGTACCAAATTTTTCGACACTTCCAATGTGGCTGATTTCTCTTCTAACTCATCAAGCTTCTTTTGTAATATCCTTTTATTTTCTAACATACAGGTGTTCATCTAAAAAGGGAAATGCAATTTAAGCCTGTCCACACTAAAACTAAATATAACTATTTCTTTTAGTTAGTGAGTGTCCTATTCGAGACCCTTGTTTCATTAGAGAAGAACTAAAGTTTAAAATTGATGCCATCAAAAGACAGACAGCGAAGCTTCAAATTCCTTCATGCAATTTTGTGGAAATCTTTAATTTCAAGGTTTCTTCTTTAGCAGTTAAAAAATGTCATGAATGCACGTAAAGCGAAAAACGGCAATACTGCCAACGTCGATGACGCTATAAAACAATCTGATAATATCATAAGGGCCATCTTTAAATTAGAAGAGATTGTGCGATGAATATATAAACGAGATATCACAGTGCCAGCACAGAGCATAATGTAGAGATGCATTCCTAAAAAGTTAGGAGGGGGCTGTGGTGTAGGCAGCTTCAAGAAGCAACATCCATGACCACACCGAATATATTTGAATTTTCTTTAAAGTTGCTCAATTGTGTTCATAAAATCATTCAAACTATTCACCTACTCAAAAAGACTGATAGGAAATTGTATATTCACAGAAGCAATCGAACATTAAAGGGTTGCCAAAAAAGAATTCATTCAACCAAACGTGCTGGCTTGAAAAGGAGACGGGGGCTTCTCCTCCAAAATTTCCCTGAATTTTAACTAGGGGGCTGAACTTCACACGCCGTTCACGGGCAGACAGATTTTACAAAGAAAGAATTGTAAGCTTTCTAGGTTAGTCATTGTGAACAAACTAATTGTTCTTATTGATTGAATACAAAGTGAAATCGCTGGAGAGTGTCAGGTTATTTTCAGCGCCCAGTTCAACAGATGCTGTTTTGATACCCGACTTTTATGGGTATATGATTCCTTTAAACCTCTTTATAAAGAAAGCCTCGCATTAATGTAAATATTTAAACAAATGTCGCAAAATAGACACCTGTATGCAAGCTTGGTCTTGTCCGCATAAAAATGGTTCGAATGCGAGGTAAGGACAATAAGATTGATGACATTTTAATATGAAAGAAAAAGACATTTAAGATGATATTTCAATATGAAAGGAAAAGACATTTTAGAAGAGGTTTCAAAATGAAAGAAAAAACAGCTGGTTTTTCTACAAGATCTCACCTCTTTTTCCTCCTTTAAATCGTGCACAAGAGTTCCAACTTTACTTACAACCTGCAATGATTTTTAAAACATGCATTCATAAATGATTAATCTCACCAATACATGACAAAGTTTTTAGGACTAAGAAAATTAAAGAAAAATACAAAATAACTAATCTTCCATAACAAAAAGCAAGTAACAATTCAAAGAATAACTAATTGAAAATGTCTTTGGATCTGGTTATAGATCATATATGTGCGCTTATGTGTATAGAACTGGGCAGTGCTAAGCTGGCTAGCTCCGAGTCTCATGCTAAACTTAATCATCAAACAGACTCGAAGTTGCAGCGTACACCATCCTGTTTATTACACCAAAATTGGTACAGCTCTGCCTATATTGCATCAATCACTACATGGAAAGACAGGTAAAACAGCAATTTCCATATGCTTATATACCAAATTTGTTACCAGGCTATCATAGGATTACATTACACAATATTATAGGCTAGTTTATAGGCACATACTATCGATTATGTAAAGTATGTATATATAAGTCGACAGTATATTCATTTAATACACATACAAAGCATATAATGAGACAAAGCAGGGTGAATGATATATAGGGATAAACAATTGCCAGCTACTGGTACTGCTCCATCCTCTCCGTTTGATCTATTTGAAAAACATTCTACACGTGCACATTCTAAATAAATCATTACTTACAAATCTCTTACATACAAATCCAAATGTATCAAAAGTTAAACAAAATCCAAACCTGTGTATATTTTTTATCGACATGTTTTTTCTCTTTTTCTAATTGCTGGAGTCTGTCACTCAGTTTCTGATTATCCTCAATTACACTTTTCATTCTTCCTTCAATGCTTGCTATCTGCAAAATAAACCAATGGAATGGTGGTTTATCCGTGAGAGAAAGGCGTGTAAACCTTTATACACCAAAAACAAAGCTTCACTTTCTGCAACTTAGATAGGGGCTGGAGGTCAAGTGAGGGTATTGGGTGCCATATTTGATCCGTAAATAGAGACTGTGTATGTAAGAAAGTGTATTTGTTTTGACAGAAGGTGAAAGTCCAATTTCGAGATTGGTTGCTAAATGCCCCATTGAAAGTCTTGACTGAGGATAGCTACTCTCTCTTTAGAAAACATGTTCAGTAATTTTGGCTAGAATAATGCAAAATTGTCTTGAGTAAATATGTGCGATGCTGTCTTAGTGGGAAGACACTGCACAGAAGCCTTTACAATGCTACATTATGTCAAAAGACAATATCACGCAGCAACTTTGGTAGAAACAAAAATAGTGAACATGTGTTAAATCAAGAGATTGGACGAAGAAGACAGACAATGTGAGTAATTAGCAAATATATCTGTCAAGTTGAACGATACTTGAAAACAGCATTGATCGGCCAAATAGCATTTTTTGTCTGGATAACCAAGGCCAGTTGTTTGAACGACGAAAACGGTCAACGAATTCGGACAATCTCCTACCACTATTTTGAAAATATTGGACTCAGGCCAAGTTTTCTGATTGTGCGACTGACTTACCTTTGTTACAACTAACGTAAGACCTTGTGAATTTAAACGTGTTATTCGCGTTCCATTAGCATTTCAACTGAAGCATTAATCATCTTGAAAATGGCTTGCTATGTATGCGAAATCAGAGAAACCTGGAGACCAAGTACCCAATGAATAGTCAAAATAATCAATGTGCAAAGTAGAAAAACCTTATCCATGGCATCTTTCTCTAGCAAGGTCATTTTCTCTTCGAAATGCAGACGCTGCGACTCAAGCTGACTTGTTAAAAGATACGTATACTGAAATGCAAAATAGTCAACGTGAGATGTCGAGCATGGGTTCAATTAGGAGTTACAGGGAAAGACGCCTACTACATATTGTAAAGGAAGAACTGCTAGTTACGTTATTAAAGCTTTATTGGGCACTGGCAAGCATATTTTGATTAAAATTCCATGCACAAAATGCTTTTTAAAGCCCTGTAATTGAGACTGTAGGTTGAGAATAAAAGACGCGTTTGCTGAATATCCAGGACTGACTTTAAATAAGCAATTAACCACTTTCATAGAAATAATACCAAATTCTTATTTTGCAAATTACGCAATCTGAGGCCCTGACAGAGGAAAGGGGATTCATTTAATATCGGATTACCTTTCTATCTATCTATATTCAGATCAGACAGGATTTCTGTTTACACGACAACGCTTGAATCTTATACACTCTGTATCATCTTTTTGGTGGGGTGGGGGGGGGGGGGGGGGTTGTTGAAATCATTCAGCTTTGAGTGTGTTATGCGTGCACTGTCCTAAAAACTACCTTCGGACGCTTAGTAGTAGCAAGTAAAAATACAAACAATCTTTTGGTGGTACAAAACTTAAAAATGGCTTCGAAAAAACAAACATTTCAGTATACTAAAGCTTTTCGTATCGTTTCGTATCGTAAGTAAAAATAACTTTAGTATCGAATTGGGTCAGTGAATCCGGTACGTCATAAAGCCAGTAAACTCTGGGTTAAATGTAATTACACATCAACAGCTTGCAAGCTCCCGAGCAAGCTTTCATTAAGACTTAATTAACTTCATTCACAAAGAAATAACGTACTTAATCTCCAAATCATAGCATCTCACCTCTAAATTTAATGAATCCAATTTTTCCTCACTGACAACCTAAAATAAGCAAGGAACAGAATAGCATTATTGCTTCAATTAAATTTTTAAAAAGATACGTATGTTTAATTCCTTTTTGAATACGCTAATACCATCTAGAATTTTCTATAAACAAGGTCGTGAAACTTTAAGTTATTTACACCAACTGTGGACAAAATATTATATTGGCCCACAATTTGCATATAATCGCAATATAACACATCGGCATTCGTTTTTTCAAGTTTTTCAATATCTAATATTCAATATATTTCAATCAAATCTGTATTGTTTATGCTAAATAGCTTGGTATGACACTTAATTGTACAACATACATTATAATATACAGTGCTTGATAATATAATATTATGATTGATGATGTCTTACATCAGTTTCGTTGTCAACCGCTACAAATTTTCCATCACTCTTATTTTGAACTAGTCGGTGAACATAATTATCTAAAATTAAATGGCATGTAAAATATTTGTTAGTATTAAACTATATAAAGTCCTATGAAAAGTAATCAGGTTACGAAAGATTCAACAATGTTTGCTGGAATTATCAAGGTAGAGCCTATGACTGATGAGAATGAAACTGCGTGATTGGTCAATGTGTGAAGTGTTGTTCCCTTCAAAATGTCAGAATCTTGATAGTAAGCTACGGATGCATTCACTGACCATATAGAAATCTTGTCTATTTATTATAAAGGGTGTGGCTAAGAACCGCTATGTTCCCTCTGTACTATTTTTGTTATCCGACGTTGTACAAAAACCATTTTCAAAAACCCATAAAAAATCATTCTCAAAAATCAAAAACTTTTTTTTATACTTTTCGGCTCTTATTTTTATATTTAAGGATTTTTTTCACATATTTCAGCCCAGTTTCTTCATACCTAAATCCCCTTTAAGGCGGGTTTCCACTTGAGTTGAACTACTTAGCGAATGGTCGTGCATTCGCAGCGAATGCTCCAATTTGCGCAAGCTCCAATGTCCATTCGCTCTGTCAAGTAGTGTCACATGCCAAGCACATGACATTCGTAATCGCCTTGATTAGTCGCTTTGACATTCTTAACGACCTTACAGCTGAGTTATGTTAGTTTTCGTGTAAATGCTTGGGTGTTATGTATATATTTCACTACTAAACACACTGTCTCTTCTCTGGCTACTCAACACGCTCAGTCGCGCGACAAGAGCGAATCAAGTGGAAATCCGCCTTTATACTAGACAGAATTTAGAGAAATCAACTCATCAAAATTTCAATCTCAGCATGACTCACCTCCGGTATAGTCCCAAACTCTTTGGTTCTCCAACTGCATTGAAAACGTATGACCAGTTTGTTGATAATGTCTAGTAATAAAAATCTAATTTTTCAGACATATTCTCTCACAAGACATCCAAGGCTTAAAAGAAGAAAATATAACTGATCATTTTGGTAGCTCAAGGGTTTTTTGCAAAAAATCATTTCAAAAGGTGACACATACTAACGGGTCGATTATTCAAAGGGAATTTGCATTACAGTTCGGAGAGCAACCGTTTATGATAAAATGGTATAATAAAACAGAGGGCGGCTGCGAACAACGAATTATAAGAGACGATAAAAAAATTCAATGGCCAATTCCTCGACTGAGTGTGGACGGAAGCTATTTCCGTTGAGAAATATTTGTGGATTCTAAAATATCCAAGTACGGTGTAGACGGGGTCTTGGACATAGCCCATCAAATACATTGGTGAAGGGAAGTGTTGGCCAAAGTCGTCTGTCATTAGCCAAAGTCTACTTTACCGATTTTACGCAATACCTCCTGGTAGCTATGCACAGGAGCATATAGCAGAGTGCAGCCAGAGATGGTGCTTGTAACTACGGACAAGGTACCCAATTATACTCCTGAGTGGAGAGAGCCTTTTGCAAAATTTTGATTTTTCATGTCTGTAGCATTTTAACTAGGCTGTGAGGCCTATGAGGCCTACACTTTAACTATTACATCATTCAGAAGAGGGAGACAAGATCAAGTGAGTTGTGAAAGAGAAAAAACCATAAGAATAATTGGGTTATGTGCTGTTTGTCATGCAACGGTCCAAATACGAGGGCCGGCAACAAAATGCCGCAAAGGATTCTGGTAAAACTCACTGGTATGCATGCTGATCCTTGTATCTTCCGCATCCAATGTGTCCGCAAATTAAGCAGATCCATAAACTCTAATGAAAATGACAATGACATATCATATCATATCATATTCATATCATATCATATCATATCATATCATATCATATCATATCATATCATATCATATCATATCATATCATATCATATCATATCATATCATATCATATCATATCATGTCATATCATATCATATCATATATCATATCATATCATATCATATCATATCATATCATATCATATATCATATCATATCATATATCATATCATATCATATCATATCATATCATATCATATCATATCATATCATATCATATCATATCATATCATATCATATCATATCATATCATATCATATCATATCATATCATATCAAATCATATCATATCATATCATATCATATCATATCATATCATATCATATCATATCATATCATATCATATCATATCATATCATATCATATCATATCATATCATATCATATCATATCATATCATATCTTATCATATCATATCATATCATATCATATCATATCATATCATATCATATCATATCATATCATATCATATCATATCATATCATATCATATCATATTATATCATATCATATCATATCATATCATATCATATCATATCATATCATATCATATCATATCATATCATATCATATCATATCATATCATATCATATCATATCATATCATATCATAT